>JAACJT020000096.1:350685-364091 GCA_009936485.2 Gymnarchus niloticus
TGAATTTGTTTGTCACTTCCACTGTGTATTCATGAGGAATACTATTGAGATCATATCTGTATGGCACAGAGGCTTTCTCTGCTTTTTTCAGTTTAAGTTTAAATTTTGCAATAAGTAGTTTCCAACCTGTTTTACTGACACTTAATTGAGTAACAAGCACAATGCTGCATCCCAGTCATTTGCACATGTCTGCTGGTTCCCATCATTGTGAGGACACATCCAGGACCTTACAAGTGTATAGGCAACCCAACAGAACTGACCCAGACAGCCCTGGACTGATGGTTAGTATTGACAGCACACAGTCATGATATGTCTGAAATCTAGCAGCGAAGAACGGTTGATTTCAGAGGCAACCATGGATGGTGTTTGAGGACAGCCAGCATGAATGAAGACGGGGGCTGACATTCACAACAATAAGCATCACCGCATCCACATGAGTTTTGCTGTTGTACCCTAGAGTGCTTAATTGCTGCCATGAAACGGAATGAAATGTTGCTCTAGCAGGGACAAATAGGGGATTCCAAACAGCAGGCAGTTACCAAGGCCTGGACATGCAAATCAGTCTACTGTGAAGTAGGGACACTGCTGAAGTCGGCACACGCTTCTTATGGCTCCTGGCAGGGTCATCCTTTCCTTCGTGTTTCCATTCTGGTTTCCATCAATGTCCCTGGCTGCGGGTCTCAGGATGTAAGAGAAATTGCAGATCGTATTTTATACTGCCAAAGAAAAAAGCAAAAATCCCTAAGTTAAAGATTCTTATCGACGTCACACCGTGTTGTTAGATTTTAGCTGTGACGCTTGGCTCCGTGAGCACAGTCTGCTCCTCTCTCTGAGTTGCACTACCTCCCCTCCCTGCTCCAGGGGTCCAAATCCCAGCCCATCTGTTTGCTGGTCTCTCACACTCTGACATGGTTGCTCTCAGCACTCTTGCGTGCCTGCAGCTAAGAGCTGAAATCGCGGCCATTCGTACCGTCTTCAGCCCCCCCTAGGTTTTCGTGTTTTTGTACTTTTTGTATTATTTTTAACCCTTTGGTATGTGCTACCTAGACCGTTTGCAGTGAGGAGTGTTGTAAACATTCCTTTAGACTTTCAGGGTTAAAAACATGAATGGTACTTCATCCAAGCTGAACTGACTTGTTTATTTTGCTGTGTGCAACTCCGTGCCTTGTATGAATTCTAGTTTCAGTTTTTAAAAATTACTGAATGCCAGACTGATCCTTCATCATTTACCAATCCATCCTCAGTATGTAAATACCAATTAGCGCATTTCTGAAAGTAAAAGTGAACAATTTCTGTATAAAACGGTACATGTAAATAAGACTAGCCCTATACTGCGTACAAGACAAATAGGTAATCATTAACTTTTTGAAAAATGTATTGTTTTCGCATTTCTGTGTTTACGAATAAAAATAAAGGAGAGTAAACCATGTATTAATAATGGTTTTTAACGTGCAGTGCCGCACTAGCTGACACCTTAAGCCACATCTGGAGTTCGCTCTCTTTAGCTCGCAGTTTTCGAAGGTCACCTTGATGCCACCTCTTATTCTGAAAGTCAAATTAATCGTCAAATTTCGGTAGCGTTGATGTGTTACAGGACACAGCACCATCCCGCTATTCAGATTAGGGGCTGGTTAACTGTGTGTGTGTGTGTGTGTGTGTGTGTGTGTGTGTGTGTGTGTGTGTTTAAAGTCTCTTTTTCGTTCTTTTGTCACACTGTCCTTTCCAAACCGGTCCACACGCCTGTCCCCGCTGTGCCCTTTGCTCCTTTGTATTTCATCGTTATTTATTTTTATTTTACTATATATATATATTTTTTTCTCTCTCTCCTTTCCTATGCTTCATAGGCTCGTTTTGTCGCCCTTGGGCACTCCCTTGCGACCACCAGCCACGTTTGCCGTACAGAGGCTCATTTAGCCCTTCGGAGGCGAGGGGGAGGCCGGAGTCAGGCAGCTGTGCCCGGGGCTGTAGGGCAGGAGCAGGGTCTAGGAGGAGGGGATACAGCAGCTGGAGGAGAAGCTCAGCTCCAACTCAGACTGACCGACTGGCGGGGGCGTAAAAGACGGCTTTTACTCGGAGGGGAGCTTATCATAAAGAGCCAAGAACTGAAAAGGGGCTTTTCACTAAGGAAAGGAGGCTGGACTGCTGAATGCTACCTGGCGTGTCGTCCTCAGGTTTAGCCGCGAGTTAATTACGGCATTTTAATGTTTAAATAGTGTTTTGTTTTGGTTTTTTTCCATGTAAATATAAACTTCGGCACAAGCACACACTGCTTTTTTCCTGCGAAACAATCCCAGCTGTCCAATGAATGGAGTTGCTTTTTGCCTTGTTGGAATTCCACCCTACAGAGAGACAGAAGTAAGAGCGCTCGCAGAATCGAGTGTGTGTGTGTGTTGGTGTGTGTGTGTGTGTGTGTGAGTGATCCTGTCGGCAGTCCTCTGGCCAGATTACTGAAAAAGCTTGGAGTGACCATGCATGCCTCTGTCTTCTTTCCTACACGAGTTATGTGGGTGAGAAGATGATTCTTTAAGGCGATTAAATCATGTAGACACACACACACACACACGGCGGTGTTTCCCCGACTTATGGCAGCGTCAGCTCTCCTTCTTGATTTGACCGTACTAAGCGTTCGGTTCCGAGGCTGTCAAGCAGCCTTCCAGTTCTGATGAAGTCTTGCCAAATCCACTTCGCCAGCTAAGATTCCCTTTGAAGGGGGTGGGGGGCATGCGGGGGAGGGGGTCCTGGGAGCTGTCAAGCTTTTTTCAGGCTTCCCTGCGCTAATATGCTCCGCGCAGTTAATGGTCATCAGTCGGAGTTATGATCTTGATCTGCGTGTCTGGGTTTATTGCAGTTTCTTGTAACAAATCCTATCCAGCATCATCACTCTTTCGTCGATGATGTGCTTTACTGGCTGAAGACCCGCCGCCTGGGTCTTCACACCGAGCCTCTGTGCCCGAATTTCCTTGAATCTCAGCTCGCCTTGGGCATCTGGAGATTCCCTTCCTTCCGACGACTCTCTGCTCTGTCGGTTCAAGGACTGCCGCTTAATCAGGTTTTATGGAGCTGGATAAATCTCGGCTTGTCCAAGCAATCAGCACGGTTCCGGGCTTGCTGAAGGCGATGCATTCTTTGTGGAGGATTGTTATGTGTACTTAGTGTACTGCAAAGCTCATCCTGAACAGAGATATACATTGTTAATGTTATTGTTATCGCACTCTGGACTTCTGTTTCATTCGTAAACGTTTAAAGATTCAAACTTGCTTCTCTGGCTCACAGGAGTGGGACTGCTACAAATTTTATATATGTGTATATATTTAAAACCAAACGGCTCATTGAAATGTTAATGCGATATAAAATACACCATTGTTTGCATTTTGTTTGAATATGAACCAACGTACTGTAGAAGGTCAAGGGAGGAAGGAAAAGAGACATTTTAGGGGGTATTACTAAGAGCCCTGTTCTTAGTCATCTGTGTTTGTTAGGTCTGGGCTCCATGGGGCTTCGAGGTAATGCGACATCCACCAACTGAGTGGGAACCAACACCTCAAATGACAGCAGCCTAAATTGTTAAGCAATATCATGTGATTTAGGTCTAATTTTCCCATTTAAATGAGCTGAAAATCTTAATTTAGCATTGTCGTAGAGGCCTGGAGCAGCCAGGCTTGGTTGAAATGTTATTTAACTATCCTCACCAGAAAAAAAAAAAAAGAATGACCCAGAATTATCGTCTTTCAATATATGTATTATTCAGGGGCAGTCAAGTGGAACAATTTACTTTGCCAACTGAAACTCCCAGTCTGACAGTCTGGTTGAAGTTGCACCACACTTTGTGCATATTTGGTGAAGGAGCTCAGCTGAGTTTGGCTTTAGTGAATGGTAGTAGGGAGGATGTACAGCATTCAGGCTTTGAAGCTCCAAATTATTCGTCATGTGTTTTTAATCAGTCACACGTGGATACGCTTTGAGCACCGGCGTGGCACACAGGAAGTCCTTGCCTGCATCGGATGGGCGGATGTCGTGCATCTTGGCCTTATTAGGGTCGCTAGCTGAAAGCAGCCATTTGCCTGATGCCTGGAGACTCCGAGGGGAAGGCCGGACTTGTCCTTGCCCCAGACCAGTCACCCCATGGTTGGGGCTGACCTCCCCCGCCAACTCAGAAAGTGTGTGTGTGTTAGTGTGTGTGTGTGTGCCGCCACAGGTCTCCCGGACACCACGGCAACTCTGGTTCTGCTGACTCAGTCCCACGTTGCTTCTCATACCCAGAGCAGAAATCTTCCAGTAGGCTCATTGTGGAGGGGGGGGGGGGGGGGAGAACAATGCTTCAGGGGGGAGGTCCTCAGAAAGGAAAAGCATTTCCAGTTTACTACAGACGACCAGGTGGGTGTAGCGGCGTAGAATTTCACACTGGTGTGAGCTGGTAGGGGACTACAGCAAGGCACTGTTACGGTGTGGTTCCCAAGAGTTCCTTAGTACCATAGCAGAGGAACGTTGGCATTCCCGAAGGCTGTAACCTTGAGCTGACAGCTGTGCACACACACACACATACACACACATTGACATTTCTATCTCTTTGGGGATTTCTCACCAACTCAACTGTTTTTAGTGGAGTTAATGATTACTAAGCCTGTTCCAACACAATGAAAGCACTGATTTTCTGTTATTAAAAGAAGGGATTGCAGGTGTCTGTTGTGCTGGGATGTCACCACCACATCTTTGGGAATGCCACTTTCCGGGTGACACACTCTCTGTATTTCTCTCCATTTCACACCCCCATGCATAGTGAATCACCATTCATCGTGGTTAGAAAGCCTCGCTTCCTGGGGTCTGTGTTTACCTTCACATCCATCCATGACCATTCCCACGGTTCTACTAACTTTAGTGAGCAACCCCCCAGGATGGGGGAAGGCGCTACGAAAATCATAATTTTCCCGTATTCGGCTTTGACTCCTCGCTTCCACACGGGGATGTTTCTGTCTCGGACTCCTATGTTGCCATAACAACATCTTCTATATAGATTAGGACATGGTTGTGATTTTGGCTATTTTGGAACTTTTGTGCTGGAATCGTGGTGATGATACTGGTGTGGAAACTGTGAGCAGCTGGGTAATGGGCGCTCTTGTGAACGCCCGGTGAGACCCGTCTCTGTGTTTCCGGGAGTCGTGTACCTGCATCTGCAGGATGCCGCTGTGACCTGGCTGGATGCAGTAGGCTTCCACAACAGGACAAACGCATTCTCCAGGGCTTTGTAGCAGTCACAGTTTGTTCTTGGTTTCCTTAAAAATGGTGAAAGTCTAACCGAAACTCTAGATCACTGTGAATATGGCCAAAACCTTCTGAGAACAGACCCGCCCCCCAGCCTTGTGATAATCGGAGTCTTAACAGCCGTAATGCTGCTAAGTGATGGACTTTTCCCGACTGTCACCATTAAAGATGAACTCCAGTGACTGTGCATTTTTCCCTTGGACAATGAAAGTAATTGGGATGGACGGAGGGCCTTAGGAGAGATGGGAACTTGGAGAAGAGGAAGGAGATGGGAGTCACATGACCTGTGGGGGGGCAGGGGGTTTCATTCAGGTGCTGCCATTGGTGAGAGACATGGAGGAGTGGAAGGAGACGTGTCACGTGACCTGTAGGGAGGCGGGGGTTAGTTATTCTGGTGCTACCATTGGTGATTTCCACTCACTATACAGCAGGATAAGAGGTTCAGAATCCAGAAGAGTTTGTGATTTCCTGTGTCTACAATGTGGGTTTGTCCTTTAGCGGGACAGCTAATTAAATGAGCTGGATAATTAAGTGTGGACACCCTCATCTTCAGAGCTCCTCCATGGTTAGCTGATGGCTAATGTTGACTTTGCTAACTGTTGTGCTGCTTGCATTTTACCCAGAAGACTTCAGATTTATGCTGGGTTATGGAAAAAAAAACCAATATTTGTCTACATCAGCTCCATTTTCTGGTGGAGGTATGTGATCGGAAATGTAGAAATGGAAATACGTGGCTGTAGCTTTCATGTGGATAGTAGGCCTCTGTGAGTGAGTTCAACCTCGAGGGTGGGTGTGAGGTCAAGTTCAGAGTTTAGAGGCAGTAGAGGCTGGTCAGGAGTGAACCACAGAGGAGTAGGGGTGGCTCGGGAGTAAGCCAGCGCCCCCTGCCTGCCAGAATGGAACTTGTCACCTGATGTAGGGCTGCTTTATCAACGTTACACAATTTCAGGTGGCCGTGGTGTAAGCGGCCAGCCAATCAGTAAGCTGAGGGGTGGGGCAGAAGCATGTTCTCAGTGGCTGCTGATGCTGTCAGTCTGCTCCATGCCCTGACCATAAGCACCATGTTCTGTCAGTGTTCAGCTCCATCTTCCCAAACTCCAGTCCTCTGCAGCACTGCCACTTTCAGATGTGGTATTAAAGGGTTTTTTCATGTCTGTTTACGTGGGTTCTTCTGTCTATGCATGTGCTTGATTAAAACATAAACGGGTTTGGGGTAATCTGACTAACAGTCTGAGTGAATGTCTTCCAGGCTGATGTGCTGTGTTGAACAAGGGGTGTGTGTATTTGTGTGTGTGTGAAGGGGGGAGCAAATTAAAGAGAGTAAACAGTATAATTGGAGTGTGCAGATTGGGCCAATTGTGCAAGCGAGAGAAGGCGAGGAAGACAAGTGAGGAATGTGGCCACCCCTCAGACAGCGGCCATGAGCGGGGGGCGGGGTGCTGCTCCCTGAATGGCCTCCAGTGTCCCGGGGCTTGTTGCATGTGGGTGGGTTCCCTGGCCCAGTTTTTCATCAACAGCAAGACAGTGGGCCTTAGGAGAGATGAAGACATGGAGAAAAGGAAGGAGATGGAAGTCACATGACCTGTCAGGGGGTGGGGCGTAGTTATTCAGGTACTATCATTGATGAGAGACATGGAGAAAAGGAAGGAGATGGGAGTGATGATCTGCATGTTTCACCCAGAAGCCCTCAGATCGCCCTCTGTCTGTGGACCTGTCCTGTTTTTTCACCCAGAAGCCCTCAGATCGCCCTCCTTGGACCGGTCCTGTTTTTACACCCAGAAGCCCTCAGATCGCCCTCCGTGGACCTGTGACCTTCTCTCATGGGTTGCATCTTCGGCAGCAGTGTCCCATACTTTTGTTTCATGTCCAAATGGAAGTTTTCCTAAAAGTTAAGGCTCAAGAGCAGGAACCCTCCTCCCAAGTACCATCTGTTGATCCCCAGTTCAGAGCCTTAACTCTACACATCCTGTGCCCTCTGATCTGAGAACAGTTTGGTACATGTTTTCCACTCCAGTTTTGTTAAAAAAAAAACAGGCGATTCAAGTCCACTGCCCTCAGCCGCCTATAGTTCTTCGTGTCCCTTGACATCACAGGAGTCCCTGTTGTCGGGAACAATGACTCACACACACACAGCACCGTTCTGTGTCCCCCACGAACCTTGTCTCCGCCCCCCCAGCCCCCTCCTGCGTTGGTGCCACTGCATGCCATCCTTCTGGGCAGTCCAGGCATCTGGATCCCAGAAAACCGCCTGTCCCAAAATGGGGCCTTTTCTTTCTGGAGTCCAAAACCCCGGTTTGTTGCTTTTCGCCATGGCTTCAAGCAGGGCCACACCTGAGCTGGCTGGAAGCCACGCCCACTTTTCTCAGTCCCCAGCTAAAGGCATTCAAGCTCCCAGGAGACCAGGCTCTGGTTATACGCCGTGAGTTAATTGGCCTTAATGGGGTTGGCCATGGGCCGGGAGTAGAGCATTGGAGTGTGGCTTGTTGGATCTGATCCTGAGTCAGCCCTCCATCTGGAGAATGGCGCCAGGCTGACCCCACCCTCCTGCCTCATTCATCTGTGACCCTGCCCCCACTACAGTTCTGGAGGGCCTGTTGTGACAGGGGACATTGAGCTGCCAGGGACTGTTGGGTATGTAGGCCCAGACCACTGATAAGGCAGGGGGAGGCCTAGCCAAACATCCGGACTGGACAAGTCACAAGCCCAGATTTGATCGATCTCCGCCTCCATGTCTGTTCTCCATCCCAACACTTTGCTGACGTTCCCCCCCAGCTCCCCTCCAGACACTGTGGAACGTTCTGGTGGAGCACATTCTAGGTCTGACTATAGTACATTTGTGCCACTTGATCTAAAGGTTTCCTGAGTTTACATACAGGTATGGAAAAGAAATCTAAATATTTAATTAAATTAATAAACAACGTGTCTGATTTAATGGTCTGTAGTATGGAGCTGCTCCTTAATGTAGGAGCCTTCTGTATGAGGTTAGGACAGAGGGAAGAGTCTGTTTGAGTCCAGGTTGGTTATGTTGTGTGACACTTGTGGATACAGGGGTCCCTGAACTTACCTCCCGGAGGTCGTAACCCCACTCTGGATACAGGAGTGATTTGTGGCTCGGTGTAGAGGGAGTGTGACAGTCAGGCCAATGGTCACAGTCTCCTGTGTGGCTCTGTCCATAGGGGGCACTGTGGAGGTAATGTCATTAGGTAGAGTGAGTACTGACAACAGCTGCACCTAGGGGGAGCCATGGAGGTACTGTCATTAGGCCTACACTCTCCAGAGGGAAGCACCAGTAGTCACTCCTTTGAAAGGACAGCTGAGCTGGGGTCTGATGTCCCACAGATTCTAAATATTCAGCCCAGTGTATGGAATCAGGCCTTTGAAGCACCATGCAGAAGGTCAACCATGTTCTGCCTGTCTGTCTACCTACCTCCCTGTCTGCCTGTTTGTTTGTCTGCCTCCCTGTCTGTCTGCCTGTCGGTCTACCTGCCTGCGTATCTGCCTGCTTGTCTACCTGTCCATCTACCTGCTTGTCTGCCTGTCTGTCTGCTTGTCTGTCTGTCTGTTAGTCTGTCTAATCAGCCAGGACAGTGATATGATAGCTAGCCTCATCTTTATGGTGTGGTCCTGTTTACTTTACTGAGGTTGTACAGCAGCTCAGCGGGTGTCACTGTGGCCTCCCTTTTCCCTGGCAGTTCTTCTTCAGTCCCACCCTGGCTCTTAGTGAGTTTACTCTCTGGGTTTTCTCCAGGTACTCCAGTTTCTTTCCATGGCTCAGTTAGTTAGCTGAGTTGCTGTTAATAAATTGTTTGCAGTGAGTGTGTGTGTGAGAGCCCTGCACTGGAAGATGGACGGATCGATGGAAGTCAACACTATTTAGCTACCATTCATGAAGCGAGCCTCCAAACAGCACTGCTCTGTTCTCGTTTAATTTCCCATCCTCTTTTCTAAATCCAAGCCGCTAGCTGCCTGATGCCCTGTTAGATGGCGTGTTTGTTTTGAGGCCATCAAATGACGTCATGAACGGAGGAAGTGTTGCGTGCTCTCTGTGTCTCCTAGTCTTCCTCCACCTTCTTCGTTGTCACTCTCCTGTACTTGGATTTCCCTTCCAACTCGTATCACTCTCCTTCGCAAGCGTCAGCATGGGGCAAAAACAAAGTAAAGATCCAAACTGAGGAACATCAAGACCCTGGTGCTGCTGGCCGCCAGTGGACGAGACGCAATGTCTGGCGATATCAGAGTTGTTTATTTTTTGGTATCTGCCTGTTTGAGGGTGCTGCCTGTTATTTACCCCCCGCGGTACCATGACTGAGTACACACTGCAGGAATATGAGGATATATATATTTTTTTTGCCTTAAGTGGCACAAAATAAGTCACATTTTATTGATTTATTTATTAATACCGCCATCTTTAATAAAGGCTTTCCTTTTCCGCAGCCTGCTGAGCTTGATACCCTGCCCTTGACATAGAGGGCTCCTAGAAGCATTTGAGTCACCTTTCCCGCAATGCTGTTGGTCTCTGGGCTGTGTGACCCCGCCCCCATCCTCTGGGGTGTTTGAGAAAACGTTGGTGGAACTAGGAGACAGTTAAACCTGTCTGTTGTCCTACAGCGGAGGCATCTAGCTTCTGCCTTCATGTAGATCGTATAGGCGTTTCGCAGGAAGGACGACCAGCCCATAATAACTGCGTCCTGGGTAACATGTAAACAATGGCAGCGTGCCAAAATGTGCCAAGGTATTCCAGAACATCCAGCTTGTGCTGTGATTGGTCTACAACAGCGGTTTTAAATGAAGGTACTACAAGGGGGGTGCCAAGCATTAATCTCATTGCGCTTTTAACACTGACGGGTAGGCCTGTGGTGAGCTGCGAAGGCCTTTGACTTGTCTGGGTGGGCTATGAAACAGTCAAGGTTGAGAACCACTAGTATACAGGGTACCATTTTCCTTTTGGACAGGAAGTAATGGTATAAGGAGGAGTGTATGAAGATGAAATGGGTGGTGTATGGATGGGTTTTACTTTATCTGGTCTTGTTACTGTAAATTATGTAGTAAGTCTCTAAATGTAGGTGTCACTCTCACAAACAGATATCTCGGGAGCATTGGAGTTTGGTGATGCACTAGTATCTAGGACGTCCAATTCTGGTGGGCTTCAGAACCAGCTCCAGCTGATTGGACCATTGAGAATCTTTTAGCTTCCTGTCTACCAGCACTTCCTGCCTACCGGCTTTTCCCATTAGCCCTATCGGGCACTGCCATGTGATTTAATGTCTGTACAGAAGAGCAACCCTCTGCTTGCCCAACCTTAAGACCCAGAGGGGGCATCAAAAAGTTTGGGGATGTGGGGGGGGCAGAGGGTCCCTGCGGGAGACCCAAGATGGCCTCCCGACTCTTCATTCCCACTTGTGACCACAGCAAAGAGAAGACTCACCTTCCCAGCCTCTCCCTGTCACCTGTCTGTCATGTCGCTGGGTGGGTTAACGGTCCTATCCTTCCTCCTCTGCCCTTTTTGCTCTCGTCTTCCCCATCTCAGTTCCTGCTCTCCTCTTTCAGCTGCTCTCTCAGCTGAAGCAGTCCCAGGTCACATGACAGCAGGGAAGGAGGAGGCAGGAGTCACAGTCAGCTGCCCAGATCTGCTCAGGAAGTTTGGATTTCTTCAGTCTACCCCCTCAAGGGACTTCTTCCGTTTGGCTGAAAGCGGTCTTTCCCCTTTTCCGGTAACCCAGACCTAGTTGGATGGACATGCCCCCTCCCTCCTTCCCTCCATCCTGCCCCCCCTGCTCTAAAACATCCTCCTTACTCGGGGCTCTAGTTTCAGCCGCGGATGACGTCATGGCCGCAGCCCGACGTGTAATTTCCATCTGGTAAATGACACGGCGGCGGAGGGCTGGCTATATATACCCGGCAGCTGGCCGCAACTCCAGCCGCGCAGCGCCCCACCCGAGGGGGGGCCTGGGACAGGGGTCTGCGGTCTGCATGAGAGCCCCCACCCATGAGGGCCCCACTGGGAAAGAATCCGTTACCACGGCCGCCAGCGTCAGCTTCCCAGATGTCGTCATCTTCCATGTGGGCCAAACGAACGCCAAGGGACAGACAAGGAGCCTCGGGTAAACAAGCCCGTCCTGGTGGGCTTCAGAACCAGTCCATGAGGTAGATGAGTGACGTCCGGTAGAGGAATCAGAACTCCTGTCCCCCCGCCATGCTGCCCCTGACCTCTGCCCCAGCACACACACACACACGCCTCTCCTGCTTCCTCCCCCAGCTGTAACACACATAGCCCCATGTGCCATCCTCTCTAATCCTCCTCAGCTGCTCCAGCAGCCCCCCCCCCACCGCGTGACTGGCGAAGGTCGCCTTCTGCACACTCGGGGACTCGGGGGATGGAAAGGCCTGTCTGGGGCCCTTGGGTGTACGTACCATTGAGAGAAATGCGCTCAGTATTCCCGCTCAGACGATTTAACAGTTTCTATCGATGAAACTGACATTCTTTGTATATTTTCACCCACTGTTATTTATATACAGTTTATTGATTGCTATGCAAGTCTCATCTTTACCTCCCTCAGTTATTCCCCTCCTGTGATATTAATATGAACCTTCAGTTCTCTTTCTCATTGCCAGTTACAGTCAAGTACCGCTTGATTTCATTGGTTGTGTTTGGACTTGATTCTTCTGCTTCTGGCTTTCGATTGGTCGGTCTCAGAGGAAGTCGAACGGGAGAGCAGATCCTAGACCACAAGGTTCAGAGGACCGGTATTAATCACTAGTACTTAACAGACAGGAAGTACTTTTTCCAGGTTGATGGGTGTGCACCAATGGGGGGGGGGGGTGGTCAGTACTGAAAGACGAGAGCGGCAGATGTCAGCCTGACGTACATAGGGTGAAGGTGTGTGCCGGGTCTGGAGGGTGGAGGTGGCAGGGCAGGCAACAGCTGCAGTCGTTCCGAGCTGCCTGAGGTGAGGAAACGGAAGGTTCAGTGTAGTCTGGGTATTTATAGCATGGGGCAATTTTACAGATCACTGGAAATGGGTCAGCTGGGTGCTTCTCCCGCTCCTTCAGGGGGTCTGCAAGTGAGGCTCCTTGTGACTCCGCCTCCCTTTAAATCTGTTCCACACAATGAGAGCCTTAACCACCACAGCACAGCGATCACACGCGCTTAACCTTCCCAAAACTGAGCAGAGTCTCTTGTCATCTTACGTTTGCCGTGTTTATGTCTAAATGCGGGGTGAGCGGGATCTACCATGTGGGGGAGTCATGTGACCAGCATGGGACGCTGTCCGTCCCCGTCCCCCCAAAAGAGACTGTGTTGGGACCAGTGCAGCTTTTTTAAAGAGAGATGCTGGAGGGTTGACATCAGCATGCTGCTGTGTGTGTGTGTGTGTGTGTGTGTGTGTGTGTGTGTGTGTATATGTCTATGTGGGGGGTGGGGTCTGTTTCACTCTGTCAGTCTGTTGATGTGTATGGGGATTGGTAATTAAGTATGTGCATCTGTAATAGTGTGTGTGCACAGAGACATTAATCAGTGTCTTAATGGAGGAAAGGTGCCTCAGCCTTCACTGTTAATTCTTAGAAATGCTTACAAACTCCTAGAGGCACAAACCGGAGCATCAGAGGACTTACGGGTATTCCAGACAGGCATGGCCTTCAGTCTGCAGAGCCAGGGAAATGCTAGCGTCCCGCCTCTGCCCCAAGCTGGTCCCTCCACCCCTTGGTACATGCCTTACCACAGACATGTGGGCGTCCGCTTCAGCCAAAACAGGAATTCAGACCACATTCTAAGAGCTATACTTAAAAGACCCAGTAAGAAGTGGGGGTGTTCGTTGCTGAGGGGCTGTGCATGTGCAGCCTTTCAGCACACCCTCTTCCTCTGCCTTTCAGCACACCCTCTGCCTCTGCTGTTCAGCACAGATTCTGCCTTTCAGCACACCCTCTTCCTCTGCCTTTCAGCACACCCTCTGCCTCTGCTGTTCAGCACAGATTCTGCCTTTCAGCACACCCTCTTCCTCTGCCTTTCAGCACACCCTCTGCCTCTGCTGTTCAGCACAGATTCTGCCTTTCAGCACACCCTTTGCCTTTCAGCACACCCTCTTCCTCTGCCTTTCAGCACACCCTCTGCCTCTGCTGTTCAGCACAGATTCTGCCTTTCAGCACACCCT
>JAACJT020000096.1:364191-383205 GCA_009936485.2 Gymnarchus niloticus
GCCTTTCAGCACACCCTCTTCCTCTGCCTTTCAGCACACCCTCTGCCTCTGCTGTTCAGCACAGATTCTGCCTTTCAACACACCCTTTGCCTTTCAGCACAGCCTCTTCCTCTGCCTTTCAGCACACCCTTTGCCTTTCAGCACAGCCTCTTCCTCTGCCTTTTAGCACACCTTCTGCCTCTATCTTTCAGCATAATCTCTTCCTCTGTCTTTCAGCACAGCCTTTGCCTTGCCTTTCATCACACCTCTGCCTCTGTCTTTCAGCAGTTTCTGCCTTTCAGCACAGACTCTTCCTCTCTTTCATCACACCTCTGCCTCTGACTTTCAGCAGACCTCTGCCTTTCAGCGCAGTCTCTTCCTCTGCTTTTCAGCACAGCCTCTGCCTTGCCTTTCAGTACAGTCTTTGTCTTTCAGCACAGTCTCTTCCTCTGCTTTTCAGCACAGTCTCTTCCTCTGCCTTTTAACACAACCCCTTCCTCTGTCTTTTAGCACACCTTCTGCCTCTCTTTCAGAACAGCCTCTGCCTTTCAGCACAGACTCTTCCTCTGCCTTTCATCACACCTCTGCCTCTGCCTTTCAGCAGACCTCTGCCTCTGCCTTTCAGCACAGTCTCTTCCTCTGTCTTTCAGAACAGCCTCTGCCTTTCAGCACAGACTCTTCCTCTGTCTTTCATCACACCTCTGCCTCTGTCTTTCAACACAGCCTCTGCCTTGGTGCCACGATGACAGCTGCCCCTTAGAGAAGGCTGTTAGACTTATAACTTCAAGTCCTTTCTCCTTTGACTGGTCTGGAACCCACTTTACAGAACTGAGATGAGCCTCACCCCTGGACACTCCCACTCATAGCAGGGAAGCGTAAACGGTGCGTGTCAGGCTTCCAGTGGTCAGGGTGCTGCTCTTCATCCCTGAGAGCGGCAGTGTCTCTGAAGCATCAGCAGGAACTGCAGCAAGAGGGTTCTCCCGGTTCTGTCCTGGTTTTCCCGTTTGGCAGAGAGCGCTGCCAATGTGTTCCAGCCGTCCCGGGATTTGCTCAACTGTGTGAGCTGGGGGTGGGGAGGGGGGGTTGGCGGTAAAGGGGTGAGGACCAGCATCTTAAGAATTGTGACTTTAAAATTACTCAGTCTTGATATCACATCGTTAAATCCTGGCATTTTTGCATCTCTTTGTCAACACACATTTGTCCCAGCGACTATTGTTATTTTAGCAGAAAAATTTTGGTGCCTAGACACCATCTGATCTGAGTTCAAATTCATGGTTATAAATGTATTATAAGGGGGTGTGCTGCCCTCTAGTGGAGACTGGGTAAGAACTGCAGCTGAGGGACAGAGCGTAGCGATGGGGTTGCATGTAATAATTACGGGTTGAGAGTTTTTACAGGGGATTAAAATTCAAATTGCCTTGTTTAATGAGCTTGTACTTTTTTCTCCCCTGAACTGACTTAATGAGATTTCTGATTAACACCAATCCAGAGGGCTCACAAACCCGTGCGATTAATAATTTTGACCAGGCCAAAAGATAGAACTGTTGGTGGCCATTGAAACCTGGCATTCCCAGTCTGCTGTATGCTGTGGCCTCCTTTGCACACACAGGATGCTTCTTGCTTTGGCTAAAATTCTCACTAATCCAGTGGCTACCTGAGCCACAGAGTTTTTCCCATACGCCTGCATGCGCATCGCTTCATCCCCCAGGAATTAGTTGGGGTGACTGTCCTCTGCCTCTGAGTCCGTCTTTTCCTTTCCATGAAGCTGGGCTGTTTCTGGAGTCTTTATTCCATTTTCATTTTTAGATGCTTGGGTAGAGCAGAAACATCGCATCTCAGACTCTGGAGTCCTGTATGTTCGTGCCATGAGATCCTCTTTGTAGGCCACCAGCGAAACCTTCAAATTCCTGCAGGTTTATGTGGTCTGGCAGGCTCTCTGCTGTTAATGTGGTGACGGTGTCAGAACGATCATGTGGGAAACTTCAGAACAGGAAGCAGGCTTTGTGTTCGGTGAGGAGAGGACCTACGCAACGGCTCGTTCTTCACCTGCAGCCAGAAACACCCACAGATTAGAGTGTCAGTCTGTCGTAAGACGCTTGTCATTCATTTAGACACGTTCGAATGGAAGTCATTCACCTTGGCGGGTAGAGTTTCTGATTTTAAACTGACAGTCAAGTCATTTTGAGATTGACATGTTTTCATACTGTTCAGCACAGCTGAAAACACACTTGCTAGAGGTCTGTTTTAATGGGTACGTGCATTAGCTAATGCCCAAAAAATGTTGGCAGCCTGAATATCCACGTTATAGCTCCTAAGTTGGTTGTGTAACTGAACGAGTTTATACAGAGTAATGGTACCCGTTTACTGTATATGGGTCAATTCTCGGCCCCCGAGTAACCGAGCCTCCTTTCCCGTCCCCAGCTTTCGCACAAAACCTGCCCGTCCCCCCAGTCTCTGTTAGTGTGTCTTCCTCTCTCTTCTTTACGTGTACAGAGAAGATTGTTCTCACGGTGTTTGCGTTGACGTCCATTCGGGATGTGCTTGCGCATGCTGTGGCGTTAATCAGCACGTCTTATGGCAGGGGAAGGTGATGTCTGTTCTGCTGCCTGCTTTCCTGGATCAGTGTTCCACATCTTGGGCCGTTATAGTAACTCCGCCTACCAAGATGTGTGACGGTCCTCCTAGTGGAAGGAGGAGCTAAATACGGTGTTACCTGTTGGGCTCATGGTGGCATATGTCAGAAGCTGTGTGTATTAGCTTGTTTTCTTTGCGTTGCTGGCATGCCATTTTTGGAGGGATTATCATTAGCTACTTATTGATTCAGACTCTTTGTGTATTTTAACTGCAGCTGCTCAGATGCCGTGAATCGTAATGCTTCACAACAGGAGGTCAGGCTTGTGATTTTGGCCTCCGTGAGTTCTGAGTAGTGCTTTTGGGACTGCTACTGCACCTGGACATGGCCATTAGTGGTTGGTCAGGCCCTTATTCCCTACCTGCCCGTCATCGAGCACAAACCAATGAGTGTGTCTGCCTTGCTTTAAACCACCACCAAACCCCACCCCGCCTGCCTGCTGCCCTTTATTGTCAGAACTCATTGTTCTCCTTTTATTGGCAAACATTTCATTATCAAACAAAATTGTGAGTCATAGATTTAGAAAGTAGCCACGTTCTCAGTGTTTAGAGTGGAAGTGTCCACTCTTCCTTTGGATAGCAGGATTCTCTGAGCTCTCCTTTTCCAACCACACTGGAATTTCTCGTCAGCGATAAACCTTAAGGTTTCCCTTGTGCCTCCTCTTACTTTGGGCACTTTATTGCCGGAACATCTGGCACCATCAAAGTCCGCCGTTTCATGGCAGCTGTGCTCGTAACAGACAGCTGGGTGATGAGCCACGTGTGTGTGTGTATGTGTGTGTGTGTTTTGAAGAGCGGGATGGTTTCAGCCTGCTCGTCCTGGATTAAGTGACACATGGGTGACAGAGGCGGGGTTAGTAGTAATGCTTAATGATGTCACAAACTGGCAAAAAATCTTGCGCTAACTCTGAGCCGCGGAGATCCGTAATTATATTCCGAGGGTATTCATACCTATGCGCTGCACGTGGATGCGCGACGTCTCGTCCTCCTCGCACGGCGGCACGTCTCTCTGCTCTCGTGGGAGTATCGGCACGTGTGCGCCTGCGTGTCAGTGCACGCGGCGGCAGCGGCTTTCTGTACGGCAGGCGAGAACCAGTCAGACCTCGTCGGTGCTCGATCCCGAGCAGGCAGCGGAGCTCGCGCCGGAGCCACGCGGTCTCCCTGGCTATGGAGCGGCTTGGACCACGATGGTGAGCTACCTGTCACACTCGCAGAAAATCAACTGGAGCACCAGCTGCCTGGTGAGAACGCCGGCTCCTCCGCGCGTGTGTGTGTGTGTGTGTGTGTGTGTTTGCGTGGAGTGGATGCCAACCAGGCAGTGTTGTGATTTGGCCGGTGGGGGCGTGGCGGTGGACAGACAGCAGCTGGACCCCCAAGGCCCCCTGTTAGGACTTCCCACCCACCCGCCTCTCTGTACTCGGAGCTGTGTGTGTGTGTGTGTGTGTGTGTGTGTGTGTGTGTGTGTGTGTTTATAAGCAACTTCTGGGGGAAAGGACAAGCCTGTCGACGTGAATCTCACCGTGACCATGAGTAAAGTGTCCATTCGTTGATTTTGGCTTCAATTTGTTTATTCTTCTGTCCCCCCCATTCTGGGGATCGAAGGTCGGTCCACCCAAAAGTGAGAGAGTAAGAAAGTGTTCTTAATTTTATTGGCGTGTCTGAAACTGGATTCGCTCTCTTTTTGTTTCTGGGAGGGGGGTTTACGGGTTCCACGTTGTGTTCCACGTAACGTTCTATGTTGGGTTCCGTACCAGGTTCCACATGGGGCCCACCAGAAGGTTTTATAACGGTCTACATTGTTATGAAGTGCAGACTGTGGCCTGGTGGTGGTTCCAGGGGCTGGTGGGGGAGTCTGTGGCATCCTTAGGAAATGAGATTGCTGACTGGTGAGAGGAAAGCAAGACTGAGAGAGGGTGTGGGTGTGCAGGTAAGACAGAAAGGCAGGTAATTTATGCTGTTAGCTGACTGGACAGCCCTGAACAGACCATTGTATGTCAATGTCTCTCTGTCCTCTCTGTCCCCCCTCTGTCCTCTCCCTGTCCCCTCTCCGTCCTCTCTGATCCTGCTCTAATTAACTCACTCAGCTAATTCTGAACTGGCGATGTCGCCACCAGGGGGCTTGGGTCCGTGCAATGCGACGTGGGGCAGGATGGCCCCTCAGTGAACTGACGGCGACGACTGAGGCGCTCTCCTTACCAGGGGGGCTGCGTGGGGGGGGCGGCATTCAGATGAGGTAATGAGATCAGACACTGTGGGAGTCATTCGAGCAGAAGGAAGTAGAGGGGAGAAAAATTCGACAGAGTTCGCCGTGTTGATGCTGTGTTGATGCACCTCGCCATCCTCCCTCAGTCTTCTCCTGGATCGTCCTGTCATTTGCTCCGTGCGATGCCCCAAGTCAGCATAGGGCTTGCCGTGATCTGGACTGTGGAGCTTACTGCCTAGCGACTGGACTTTTCGAGTTTTGAATCCAGACACCCATGTGGGCGGCAGGGCGTGCAGCGGGGGCCGCTGCTGTGGCCTCGTACCCAGTGCCAACTGGTACCGAGTGGTCCTATGAGATTCCGACAGGCGTGGACTGCACTGCCTGCGAGCCACGGTGCGTCTGGCTGGCGGTGCTGCATAAGGCATCTGTCCGGGTGCCGCGGACACTGTCCCGCTGCAGCCCACCCAGGAGAGACCGCGGTCCCCGGGTAAGACCTTAAACCACATGTCGTGTTCTGTGTTGACTTAATACCTAGAACCAAATCCCTTTAATGGTGTTTTTAACCCTGTAATATTTCACTAATGGTGGTCCGCTCTCCTGACTCCTTGCTCGTCCGCTTGCCGTATCCGAGGCATGCCACTGTGGTTTCAGTCGTGCTTCACGCAGCGCCCCGTGTGCCCGTGGTGACTTTGATGTATAACGACCCTGCTAGGCTCTGGGTCAGGGCTGTTTTTCTTCGTTTCATTTCAGTCATATGGATGTACGGGAAGGTCATGTTACCACAACCTGTGTTTGGTTTTATGTGAGAAATGTGTTAACTGTTAGAGGACTTAGTACTCTAGCCTGGTGCCTCCAGGGTTGGGGGTTCAAATCCCGCCCCCGTGGTGTGTGCGTATGGGTTGCTGGGGTGTTTGTGTGGGCCTGGGTAAGCCTGGGGTAGACTTCAGACTCACCTTGGCACTCTGCTGGATAAGCAGTTTGAAAGATTCATGGATGGATCATTGCGGGAAGGACTGAAATTCAGTGGAAGACCTTTCCAGTCAGCTCGGTCTGCAAGGGCCGGGCTGTCAGCATATTAGTAGGGTGCGATTTATGCTGGAGTGGGCGGGGCCACAAGGCCACAGGGCACAATGCAGTCAGTTTAGTGAGAGACTAAGAAGGCAGAGAACAAAGTAAAGCAACATGCAAACAGCACCTTGACCCCAAGCTTTCCTCTCACCTCTATGTGTGTGTGTGTGTCTCAAGGAGAGGATGATGGGATGTGAAAACTAAAGAACTCCTGTGAACTTGTCTAAATGACTAATAAAAGTATCATCATTGTAATGAATAATATTTAATCACAAAGAGAAGTCAAATCAATCTAGATAGTGCTTAATCACAGAATAATTCTGATCAATAATAAATCCTCAGAGTCTAAGATTATCAATATAAAATGTAAGCTTCCACGATTACATTACAGTGCATCTTTCACATGCTGGCACACTGCCCGCCATCAAAGGGCAGCCCCTTCACAATGGCCCAGTAGACCCCAGAGCTGAAGGTGTCAGCCAGTCAGATGGAAGTAGGCCTCCAGTGATGCCCAACCAGGCGTGCTTTTTATGATGTTAAAATCATCCTTCTGTATCAAAGGGTTTCTGGGCTGGGCGAGCACTGCGAGGGCTCAAAGGACTGGAGATGTACACCACCTTCTCAGCACTGAATTAATTTGAGGAAGGAATGTTCCAGAAAGGTGTTTTGTTTATAGGTTTGTGTTGCTGAGGCCTTCAGGTTCAACTGGAAACGCCTCACGGAGATGTCCTGGAATCGCAGTGGACAGCAACGCGCACCCACAGAGGCTGAGACACACATTCACACAGATACACTGACATACGACGGTGGGACACAGACACAGAAACAGGCTGACCGACAGACAGGAGCAGACACACTGAAGCAGCAGGAGTTAGTCTGACGGACTCACGGACAGAATGACAGACACAGGGGTAGATGAACACCATAGAATAGCAGGAGTGTGACTGGCTGATACACTGACTGACTGACTGACAGACTAAGAGCAGCAGACGGACCCTTGAAGGGGCTTCGTTCTGAGTGCCCTGAGCTCATCTCCCCGAGTAGCCTATTAACAGGCTCAACATCGTCAGCACTTGAGTGGCACCTGCGGCCAGCTTGTGGTAGCTTCTTCTAGGCTCTTCTGCCCCTTCCTGCTCTCCCTCATTCCTCATTCTCTCCATCATGTCTGGACACGTAAGCCTTTTCACTGGCATTCCTCTTCTCTCCGTGCCTTCTCCCTCCACTCCTCCCTCGCTCCCTTTACCTCTCCTCTTCTCGCCGTGCCTTCTCCCTCCACTCCTCCCTCACTCCCTCTGCTAGGCTTTGTGCCACACGGCCCTGTGTGGACGTGGAACGGGGGGAGGTAAGGTGCATGTTGGACCAGGTCAGAGAATGGTATTGGTGGAGGGGGGCAGGAGGGTGTGTGTCCCCTCTGGCTCTCTCTGTCCCGTACTGATGGCTGTGGGACCCCCATGTAAGAGGGTGGGTGAAATATGTTAAACCCTCTAGACTTATTTAGTGGTAGATTCTGATTTCACAAAAGAATGATTCACTGGTTCCAGATATAAAGGAGTCCATTTAGACCCCAGCTGTCTTCCGAGGACACACTTAGACACTCCTTGTTAAATAAAGTAGTCAACCCCTCCCCCCCATTATGACCACACGCACTTCTCCTCACCCAGACCCAAACTACGAGTTAAGCCTGGCAACATAGCTACCTACCTGCCTGATTGTTAGAGTTTATGACCAGGTCATAAACAGCCTCACTACATAATCCAGTGAAGACTCGACGGCTTGTGCGAGCAAAGGCACCTTTTGGTTCACTAGGCGTTCAAAAATAACCAAGTTGTAAACTAACGAATGCGTTAACCTTGCTGTCCTGAAGGTGATAGTGTAAAATATGCCTTGATTTGTATGAAATTCATGGGGTGTCATACTTCTCTCCATTTCAGGCAAAGGGGCGGAGAGATGGCCTCTCGTCGTCCAATGACAACGTGCGGCCGACCGAGGGCATGGCCTGGCAGAGCCCCCGCACCGTGGTTCTCCGCAAGAATGCGCAGGGCTTCGGGTTCACGCTACGACACTTCATCGTGTACCCCCCGGAGTCCGTCCTGCGCGGGGGGCCCAAGGTGGGTGATGTTACAGCTACTTGCACATGGCCATTCTTCTGGGAGGTTAGTTGTCCCTGGACGGGTTTGCTGATGAACCCATAAACAAGGCATTCAATGAAGATATTAAGCTGACCCTATCGGTAAATTACAAGATAGATGCGTAGCTGTAGTTAAAAATGTGTGCCAAACACCTGAGACGAAATGAATACTTAAAAGCTTTTTGTGTTAAGTATAGAAGTGGTTAAATGAGGAACGTGATAGGTTGAACCTGGACCCCCACCCATGCCTCCAGATGGAATATTCCACCCCTGTAGAAAGTATGCTTCAGTATTTGGAGGTTCCAAAATGCAAAGTTAGATGGGGGGAGAGAGAGGCTCAAACTCACTTGTTGTTGTTTTATAGTTGGCGTGGGACGCTGGAGAGGGTAACAGAACGCCCTATTCTTGCTGCAGCGGCGGGTGGTGGGGGGGGACAGGCTGGTACCCACAGTCACGGTGCCAGGCTGTACCAACGCGTGTACAGCGGGCCCCGTGCAGCACGCACTCATTGTGTCACCGTCATGTGGTGGGAGACACCTGGTGGCACTGGTATCCCAGCATCCTCTCTGAACAGAGAGGCACAGAGAGACTAGCTGGGATCGCCAGTCTGCATCTCGATGACCAGTACGGTTTGAATCGAAACATTTAACTTGTTTTATTTGGAGCCCAGCACAGTGGCTTTAAATTAAGAAATAAACCAATTAAAGATAAGAACAACACCAGTGACAGATACTAAGGCAGCTCAGGAGAACGTGTGAATGAATGACACAATTGAAATCACCGGTTTAAATCAGAGAAATACCCTGAAAAACAGATACTCCGTGGTAAAACAGTGGTTACTGCAGTTCATTGTGATCTCAAAAAACTACACCTGATGAAGAGAGTAGTTATTCACGATATTTGATGAAAGTGATTTTTACAGATTAGATATTCATTTCTATCTTCTTTGTTTTCTGTCTAAAGTCTGATGGAAACAGGACTATCTAGACGGTGAGGATGTCTCAGCCCTCATTTTACCGGTGTGGTAAATAGTGCGATTCTACAGATTAATTCACGAATGCCTTTATCACCATTCACTATCCAGTGTTGAAAATCACGAGACATATCATAGTGAAGAGTGCCTTTGCCAGTGTAGTCGGTGCCCAGGATAATGTGCAAATAATCTCTTATCCCCTGCTTTCCTTCTGGAAGTCATTACTAAAACCAGTTGCCATGGCACTAGTGATGGCTAGTATTCCAAGATGTTTTTTATTCCACGCCCTTTCCCATAGCGGACGTTCTACATTCCGACCAACGTCCCACTGCAAATGATTCCTGCTGTTACGATAGAGATTCAAGGGTGCAGCACAGTGCAGGGAGACAGTCTCCCCACCCTTAGCGGTACCTGCCCCCACCACCCCCAAGGCCTGCGACAGAGAGTCTCCCAGCACCTTTCCTGCCAAACACCCCAGCCTTTGTGGTGACGGGAACGAGTTCTGTCAGCTAATGCAAAGCCCAGGCAGGCAGTCTAATGTGAAACTGTATGCATTTCGGAAGCCTGTGATGCTTATTTATCCACTTAGACAATTAGAAAAGCTTGTTCTTTCTGCCTTTTTAATTACATAAAAACATAACGCCTGCTGTTTTCCTCAGTAATGCAGCTGGCCTTTGTTTTATTCCTGTTCTGAAATATTTATGCTCTGTTGGATTGCGAAATATTGCCCTCTGCTGGTGAAGTGAAGCAAATTTCCTAACCCCACATAAATGTTTTCATCTCAGAAAAACATGATGTAAAACTGAAGGGAAATGATATCAGAACAGTTATTCAGAATACAGTAACCTTTAATAACATTTCATTTATTTGACATTTATTGGAGTATAATATATGTGTTTTGTAGCAGATGCTATACAGATTAAATGAAATTGGAAAATACATCTGACGCCTGGGTTAAAACTCTTGAAAATGATGGGTCCTAGTACTGGTCCTGAAGGACTCTGATGTAAGCTGACCTCTTAAATAGTTAGCCATTATCAACTTTTTAACCCTGAGTGAGAAGTTAATGTTTGAACATCTTTGTGAAATTATTATTTTTGTACTGATAATTAAATAATTTTTAATTTGTTTCTATTTAATCAGTGTTATACATTTCTTTAGGAAAATTTCCAGGCTAAAATTTTGGGCAATTTTGGACTGAAAGAACTGGGTGCCCAGATCCAAAGAGTAATATGTTTTCTTTGTCTTTGTGTTGCAGGATAAAGAGAATGGGAATGAAAAAGGTAAATCTATGGAATCTCTTGCATTTCTGTACATCCCCTAAAAGATAAAAAATTTGAGTATTTCATGGCGCCCCCTGCTGGAGAATAGCTGCTACTACTTACTTGCCGTCATATATCCTTTCATTCTCTGCTTTTCATGGTCTGCCGGCCTCTGAACTTGTACAGCTCGTTAATCGATATACGGCAGAAATAGTCACTGTTAATAGCTATACCATGTTTGATAGCTATTAATTAACATGTCAAAACGTTTTTATTTGTTTTTTTTTTTCTTTTTTACTATCACCAATTTTATCTAATATCTCTCAGTATTATGACTTTTGGGTGTGAAAATTTGTTTTGTCATGTAAATATATTGCGTTTTTCATTTTTAAATCTCTGACTCTGTGCGTATGTATGTGTGTGTGTGTGTGTGTGTGTGTGTGTGTGTGTGTGTGTGTGTGTGTGTGCGCGCACCCTGGTAGGATTCCAAAGCAGTAGCCTGGAGCCAATGGACACCATCTTTGTCAAGAACGTCAGAGAGAAAGGTCCCGCTGACCAGGCTGGCCTGTGTACAGGTGGGTTTGAGGATGGCCACGTTGCCTTTTTTCCCATATCATCAGCACTGGCATTTCAGCCTCAAGCTCTGCATGACTGCCAGCGTTCTCTTCTGATAAAACCAAAGTTTGGGAAACAACAGACTGCCCTTGTGATGTATGACGCACAAACACACACACAAACCTGGTAGAGCTAAGCACAGCCTGCAGCTTGTGCTCATACATAAACATCTGTTATGGCTGGCAGCTGTGTACAATGGCAGCAATGGCCTAGAACAGCTACACACTCAGGTCCCTTAAGAGAATGAACTGGTCACGCAGGGCCCCAGGGTCTCTGTGCGTCCTGTTCATTGATACCACTTAGCACTGGAAATCTCCCAGATCTAACAATATACAATGAGGATGGCAGCCACAATATGGACATGCCCAAGCAGGAACTCCTCCCCCGCCCGGCACTTTGGGTCAAAGCAGTTCTCGTCTTCCTGTTGTGACTCGTCGGTTGAACCTAGCTAACCCAGGAGCCGCTTCTTGCACACAATCCACCCTTCGAATTGAAACCATTTGTCCCCCAGCATCACATCAACAACCAGGCTCTAATGGATGCACCCCTATCTCCAGCCCCATAGCCCTTAATCACAATGTTAACCCCTCACCTTCCCAGCATGCTTTGCTACT
Source organism: Gymnarchus niloticus (assembly GCA_009936485.2). Lineage (NCBI taxonomy): Eukaryota > Metazoa > Chordata > Actinopteri > Osteoglossiformes > Gymnarchidae > Gymnarchus > Gymnarchus niloticus. Next base: position 375,665 of record JAACJT020000096.1, read on the forward strand.
GGGAAATGTGAATCAGTAACCTACCCACTGGCTTCATTCGCAGCAGTGTTTTCTACACCTGGAGATGTTGGCTTTTCAGGATGTCCTCCTGGTGGAGTCTAGAGTTTAATTAGAACACCCCCAGGGAGAAAGCTCGCATCAGGGTTGGGCAGATTCAACTCTCCCCCCTCAGGAAGGGGTGGGATCTCAGAGTTTAGCATTCCGGGATTCGGGCCTATGGGTGTGCTGGGGCGAAGAGGGGTGTGGCTCTTAGTGTGGCTGGCCAATCAGGGTCTATGTGTTGCAGGGGACCGGTTAGTAAAGGTGAACGGTGAGAGCGTGCTGGGGAAGACCTACTCGCAGGTGATCGCCTTGATCCAGAACTGGTGAGCATGCATAAAGAATGGGAAAGGCCAAGGGGGAGGGGTCACACGGTCATGCGCTTACTGTCCATCCAATCAGGGAAAAGAATAACTTAATTTAGTCACTGTCTCACTAACACCGTCTCTTTTTGTCCAGAGACATTTTTATATAATTGCAGTCACCCATGGTGTGTCCGTCTTTCATGCGTTTCCCCCCCACCACAGTGAGAGCATCTTGGAGCTGTCTATCATGCCCAGAGATGAAGACGTGCTGCAGCTGGTGAGTCCCCCACCCCCACCCCACACACATACACACACACACACACGTGTGTATTTGCATTCCTGTATTCCCGAGGACTTTCCTCCGACTCCCACATGGCTTCGCTCCATGATTCCTGATCCCACCCCAGGAGAGGCTGGGAGTTTCATTAACTACAATGAAATGTGTTTCTGGAAGGGTGGGGGGGTCTCCATGTCTGTTGTCTGGTAGTTGCTGTCTTTTATTTGGTTGTTTCCTGGATAGCTGTCACCACACTGATTGGTGCAGATAAATGAACAGCTCACTCTCACACGCACACACACACGGCTCACCGTGGTAAACAGTAATAAACATTTTTCCTCCCACAGTCCATTTCTCGTCATTCGTCATTGCGGAGTCATTTCTCCTAATGGATATCACAAATGTGAGCCGGGCTTCGTGACTGCCATGAAAAACAAGGCTCCTTTTATTTTTTTGACTTCTCAGAATTGATGGGGAAAAAAACGTCTCTGCTGGCGTTTAGTAGTGCATTGTGACTGTGTCAGTGAGCATGGGTGTCGGAGGGTCACAGACAGACGCCAGTACACAGGCGCGGTGACACTGACACACGGCGACGGCCACCCAGGCAGAGTAAATCGGAGACAGGAAGTGATGCGGTCATACCCAGAAACAGGCACAAAATCTGGGCACTCATGACAATAGGTGTGGTGCACTGTCTGCTGGCTTACATTGAGTCAGCGTAGACTAAGACACACGTGGAAGGCTGGGAAACTCGTCTCTCATTACGCCACCTTTAACCCCACCCCCCTCCCATCTCCCTGTGCACCATATCCTCCGACTGACTCTGCTGCATTCCTGGGGGTTACGTCCAGCCTGAAGCCACTCCCACATTTAGTCTGGGCGGGGAGTGCCTGAGTCAGAAAGGCGGGGCCACCGCGGCAGGGGAGGGTGGGCAGCCGTACGTGTGAGACAGAGAGAGACTGAGAGGGAGACGGAGAGGACAGAGAAAGGGGAAGGAAAGGGCAAGTCGCGTGGCAGAGGAACGGAACGAGGCCGGTAGAGACAGCGGAGTCCGCAGTACGGGAGTGACAGCCGGCGCACAGGGGGCTGAGACGACCATTCTGTCCTTCCCGCTACTGCATCCTCAGCCTTAGCTGTCTCGTGACAGGGGAATTCGCCGCTTCCACTAACCACGGAGGTGAATAACTGACTGCCAGAGGGCTGGGAGGTACCTCTGGATTTTACATTCCCACCGTGGTAACGGGGGGTTGCCATAGTGGCAAGTACAGACCGTTCTGTGTTCGTGAGGGAGGGCAGCGTGGGCCCCGCCTGCGTCCTGGGTTCAGGGGAGTGAACACAGAGGGGGAGGGGGTGGGGGAGTGGTCTCAGGTTCGTGTTTGTGTACGTTGGGTATAGAAGGAGAAACAGCTGCTCCTGAAGGATGTGGGCACGTGCGCCCTAAAGGTTGTTTGCTTGAGGTCCCAGGAAAGGACCCTGCAGTTATTTTAGCTTAGAATATAATGCAGATCACAGTTCTTGAATAGAATTGAATAATTTGTGAATGCACAACTGTATACGCAGGAGAGGCATAAAAACAATCTCCGCAGATTAAAACATCTGTAGGGACAAGAACCCATACCCTAAAGCTTCTGGGTTTGAGTCCAAAGAGGGGTTTGCTGTTACCCTGGAATAAGAGGCTGAATTGTTCCAGAGAAATATCAAGCTGTGTGGAAAATTTAAAGTGAAAATTGTTCTAAATGTACTGAGCATCGTCTAAGATGAAGGAAAGGTACTAAGTGAAATTTCTCTGACGCAGGCATATTCCCACGACGCCTACCTGAGCGGCAATGAGCCCTACACAGGTGGAGCTCAGGACCTTCCCGAGCCGCCGCTCGTTAGCTACCCCCGCAGCAGAGCCCAGCCGCACATGGGCCACAACCAGCCTGACAAACGGGGCTGCTGGCCGGCCTCGTCCCAGATGTCCTCCAAGCCGAACAGCTGTTCTGGGAGGGCCAGTCGACCTGAGGGTCCAGGCTTGGAGCTGGGGGGGACCAGTCTAGGAAGCCCCCTCCACCGCACAGAGGAGGTCCGGTATGGCATGACCGTCCAGCAGGCTGTGGGGCAACCACGGGGCCATATGTCATCTTCCTCTGGAATAGCGCATGCTAGCCCCATGCATGGCTACCACTGCAACCACGGTGGTGCCGCGGCAGCTCCTCAGACCCATGTGCACGACCAACCTTGGACCAGCCCCACGAAGGCCACTCTGAGCAAGAACGAGGTCTGCCAGCAGGCTCTGACGGACTGGTACTACAGCCAGGTGCCGGAGCGAAGGCACCCCTCGATGGCTCCTCGGTACCGGAGCGTGTCCCAGGACCGTCTAGCCGAGGCTGATGTAGGGTCAGGTCGCCGCCGGATGGGCTGGCCTCACAGCGCCTCGCAAGACACCCTGCTTCTGTATTCGGGCTCCGCCCAGTATGGCGATTCCAACTGGACCGAGGAGTGGAACTCGTCAGAGGGGCGCCCCTCGGGCAGGGCCCGCTCCGAGAACCTGCTCGCCACCAAGTACGACTCTTACGGCCGCTCGTTGGAGACGCTGGACCGGGCAGCGGCGCTGGTGTCGCCGCGTTTTGAGCGGCCTGCCTGGCTGCAGCATCAGGCCCAGCCAGTTCCACCCAGGACTGAGGCTTACCCAAATCAGATGCCGCATTACGCACCGGTACCGCCTGCAGGTGGGCATGGCCAATCGCACCAGCAGCAGCAGCAGTCAGCGTTCCAATCCAGGCGGCTGCCCCTGCAGACTGCGGATGACCAGCCAGTGGGTTACCGTAGCTACAGCCCTTCCTTCTACCGTAAAGCTGGCCGCCTCATGCAGGCTCACTCCTTCAGGGATCCCTCCTACTCAGGCCCCCACTTCACCTGGACTCCCACCCCCAAAACCAGCCCTCAGGATTCGGTTGCCGCCGCCCCCGTGGCTGCACCTGAGCCCCGCGATGGGAAGCACCCGCCTACTAACCACGAGAGGTCCTGGGAGGAGGAGCCGCCGGCCCTGCAGGCGCAGGAGGTGGTGCTGCGGCAGAAACCGCCCACGGGGCGACGCCTAGCCCATGCCCAGCGGCAGCCCCACTACGGCCTGTCCGCCGAAGCCGCCGAGGCCTTGGGCTTCCAGGCTGAAGGCCCCCACATGGCCACCCCTCGGCCGGCAGACACTGCTCGCAGGACCAATGGGGGCCTGGCACCGCTGGTCCTGGAGGATGACTCCCTAGCTTCCATCCCGTTCATAGGTGAGCGCCGTCCCTTGAGACACCCCGATGGGGCATGTGACAGAGAGCCTCGATGTTAGAAACCCTCATGTGACACACCCTGACATCGGCCCATGGGACAGACGCAGTCCCAGAATGTGTCTGCATCATCGTTTGTGTGTGTGTGTGTGAGAGTTTCCACATGGATCTCAAATGGGGATGGATATTCCAACACATTCCTTGTTACAATAACACTTTCTGGAGACAGCTCTCTCCCCCGCAGTAGGTGTTGCCTTACATATTTGAATATTCATATTGGTTTTCCTTATATGGCATACAGGTTGAGCACTATTTTTCTTCAGCAAACAAACTGTCTGTAGCTCTGTCATCCATTTATTTAGCTTTAAATTCCCACTAATAAAACATGGATAGTTTGTGTCTGACTTTGTTAGCAGAGTAATAATTAGGGCTACAGGAGAGGTCGTGGAAACATTCCCTTTCTTTTAAAACTGGTCGGCAACTTGTAACCACGCCACACAGTTATTTACCATGGGCCTGCATGCGAGAAGACGTGCTTGGAATGTACAACTTCCAAGCTTTTTGCTCGGACCTGCAGGTGGACGTTTTCCCCGAAGCAGTCTGGGTCGAGTTGCGCTCGAACCTGCGATAGCGTGTCCGCTTTGTCAAGCCAACAGAATCCGTAGGTGAAAACAGAAGAGGAAAAAAAAAAATGCATCGTATTTCCGCTGGGGGATAGTTGGGCTACCCTGAAACCATTTGAGTTGCATGCTGAGACGTGTTTAATGACGGCACAGCAAAACTGCAGCCTGGTATCTGCGGGGGGGGTCGATCCGACTCAAACACGGCTTCTCTGTCTGTGTGAGTGAAGACTGTGTGAGCAATACTTGATCGCTGCCGTTCGCTGTCAGAGAACCGTCTTTTGAGACCAAGGCCACAGGGGTCACCGTATTTTTCTTGTCACAGATACAAAGGGCAATTCTTTCAGGGCCCGTCAGCATGCATTGCCAGGCCGGGACGACAAAGGGGTGTTCCGCAGCACATTCGAGAGGAGGGGGGACAGTATGGGATGAGGATATTCATGAGGTGGTGCCAGTACAGTGATGGAGTCACTCTGACTCTCCCACACACGGTGGCTCTGACTCAACATGGAGGCCCGCACACCCGGTGATGAATGAACCATGTTCTTGGGTGATGTCGGCCGAACGGATGCCTCAGACGTGATTGGGTAGAACAAAGCAGTCAGAGGGTGACGTAAAATGAACCCAGTTACAAAGTGGGAGCAAATTATAAGTGAAGTGATTGTATTTCCAGGCCAGTAAGCTTAATACTCATAACTAGAGGTAAGTTTATGAAACAAAGAGAAGAATGTCTGTGACCAGCTGATCATCTGCTAGTGAGTCATTACAAACGGAAATATGGTCAATGAAGTAGCAGGAATCACAGATCAGCAACCCAGGCTTCTAACTGGGAAAGGGTGTGGTTTAGGGTTCAGTGGTGGCTCCATCTTCCCTCTAGTCTTCCAACACCTGATTTTGACCTTACTTTAGGGTACAACAGCAGACCCTGCCCAAGATAAGTACCTTGTTTCAGGGTACAATAGTGAGCCCTGTTCAGGATAAGTACTTCATTTTAGAGTACAACAGCGAACCCTGTCCAAGATAAGTATCTCACTTTATGGTACAACAGCGAAGCCCTGCTTGAAACTGAAAGAGCAATTCACACAGTACCACCTGCCACCCCCATGGTACTGTTGTAACAAAACTGGACTACTTCCCATTTACTAACCCATAATGGCAATTAACTAGCTGTTGTCACACTGTCAGCATAAAGGCCACATCCACACAAAGGAAACCACAGTTTTCGGTGCCCTTTGTGGTGCCGCCTGGTCCCCTGTCCCTCCGGCCTGCTGTAAATAGTCAGATGTTCCTCGTTTCCATCGGTGCCCTTGACAGCCCCTGAATGGCAGCCCTGTTTCTGTGCTGCAGCAGCTGCTGGGGGGAGTGGGGGGGTGAGCAGGCAGGCGGCCTGGAAAGGAGGATGAGAGGGAGGAGAGAGAAGGAAGACTGGGGAGGCGACTCAGTTGTACTGCAGAGAGGACCTGAAAATGTTCAGCTCGCATCTGACTCCTCCTGCAAAGTACCAGTTATTTCAGATGAGGGCGGGGTGGGCATGTTGGGGGATCTCATGCGTGTAAAAAGTCCAACCGCAAGTCTCAAAAGGCAAAAGTTGGAATAATAGGCATGTATTGATTTTATTGGTTTTCCTCTTTTAATGCATGTTGCTTTTTCCGCTCACACCGAAGACATCGGCCCTACTGTTGGACTGTTGAACCCTGAGGACGAGCTGCATGCAAACGCGCACACACACATACGTTTACACGTAGACAGGCATGTTGTGAACACGCCTAACAGTTCAGGCTCCTGCAAGAAGTGAAACCCGGTGCTCTTATAGTGTTAGAGGGTCCGCTCTCAGAGCCACGGGGGCTTCTCCTCCCTCAAAAGGCCACAGTAGGTGTCAGGGGCCGGGTGTTGGACAAGTCAGAGACTGCCTCCCTGCCACCATGTACACAGACTCCGGGGGGGGTGGAAGTGGGGTGTGAAAGGCACCTGGGAGACCTGTGACCCCCAGGATTAGGCACGGAGACCGATGCAGAGTGAGTACCAGCCTCCATGGAGCACTTTGGGGGCTTGCATGCAGCACCGAGGCAGCGTGCTGGATTTACCGTGAGTGGTTCTCCGAAGCCGCGGGCACAGTAGCTGTAAGAAAGCGTGAAAAAGTGGAAGTGGGGGGGTATTTCATACGTGCGGAGAGCTAAAAGAGCATGACGGTGACGTTAGCACTGAATGTGGATTACATGCTGTGAAACCACGGAAATGAATAACATGTGATTTTTGCTACCTAGCGGACTGGGTTCTGTATTCTGTAACGCGTGGGAGCAGAGATCATGCCCCTTCAAACAGCGAATCACGTGAGCGCAGATGACGAGCAAGAAGGTCAGGAGGTTTACCTGCTGTGCAGCTAAGCTTTACGAGAGCCAGGATGCCCCATCTCAGCGATTTTGAACGTGGTGTGATTGTCGGTCTCATCTGTGGAGGTTTTAGTCTGTCAGAAACGGCCACCTTCACACACTGTAGGGTCTGCAGTTCACTGAGTGAACAGAATGAACGTTCAGTAGGCAGCAGAAAAACACAGCCGAAAAGGTAAGAGGAGAATGGCCAGACTCGGTAAAGTAAACATAACAACTGAGTACATCAGGCGTGGGCAGAAGGGCTTCACTGAAAGGACAACTCATATACCCAAGAATCGGTTCTGGAGGCCAAAGTGGGCTCTAGTTAGGTGTGTGGGATTAAGTGGCCCCTAAGTTTGTGTTATTAATACGTTCATATCACATATTCACCTGTAATGGGCCCTCAATTAAAATAGTTTTATCTCAGTATAATAATGCATAACTGAAAAGTAAAAAAATGTTGAAAATTTCGGATGAACCCCAATTATATAATAAATATACTGAGTAAACCTTACATTGTATGGGCTGTGTGTGTGTGTTTCCATGACAGAAACCTGCTACTGTCTCTTGACTCCGCCTCTCTCCTATGTACCCCACCCCCTCCTCCCCCTTCCCCCCCCCCCTCACAACCCCCCCCCCCCCCCCCCCCCCCCCCCCAAAGGACCCCCACC
>JAACJT020000096.1:383305-396047 GCA_009936485.2 Gymnarchus niloticus
ATTAATTGTCATTCAGTGCCCTGATGGCAACAGGGTAAAAACTGCTGTTTAGTCTGTTTGTCCTTGTTTTAATGCTCATACTAAATATTCATAAAAAAATTTTTGAAAATGTTTGAACAATTAAGTGAAGGCAGAGCCTAATGACAAGTATGACAGATGTTCTTGGCAAATTCCACCTCTGTATCCCCACAGGAAGTCTACCTGCCTTTGATTGGACAGTAATTACTTTTATGCGAACTTTCGCTTTGTCGCATTTGAAATAACCATGAAACGTCTTCATGGACACATGCTATCTGAAGAAAGGTATCGCTGCCATAGTCTTTTAACTAACTCAGTGTTTTGTGATTGTTATTGAGTTTTCTGTATTCTAGCAGGTTTGTCCATAATGCTTCTGCTCAAATGAGCCGGATTCCTGAACACAGGACAGCAGAAAGTGATTAGCTAGCTGAAGCAGATGAAACTGGTGAAAGAGCTGTTTGCTCTTTAGTTATTTGTCATCCATCAATCCATCCGTCCTTCCATCCATCCATGTTCTGCTTGGAAGCTTAAAAGCAGTTGAACTAATGAAACTGTTTAATATGTAACCTTTATAATTAGTGACCCCTGAAGTGGAAAATAGTACATTGGCGTCCCGAGCAGTTGGTGGTAGACTTGAAGTGTAGCAAGACATGTAACTGTGGTGACTCTGAAATGGCAGCTTTTTTCCTGGCTGTTTAGAATCTTGCTGCTGAATTCCAGTGGAACCACGAGACGGGGTAGCAGGGTCCTCTTGCAGCGCAAACCAAAACATGTTTTCAGCACTGAAATCCAACTGCTGCATGACAAGCAGGGACTCGCTTGGCAGCTCCACACCCAAACTAGAGCAGTTTCGATTGGTGGGTCTGTAATAAACTCAAACATTCAGAAATGTATTTAAAAATATAGTTGCTTGAAATGGCTGTCATGTCTAGGAATTGCAGGACTACAGTTTGGCTGGTATGTTACGCTTAAGTCCTGCCTCATTTAATTCATTGGGGATGGGTGCAGATCGGGTCTCACTGCATCTCAGTTTCTCTGTCGATCCTCTTTAGGTTGGATTGAGTGGCATATTTTATAGTACATTAAATATGAACTCATATAAAGCTATTATAAAGTTTGAACTTGGTGGCATAGGAAAACCAGAAATATAGAAAGTCTGTTTTAAGAGACAGCTAGGGTAGTCAATTCCAATCGTTCGTCTCTGCAGGTAATCCAAAATGGATATTCCACAGTACTCCAATAGGCTGATGTACACATTAACACAGAGGTTGAGTTAGGGAGTGTTAAAGGAACTGCAGGAGACTGTCAGTCTCTCAGGATGACTTAGACATGGCTGATTCACAGTCCACAACAGCATCCAAAATTGTGCTATTCTCAAGAGAGGAGCCGGAAAGAGTAGCACATATCTTTATAGTAGTAATGCCATTGACCCAACTATGAGTCCTCCTGTTCACTAGGACGTGATATTTAGAACCTGGCGCAGCAACATCATGTTGGTCCCACATCAATTGCCTGCATATGCCAATTTTACAATGCTTTGGAGCCCTCGCGTTCTCCGGGTTGTCACAATGTCCAACTGAGAGCCCGTACAAGGATACATGAGGGCAAGTCATCTTGTTCCATCTTTCTCTGGACATGGTACCTGAACTGTTTTTTCAATGGAAGCCAATTTGCATGGTTGTATTAACCTACTCCACCTGCATTTTTTTTGCTATTAATTTAACAATGAGGCTGGTGGTTTTATGGTGTTGCATTATAACTGGAATTTCTGGATGCTGTGACCGGTGCGAGATGAGTGACGCTGGCATATTAGCATGCAAAAAATGTGATTGTCATAGTCTGCAGTTTTTGGGAGTATACTTTTGTTCACGTACTTCCAGTTTCATGTTTCTGCTGTTCCTTAATAGCCTCTTATGGATTATTGACCTAATGTCACAATATTTTCTTTTTGTTATTGTCTCATATACTTTGGGACTACCCAAGGTATATGAACGGAATTCTGGGAGATCTCTAGGCACCCACAAACAGGGGTGACCTGTTTGTCCGTGGACGTGCGTGGAGAAATTAAACTCATCTCAGACTTGACTGAAATCCCTCTGTGAGCAGTGCTGGTCTGAAATGCAGCTCGATATTGACTCTTAAGCAGAGTGCCTGTTCTTATCCACTACTCACGACCGCTATTATATTTTTAAAGATGATGATGGACGAGAGTCTGTTTTTGTTTTATTGTATTCATTTTGCCAGTTGATTTTATTGCGAAGTTGCATGTGTTGCTCGGATTGATTTTAATTGTTGTAGTGGAATAAATTGACTGATTTTAAAAAGAGTGGCTGTTCTCATGGCCCCTTCTAACAGCCGCTTTGCTCGGGTGTTTCGTGTCTGTCAATGTGTGTTGTGCACCGCTCTCCTCCTGAAACAGGACTCTGCGGGTGTGAGGCTCTTTACATTGGGGGGGGTCTGCGGGGGTATTTTTGCAGTACCCTTTCTAAACTCTTTCTTTCTAATGCCCACCGAGTGGGTTTCTGCTAGCTGTGTTTCAAACGAGGTGTCCTTTGCTGAAAGTGTTTCTGAGTGGCACTCCCTGGCTTGGCTTCTCTTTACTACCCCTCCTCCTTTCCTTCCTGTCTAACCCCCCTCCCTGCTCCCTGACAACCCGCCCCTTAGATGAACCGACGAGCCCCAGCGCCGACCTCCTCGCCCGACATGTGCCCGCCTCCTCGGTGGTGTCCAGCGTCATGACCTCGGCGCCTGCCACTTCCACCAACCCTGTTTCCCCCACCTTCACCTTCCCCCTCACCAGGCTCTTCTCACACGACTGCAGTGAGTGACACCCCCCATCTTAACCTGTCATGCCCCCCCTTTCCCCTAGTCCTGTCTCTTGGAGCTGAGGGCTGTCTATTCGATTCTTCTCGACGAGAGGTGATTGAACGAGCCAGAGTTATAGGGGGCTGACACTGCCCCCCCCTTTAACTCGGTACCCCCAAGTCCCTTTAGCTAAGCCACTCCCCCAGGCCTGTCCATATCAGTTTGCTTCTTAATTTTCTCCCCCTCATCTTTCTCTCATTCCCTCCCTCTTCCTATCTCCCTCTGTTTCTCTTCTCTCCCTTTCTCTCTCAATCTCTTCCCCCTCTCCATCCCTTCCTCTCTCCTTCTCCCCATCTCTCCCTCCCTCTTTCCCCCCACTCTCCCTCTCTCTCTCCCTCGCAGGCAATGTGAAGTCCAGCCGGCGCTCTTCATACCTGCAGGCCATCACGACAGAGCGCTCCAAGTCATGTGAGGGCCTCAATACCTTCAGGGATGAGGGCCATGTGTTCTCGTGAGTTCGTGATTTCACCACTGCAGTGTTCGAATTTCGATACGTAGGAAGGGGAAGGGGTGGTACCTAGTGCCGCGTGTTTAATTTAGGTACTTTCAGTACCTCATTGGTTTAATATTCACCGTCCCTCTGCAGGAGACTGCCGAAAAGGGTGAAGAACTTCTTCACAGACGGGGTGAGTCTGCCCGCTCGTCACACGCTAACCAACTGCAATATGGCTGCTACAAAATCGAGATGCACCCATTAAGGAATTGCTTTAGCCATTGCATTATTTATATTGTAACGGGAAAGGTAAAAGCTCGCTCTCTGTGTGTGGAAGCTGGCAATCAAGCTAAATGGGGAATTTGTGTACGTTTTGAGAAGGCATTACAGAAAAGACTGGTAAGAAGTCAGGCTTGGATGAAATTCTTTGCATAATATAACAAGCAAATGTAATTAATTTGAAAGTCATCAGGTTTAATATATGCTTCCTAATAAGTGCAGGGTAATTTGTGACACTTATTAGATTTTTGTTTATATTACCACTCTGGCAGCAGTAGAACTAATTCTGCACAGGTCTCCGCATGTCTGCGTATAAAGAAAGTCCTCAAGTCAGTGACATTATTTGCATTTTGAAGCATGGCTCCCAGTTGTGACCTTTGACCTCTGGCTGAACATGCAGTCACTCGACAGCCTGGCCCCGGCGGAGATCCGCTCCAAGCGCCACTCAACCTCCGAGCTGGGCAGCATCACCTTCAGCGATGTGCGCAAGGAGGGCTGGCTGCACTACAAGCAGATCCTCACAGAGAAAGGCAAGGTCAGTGTCGGGGTCAGGGATGGAGTCAGTGCCGGGGTCAGAGTCAGAGCTGGAGTCAGTGACAGAGTCAGAGACTGGCTCGAAGCAGGAATTGGCATTCAGCTGGCTAACCAGCAGCAGTCTGGTGTGTAACTTCCTCTGAATGTGTCTCCTTCTCGCTCTTTCTCACCCTCTCAGAAGGTGGGCAGTGGCATGCGGCCTTGGAAGCGCGTCTTCTCCGTGCTGCGCTCCCACTCACTCTTCCTGTACAAGGACAAACGGGAGGCGGTGCTGCACGGCGCAGCCCTGGGGGGCGCGGCCGGGGCGGGCCACGGAGAGGATGAGCAGCCTATCAGCATCCGCGGCTGCCTGGTGGACATCGCGTACAGCGAAACCAAGCGCAAGCACGCGCTGCGGCTCACCACGCAGGACTTCTGCGAGTACCTGCTGCAGGCCGAGGACCGCGAGGACATGCTGAGCTGGATCAAAGTCATCCGTGAGAACAGCAAGACCGACAGCGAGGTCAGGGGGCGGGGCCATGTGCTGTCATCATGACAACCCAAGATTTTTCTGGTCTGAGGCTTGTTCCTTTACAATTAAGCCCAGGAATAATTACATTATACTTTGTAATGGCAGTTAATTATTATCTGTAATACCCTGTATTAATAACAAGACACAGATAGATCGACTCACATTATACTTTTCAATTATTTAGTTAGGTCAGTGTTAAAAGCTTTTTACGTTTTTTTTTTTACATTTTTTTTAATAAGAAAAGTTTTTTTCCCATACTGTGAACAAAATTCACAGCGAAAAAAATATCTTAAACTAATCAATGCAAACATACATACAAGCATCAAATTGTTCAGTCAGATAAAGTGATAAAAATTCAAATATTGGCACATCCAGTTAACTTTCAGTCAAATTCACAATAATTAAAAGGATCAACCCATCTGAAGTGGCTGACAGCAAATTATTGGAAAAAATGAATCCCTTCAGAGGGCCAAGCCTTTGGAGCTAGAGTGGACTGACATGGTGGGGTAGTTCCACAGGTTTCAAATCCTCATTTTTCAGATTGCTTCTCATCAAAGTTAACAAAATGACGCACACACCTGACTGCTGCCACTTAAGTAATGCTTAGTTAAAGTTTTCCTTACTGTCTCATTAACACAACGGCACAGTGAAGCTGCTGGGTTGCCACATCGACAGTGTGAATTTGGCAGAGGGCACTGTGTCTCGCGTTTAGACAACCCACCCCCACTCGAACGTTTCGGCAGCGGTGCGACATTCGTTCTGCTTACGCCCGTCTACGCCATAACGTGACCTCCGTCTTCCTCAGGAGCTGGGCTTCTCTCGTCAGGCTCTGATAAACAAGAAGCTGAACGAGTACAGGAAGCACAGGTAAACACGCCTGGGGCCACAGCTGTCCGAGCCGTGATTTTTCTCACATCTGTTACCTGGGGTTACGCCTCTTGTGACACTTCATGAGTGCTGCTTTCATAAATTCGTTTTTAGCTGCTGGAATTATGACCTTACACCACTTGCGGTCCCTCACAGCCCAACAAGCAGCAAGCCAGACTCGTCTCCCAGGGTGCCCAGGATAATACCCCCCTTCCTTATGGCCAAGATGGACAATGTGACGGGAGCTCCTCGCTCCCCCAAACCTGATGGAAAAGGTGAGTGAGCGAACCACAGAACCGGCCCAACAGTCTGAGGGGGGAGGAGCATGACCCGCCCTCAACTGTCTCCTGTGTCTGCAGAGGAGAGCAGCCCCCCCAAGTCGCCTTGGGGCATCAATATCATGAAGAAATCCAAGAAGTCTGGGCCCAAGGCTTTCGGTGTGCGGCTAGAGGACTGCCAGCCAGCCATCAACCACAAGGTCAGGTGACCTCTATGTCTACCCTCCTGACCAGTCCAGCGTTTTTCGCCAAAAGGTCTGGACTGTTAACCCAAACTTAAAATGTGTAAAGTCCTAAATGGAGCAGCATGTCTGCTGTTGCAGAAGTGCGTGGATGTGACTTTATGAAAGTGGAGGGCGCTTCGTCCAAAAGTGCCTCACTCTGACCAAAGAAAAATGCTGTGTACAAACTGTGAGGAGAGGGTGGAGGAAGAGGAGGAGGAGGAGGAGGAGTTGAGAGATCCTCTAAAACTCTCCTGGAGCAACACTGAGGAAGAGAGACAGTAGCGGAGGATGTTGATGATAACAGAGGTGACTCCAGTAATGGTGAAGATATCTCACTTTGACTATTGTGTGACTCCCCCAGTTCGTGCCCCTGGTGGTGGAGATTTGTTGTGGGTTGGTGGAGCAGATGGGCCTGGAATACACGGGTATCTACAGGGTACCGGGCAACAATGCCATGGTGTCTACCTTGCAAGACCAACTGAACAAGGGCATGGACATCAACCCAACTGAGGAGGTGAGGCAGACTGAAGGAATAACTGAGCCGTTTGGGTGAAGTTCCAATCTTCCGCTCACACAAGTACCCTTCCCATGATGCTTGTCACTGGTATTAGGAATTCGGTATTCTGAGTGTGGGATGATAGAAAGCAACAACTGTCAAAACTGTCTCTGCAGAAGTGGCAAGACCTCAATGTGGTCAGCAGCCTACTGAAATCCTTCTTCAGGAAGCTTCCGGAACCCGTCTTCACCAACGGTACGCGGTCTGATCACTGGCTCCTCCTGGCAGGCAGCCGTGCTAAAGACGACTTACAAAGAGTGCTAAATGAGCCACTCTTAGCACAGTTGTCAGAGTGTAAAACTGTTGCAAATGAAAAGAGTATTATTTTTATTATTAATTATATATGCCGATTTCTGTAGGAGGCAGGAAATCTCAGCGCAATTAGTTGGAGCTGCCTGTGATTGGGGATTTATTAGAGGCTGTTAACTATTGAGACCTCGAAGGAAGCAAACCAGCTCTGGCTTACACCGTGTTTGGCGATGGTTAATTAAGGGAGCGCATAGCAGCGATAGGGTACGAGGCGTGGATGTCGGAGGGCAGATTAACACGAACGACAGACATGACACTTTCGTTTCAGTGTGGCCACGGCATAAATGTATAGAACACGTATAGATGCTTGTACAAAGAGTGCAGTTATGCATGATATATGATATATGATATATGTGCTTCCATCCAAAAAGCCAAATTTCTTCATGAGCGTATAATTGATCTAGTAATGGGATTGCGACGTCGTCCCACTTGGGTGTATCTCCATACATGTCCGTTGTCGTCTTGATTGAAGCGCCTCTTCTGAACCAGGTTTTCCTCCCACAACACAGACAAGTACAATGACTTCATCGACGCCAACCGGATGGAGAATGCAGGGGATCGACTGAAGACCATGAGGAAACTGGTGTGTGTGTGTGTGTGTGTGTGTGTGTGTGTGTGTGTGTGTGTGTGTGTGTGTGTGAGTCCATATGCATGCGGCACGCTTGTCTGCCAGTCTGTCCGTGACGACCCACCCCTCCCCTCCATCCTTCTCTCAGATCCACGACTTGCCGGATTACTACTTCCACACCTTGAAATTCCTGATGGGTCACCTAAAGACCGTGGCGGATCACTGGGAAAAGAACAAGGTCACGCAGCGCCACACACAGAGGAACGGCACGCACACACACGCTTATATGTTTACTGTTTTCCTGAAACGCCAGAACAGTGCTGAAGGACAGAGGAGATAATCAGCGAATCGGGACAACACAGTGACAGACAGCAGAGTACTAACCTACCTGCAGGGTTCTGATAGGAGGTTCAGTGCTTTTTTTTTTTTTTTTTTTTTTTTAGAGTAAACTAAATGATCAAATTATAATCAAAATAAAATGAGAGTCCAGATCTGAAATGTCTGGATGGGACCAGACATCCCTTACCCCCTAGGCCCTCTTGTGTCACCTGCAGATGGAGCCCCGTAACCTGGCCCTGGTTTTTGGCCCTACCCTGGTGCGGACCTCCGATGACAACATGACTGACATGGTGACTCACATGCCTGACCGCTACAAGATAGTGGAGACACTGATCCAGCATGTGAGTCCAGGTCCACACCGTCTCACGCTCCCCATGGGCTGTGCTGCCCCCTGCTGGTGCTAACCGCACGTACATTCAATTACAAGGATGATTCTATAACAGTGGGGGAAAAAGGTCAACTTTTTAAGGCTTGTTTGATGACAAATTCCACCAGAATCTAATTATTTCATAGACAGATTGTTACAAACCAGAAATTTACCAAGTGATGCCTGTGTGTTTTTGCAAATAGTAAAATTACTGCTTTCCTTCCATTGCCGTTGAGCTTTAAATGCTCATGGTTTTCTCTGCCTTTACACAAGGGTAAAAACACTTGCTAGACTAGCAAGATATGTTGGTAGAGGAATGAAAGCAAAGGTTGGGAAGGTGGAGTGGCCGTTATCTCGAGGACTGAGCACCCTCGCGTGGCCTAGATGGTGGGTTAAGCTGTCCGAGTTGTAGTATAAGGACTGGCATTCTGCCGCTGGGGCGTGCTGTGGCAGCACCCTCTACAGACCCATTGAAGAATTGCAGGTTGTCAGTTACTAGCAATGAGTTTATCGGAGGAGCAGAGATTTCAAATCTGAGGGAGAAAGGACAGAATTGAGGACAAGACTCTGAGAGAGAAGTGGAAACAACCAGAATCGGAAAAGGTTTTTTAAAAGAAACAATCGAGGACATCATAAGCAGTACTGAACAATGACAACCAGCCTCTCCCTCTCTCCCAGTATGCCTGGTTCTTCAGCGAGGAGCTGGACAAGGATGAAAAGGTATGTGTCTTCTGGATTTTCACAAGGATGTGCTCAGCAGACCCAGATTTTTACATTTGGTGACCCCCCTCCAACCATGCCCATACTCTCACGGCTCCCCCTCTGCCGACAGACGCCAGTGGACAAGGAGGATCAGCAGCCAGTCCCGAACATTGACCACCTGCTCCTCAACATCGGGAGGACCGGGCTGCTTGGGGAGGCCTCAGGTGAGACCCCTCCCCCGCGCACACACATTTTCCGTCCCCCATGTGCACGGCCCACTTTTGGGCCCTTGGCGAATGTGTTCGCAGAAGCAGAGCTGTCCCAGCATGTGATCACCAGCGTGTTTTCATGTTCCGCTCTTCTCTTCTTGGATGTACTTTCTCCCTGTGCTTATTTCCCACTTTGTTTCTCTCGTTCCTTTCCACACTTCTCTGCTAGCCGAACCTGTGGAGCCAACACTGCGGTAGGACTTCTGCTCTTCTGTGTGTGTGTTTGTGTGTGTGTTTGTGTGGTGTCTTGGGCCCAAGATGGCCATACTGACCTTTCTCTCCATCTCAGTGTTGACTAAGGTGGGAGGTTTGTGCCAGAGAGCATTACCATACCTATCTAGATCAATCAATTAATTAGTGGATTAATGGTGAACTTTCTTTCTGCGATAGCTACCTCCTAGTATAAAATCCTTGGCTGGCTTGAGCGGTGCTAAACTGTCACCACACACCATTGGTTACGCGGATTCTCCATCTTCCCCTCAATGTGCTGCTGTCAGAGATGTCGAGTCTCATGGGTCACCCATGAGACTCACGGTTTTTAGTGGTAGACTCCACCTTATGGCCACGAGTCCTTCATTGGAATCTCACTCATATAGATGCAATCAGTTCTGTGCGTATGTCATTGTGATGAGAATTAAATGACATATATAAAGGTAGAGAGGAACTCTTGTTTTTTTCCCCACATATTGCTCTCCATGAGACACATACAGGTGAGGTTGAAGCTTGGGGTCAGACAGTTAGCCAGCAGTTATTGGGGTTAACAGCCTTGCTCAAGTGTTCAACACAGATACAGTCATTCTCCCAAATGTGGGATTCAAACCAGCGACCATGTAGTGATGGGCACCACCTCCTAACCCACAGAGCCACACACAACCCCTGTAAATTGAGCTCCACGTGTCTTTTTCTGTCTGTCTACATTTGTGTATTACCTAACATCTATTATATATCCATAAACACCCCATCACCCAGGCAACAGCAGTCCCCACCCACCATATCTGCCTTGCAGCCCACTCCCCGCTTGTTCTTAATGTGCAGAGTCATCAGTGTGCACGGTGACATCATCACCTAGCGACACCAATTTCTTTGTGTCCCCTTCGCCATTCCCCCAAGACTCATGTGGCTGCTATGTTGTTATGTCAAGCCCCATGGTCTAAATGACAATCGTTGCAGGATCTCAGACCATCCAGTTTCCACGGAGAATATGTAGGCAGGGTGCTCTTTCTCCCTGAAGAATGGGAAGACAGAAGGACAATAGGGTGGCTAGACGTCACTGTCATTTTCAGTATAATTCTGCACAAGCTTCCAGGCCCAATTTCATTCTCTTCAGAACTACTTTAGAAACGATGACGCACCACTGTTCAGCTCATGCTACGTCTCACGAATTGCGGCTGTGTCTGATGCCGTTTGACGTGACCTGTCCTGTACCCACGTTGTCCTCTGTACCTCGTCTTTTACTCTTGCACAGAATAATTATTATTCCTCTGACTTCTTGTCTTGCTACTTTTGCAGATTCAGCCAACAGTGACTCAGCGAAATCCAAGGTAAATGGATGCTTCTAGAACTGGCTCACAACTCTTTTTTTTTTTTGTTGACGCAGACAGAACAGCACTCTGAAAACGGAGGCTTACAGCGGCACCTGGCCGTTTTTTTAGAGGAAAGAGCTATTCATGAGTAGAGTATGCTAGATATTGTTAGATCAGTCTTGAGAATATAGCGTTTAACAATATGCATTGTCAGTGTTGAGTGTGTGGCATTCTGGGTAAGGTTGTCATAGAGATATATCACTTGTACTCTTAAAGGTACAGAAAATGGCTGCTGTGCGTCTTACATGTGTGCTCCTACATGTTATAGAAGGATGCAGTCCTTATAGGGGTGTGAATCAGGTACGTCTTCTTCCCTGGTAACTGACCCCTTACTTCACCCCAGGGCTCCTGGGGCTCGAAGCGAGACCTGAGCACCAAGGACCTGCTCTCCATCATGTCTGCCGTCACACGCAAGCGCAAGAAGCCCCCGGGCAGGTGCCCCGTGGGCAGCAGTACAGACGAGGACTCGGAACACGAGCCGGTCAAGGCGAGCCACCGCGGTGGGAAGGAGGGAGGCGTGGCCAATGATGCGGCCCCCAAGGCCGAGGGAGAGGAAGATGAGGAGGACGAAGAGGAGGAAGAGGATGGAAGACAGCCCACAGAGGAGGAGCCGTCACGTCGGCCGAGTGAGGAGGAGGAGGTGGAAGAGGAAGCAGGCCGAGAGGTCGCGGCCCTGGTGCAGGGGGAGGGAGGAGAGGCAGGAGAGGCGTGGCACAGCCCAGATGACGCACGCTCCGTCGTGTCGGGGTACTCTACGCTGTCCACACTGGGCCGCAGCCCTGCCTCTGTGGGTCGTGCCGACGAGGTGGACGATGAGCGCAGTGAACTGGTGAGTGAAACAGACAACGAGAGCGGCTTCGCCTCACGCTCTCTAACGCAGGAGCGGCCGGAAAAGCCAGCACAGCCCCCCCGCAGCTTCCTGTACACTCATTACAAATCTTCGGCTATGTCCAGCTCCGCCCCCACCACAGACCCCGCTCCTGTTGAAGCCACGCTCAACCACAAGCTGACCCCAGACCGCAGCGAGAGGAACGACAGCAGACCTCGATCTACCACCCCCTCTTTCTCCTCGTCCTCCTCCACCACACACAAGCTGCACAGTCGGCCGTCTTTCAACTCCCACAAACTCATTAGCTGTGATACATTGGCACGTAAAAAAATGAAGGGGGTTAAGGCCAAGGGGCGTCCAGTAAGTTCAGAGCTGGTTCTGGAGCCAACCACTGAGGAGGAGACAACAGGAAAGGGGGAGGTGGCAAGGGCACCACCTGGCCAATCGAAGGCTCCCAGGACTGGCAGCGAAGGAGGGGATGCTGGGCGGGGCCATGCACCACCCCTTGTCTTCACGGCAAATCCAACACCCCTCTCCCCAGCTGGAACTGGGCGGGACTCACTGGTTGATCATGTGCGGACACGCCTCCTAGAATCAACTGACAACCTACGGCGCGTTGGACTGCAGAAGCCGCTCTCACCCGAGACACGGCGCCGGAGGCGGGCCTGGCGACGTCACACTGTAGTTGTTGCCCCTGGCGTGCCTAACTCAGATCCCATACCTGCCCAGGACCAGCCCCAGGCGGACGCTGTCTATGCTCGCCGAGTGTCCGAACCTGTGACCCAGCCTGGCCACGCCGGCCCTGCCCGACAGACATCCCGATTCCACCAGTATCTGTAGCAGAAGGGGAACCCTGCCTCACCCCTCCTCAGGCTGCTGGGTACCACTAGCACTAGAGTCAATAACAACAGACAGCTGGGCCAACAATGAATGTTCACTTGAGTGGGCCAGCGGCGAAACGTCTTCCACTTAAGGAACACAGCCCAGAGTCCTTCTTCCATGACCAGGCAAGCCTCACCTGCGAGGCAGCAGAGCCCACTGTGTTGCAAAAGATTTCTGAGACTGTACAGAACTGAGAGTGGTTGTGGCAGAGCTGGTGTGACAGTGAGACAGCCACAGCTGGGGGGGGGGGGGGGGGGGGGGCCAGGGCCGAGGGAGCAAGGTGGGGGGGGGCCAAGGGAGAGAGGTGCACGTGAGAGGGGGACCACCCC
>JAACJT020000096.1:397537-450539 GCA_009936485.2 Gymnarchus niloticus
GCGGCGCGAGCGAGCGGGGGCCGTCCGGGCGTAATGCGCGGTCCGCGCCCCATCAGTACCAAGCACCCCAGCTCCCCCCCCCCCCCCCCCGTCAGACATACAGTCAGCCACTCCCCGCTCTTCCCAGTGACCTCAGCTGTAAGCTGCATCCCCTACAGGCCAGGACGTGCGTCTCTGCACGCAGTAATACAGACGCAGCCATGTTCATAATTCCGTTTGGTCCCCCCAAGTCGCATGATAACCGCATGTGCAACTGCGTGTCCAAATCTGCGCGTGGACAGAGTTGATCGTAACATCATAACACGGACAGAGAACGCTGGCCTGCGTTCAGTCGCCTCTGCGTTCGTCTGGAATTATGTGAAAGTCTCCTCATTCTGTCTGTGTGGTCGGTCCAACGTATGCGTGAAGCATGAATTGGCCTTAACCCGTCCATTTGAAAATGCAGACGTGCCGGTGTTAAGACCTGTATGGGTACAGGTATGTATGTGTGTCTATGTGTGTACATTAACGTGTTTTGTAACATTTGTACAGAGCCTTGCTAAGTTAACCTTATGTATATATTATATATAATACGTTGTTTTTTATTGTTTACAAACGTGCATCCAGGTGCACAATCACTTCCTTTAAAATGTTACTTGAAATATTTCCCTTAATTTCATTTTGTTTTATATACAGTATATTATATTTTTTGTATGAAAAAAGTACTTTTATTGTGATCTGAATCATCCGGGTGTCCCTGTGTAATACTAAAAAATGACTAAACGCAACAAAAAGACTTCTGTTTTTTTGAGTTAATTGTTAAAAGTTTTTTTTCTTTTTCTGCTGAGTGATAAAAAAAAATCCCATATTGATTTAAATAGAAAACATCTCAGAAGGGACAAAATCTTAGTAAAGGTCAAACCAGGATAGTCACTAAAACCATGTCACATACAGTAAATTAAATTAAAACGTATCGGCTCTGAAGTTGAAGTTCCAATTCTTGGTCTGTTAGGTGAGTCGGACCTGATCCAGTTCAGTCCAGTTCTGCTGTCTTTCTTTCTGCCCCAGCCCCGGTAATGTTAGCATTTCAGGAATGTTGTAGAGCCCTCAGAGTTTTTGGAGATGCTTGTGTAGAACCTCAGTGTATATTTTTTTAAAAAGTGATTCGCACAGACAGGTAGCTAAGCAGATGCGTGTGAAAGCAGTGCTTTAATAAGACGGTACTTCAATAGGGTTTTAGAGTCCGTTGACATTATTATAGAGGAGGAGAAATTTTAGCATGCGGTAGATACAACCCAGGAAACAGGGAACGATACAGGAACGTTAAGAACGTAACGAGAACGTTACTGGACGTTGTGGGTTCTCTCTTTGTTAGGAATTAAGTGTTGCAGCGCTGGTATAACTTTTCCAGGACATACTGTATATGTATGTGCTTTAACAGCGCTAATGATTTGCTGACATTTAAACCGTCCCTCCTAAAGAAAATAATGCATAATACCCTCACTTATCAATCTCTGGACCCATAAATTAAAACAGTAAACCAGAATTTAGAAACGACAGATTCAGTTCATCGTCCCAGAAGTAATAAACTTCCTTCCGTCATTTTGGTTGTTTTTCCATACATTTTTTGTTATTTTGGGAACGCAAACTAATTTAAAGTATATGGGGTGACCTAGTTACGCGTTATGTCAATACAAGGATCACGGTTAAAATAAATACACACGGTATAGAAGTGAAAAGACCAAAACGACTTGGCCTATGCAAAAGCACAGCACTTTTTTGTTGAAAATGGTCCCAGGTCATATTTGTGCCTCACTGGTGGCAAACACAGACAGACACGTTTTCGATGTGATTCTGGATGCTGTCACCTGCATAATTCTGATACTTTAAGAATGCTATGCGGCAGTGATTGCCCACCATTGCTTTTTCATGTCTGTTTTTGATTCATGCATTTTGTATACAGGAGGTAATGCCAAGTGTCCATTCTGGGGGGTAATCTGGTTTTGTCATCTTTTTCCACTACCTTAAAAACTTGAGGAGGGAGCTCTGATAGTTGGCCTCTAAAATTAGCTACTACCAGCTTGGTCTGAATGTATGTTACTTTGCTACTACAGTCCTCTAGTATGTCATCTATGAGAACAATGGACAAAGAGATTCTTTCAGTAAACATCTCCTTGAAAAAGCACCTACTGGTGACCATTAACCATTGTTCTCTGCTGTTCTGTTATTTTAGAGATAAGATTGTATTCATTACAAAGGTACTAGGGCGTTAAAATGTAAAAATGCTCTTGTTCACCCTGGTGATTTAGAATACTAATTAAAAAGAATTTCATATGTAATGCTTTTAATGTTTCTATAGACCATGCACAGAAAAATGTGATGCGTTGCCCTAAAGTATACTTAAGAACATAGAAATAGTTCCATACTTCAGATGTAGCATGGGCTTGAGCGTTCATACCGTTAATGAACACCAGACTTTAAGATGTGTTTTATTAAAAATGTGTACGTGTCACCTACGTATCATAGAAGAGTTGCGTGACAAAAAGCTAAATTTGTCATAATGCACTGGATTACTGAGTGTTGAAGGTAATTTAACAGCGGGCCTGAGCGGGCGTGGCTTATTATGAGTCCTTGCTTTGAGTACCCCTGTAAAGAAGGACGTAACATTTATTACATAACAGCAGTTAAAATGACATCATCTTATAAATCATGTCTGGAGTGACGTAAGACCACCCAAAGCAGCACAGCTTTCAACTGTGGCGAGACGTACTCGTCAGTTTAATGTGCTGTACGCCGTCAGATTTCAATAGACTCCTGGGCTGTTTTTGCTTCATGTCTGTCTGGCAGGATGATCAAAATCGCAGTTAAAAGCTTTACCGACCATTCGCCTGCCTTGGTTACCTAAGAGATACCCTGAAAGTGCCTCATTTTTACGCCTAGTGCCACCTTGGCACAGGCGTCTGGTTGCGAAATGTCATCCTCTGCTTATTTACGGTCATCTTGCGTCTCGCCATCGCCACTACACGTGTCATGACTTGGAGAATTCAGGGATTAGTAAATAAAGGAACGCGTTCAGCTGTTGTGTTTACCTCACTCCCAAGAACACGGAGTTTCTGCCCTGTAGAAAAGTTTCAAGTGTCGGCCCGGGAGAAAAACGCGCTGTGTTCGTTTGTAGCAGGAAAAGATACGATAAACCAAAGGTGACATATAAAAACATGTTGTTTCTGTGAATATTTTCTTTAACATGTATTGTAAAGTTGTGTTTTCCAAAAACAACGTGAAGCGTTTAGTAAGTCGTGTGTGAGGTGCAAGGATAACGCGCTGCGGGTTATTTTGTGTGCTCCATATCTGAAGTGTATAATGTATGCAAACGTTCTGGTTAAGTTTGACATATTTGTACATAATGTCTCTAAACGTGTAACATATTAGGTAGAAGACTTTTCCATACTGTTAGTGAATTATCTGATATTAAAATGTCGACCTAACTGACTGCATGGAGACCGGTTCCTCATTCTTACATGGTTCGCCACTCTATGCTAGCTAATGAGCGGGAATACATATGTTTAAAATAAAACGAATGAAAAAATTTGTTTATGGGGTGTTGACATTTAATCACACAACGGTCGCTTTTGTGTTTGTTCTGCTCTTTACAGCGTCTCGGTAGACGACTGCTCGGTCTAGTTCTAACTGGTTTGTTACCAAAATTGTTGGTGCTAATTTGACACGGATAGTATTTTAAATCATGCAATTTTAATTTAAGCCCCGGGATAAAGTGTTCTGAATTCAGGAGGAGCCACTCCTCGTGACCCTTATCAGGATAAGCGGTTAATGGATGGATGGATGGAACAATCTATTTGAATTGTACTACAATTGTGTATTTTATACAGCGGCCTTGTATAATTTTATAACCAGTGGCAAACAGATCATTGCCATTGCCGCATAAAAAAAACAACTTGGTTAATGTGTAGTAGAAAAACAACACGAACTGATTTAGACGTAAACGAAGGGAGCCGGTAGGGGGCGCCACGCCGCAGTGGCCCAGTAAACCTGGATTTTAAATTAAAGCACCGAAGATGAAAAGGAGCGTAAAAGACCGTGCTTTAAATCGATTATATAAAAGTGTGCTTCAGAAATATCGTATATATACACCTGACACAGTGACTCTAATAAGCGATTTGGAGACGCTGAATTATAATTATTAGTAAGAAGTAGTAATCATTATTAGTAACTAATACCTATTAGTAAGAAAGCTTTCTTGTACAACTACTAAAAACGCGCAGTGGGAGGTTCATTTCAGGATAATCTCAATGTTTCTCGACCACTGTTTAATTCGAGCAAACGCCTTCCTCGCTAAACTCACAGAAGCTTTACGTAATGCCAAATGTATGACAAGATCGACAATGTCCGTGTTGATAAATCCGTAAAGACTGTCATACACGACAATTACCACCTGCCAGTGCCGCACTCAACTGGCCAAACCCTAATCATTACGTCCGGCTAACCTTGGCAGAACGAGTAATGTGACAAATGAAATTCTGACGTCCGTCTCTTAGAAAATATTCCTGGCTCTTTTTTGGTCGTCCATTCCGATTGGCTGTGCTCTTGAGGGCGTTGTCCAGCGTTGACACCGATGTCTCTCCCGTGCGCACAAAATTTCACGCACACGGAGTCAGTGAGCATGCGCATTAATTTAACATGTGACCCATGACGACTACATATCCCAGTATCCTCCGCGCCGTTTAACATTTTCAGCGCGTCAGCCCTTCAGACTGCTAGGAACGGTGGCTGTGAATGCAGTTAAGCACTTTTCGAAATTACGGTTTCACATGAAATGTTTTCAAATCTAGTACAAGGTTTTCGATCCGTTCCAAGTTGAATAGGTAATTAAAGATTTTGATTTACGGATGACATTGTGGGACCTGCTAGCTAGCAACAATATATCACTAGCTGGCGGTCAAGCTGCTAATGCTACCATGAAAGTGGAAATAAAGAGCCAGTTTTTAAGGTACACTTCAGCTGTTTGTAACCCATAATTTGGAAAAAGAAATATATTTTTCACCGCGTATCTGTGGCTGAAACTAGAAATTTACGAATCCTTAGCTATATGATGGTAACAGGGCAGATATTAAAACAAATTGACTAATATATTTGGGTGAAGGGCCTTGTGTTGTCAGTTTATCATTTTACACGTTATATAGTTTCTTTACTAGTTATTTCCTGACGGTTCTGTTGCTCTGCCGTATATCGAAATAGGCGCCAGGTTGTTGATGAAAACGCATGAAGCCGCTTTTGTGGCGCTTGTGGGCATGATCAGCTCAGGAAATTCCGGGGATCGGAAGCGTGACGAGGCCTTGGTGTAGGATTTGTGGTTTATTCTGACTAATTTCATTACATTTCTATAAAGATAACCACATATCACAAAGGAATATACCGAAGTTGTTATAAAGCACGGGCTTTTTACTTGTTTCAGATCGTAATAGACAAGTTCAGTCATTTGATATGACGTGCTCATCTTCCTCATAAAATTTGATTTAATACTTAAAACTATTTGGTTATATTTAAAAGAATAGGTGTTATCTAGCGAAAAATGGCCACGTACCATCAGCCTGAGGCGACATAAGTTTTATCTACATGTGTAACAATGCCGCCTGGGTGCTAAGAGCGTCGGCGACCATGAAAGAATCTGTTTTTTGTTGTCTCTCCCCCCCCCCCCCCCTTAATTTCTACACCAGTATATCATTTACCTGGCACTCACATGACAGTAAGAAAACAGCTCATACAGACTGCTGCAACGCGTTTTTAGTTCCTACTGGCTTCCATTTTGACAGCGTTTCTCAAGATGTTTTAGTTCTGTTGCCAAGACAGGAAATGAAAGTAAAGGGTCTCTTTTATAATTTTTTAAATTATATTTTTTTAGTAAATCTAATTCTAAAATACATGCTCATGTATTGTGTGTGTGTGTAGTCAGCAGAATGAATGTTTATGGCATCAGATTATAACTATTTGTAGCATATTTCATGAAGTACTTAAATGCTCATACATTGATGAAATACCCCACGATTGTGCTTGTTGGCTTTTCAAAAACGTCTTCAGTTTTCTCCATATGATTTGTAATAGCTAATTAGAAAGTGGGATGCACTA
Organism: Gymnarchus niloticus; assembly: GCA_009936485.2. Lineage (NCBI taxonomy): Eukaryota > Metazoa > Chordata > Actinopteri > Osteoglossiformes > Gymnarchidae > Gymnarchus > Gymnarchus niloticus. The sequence goes on from JAACJT020000096.1 coordinate 403,658, forward strand.
ATTTATCTCTCTCCATTTTATCTACATGAAGCACTAGTAACAGAAACAAGTTTCTCATCCAGTGGGGAATTCTTTACAATCAAAATTATATTCATACAGCTATTATCATGTATAATATATCGGAAAATTTATCTTGTATCCACCGTTTATATAAATAGACATTAAGTCCTGATACTAATTCTACTCAAGCCTTTAATGGGCTGAATAGCTTTTGTTTTAATTGACTCACACACCTTTAACATATATACAGTATATGAATATCAGTATATAAATATGTATTTTTTAGCTTGTTTCATCAGTAGAAATGGCCATGGTGCGCACAGCTCAGCTGATTTTTTGCTGTTTTAGCTGATCCAAAGCTAAAAGCTCATAGCAGGACCTGTAATGTACCGGAGTGTCTCCTCGCGCTCCTTTCACCATCATTGTCTTAGGAAGCATGTAGTGGGTTAGAAACCCAGCTACTAACCTGCCCCTGCTCCATTAATCACTTTCATCCAATTTGTAACTGCCTATCCCAGACAGGGTCATGCCATCCACTCGTTTTCTATTATAAATTGTTACAGTAAAATACTGCATGTGACAAATGAACTTTCAAGAATCCAATCATTTCCATATGTATAAATGTAAATTGGTTGTATTGCCTGTCTGCCATAAATGGGCCTCTTCTTATATGCCACCCCTCCACAATGATCACTTTATTTCATTTCTGTCCCCCACACTCATATCACAGAGCAGAGCTTGCTAAGGACCCCCAGGCCATTCACAGAACAGCACCAGTCACTCATAGCTTCTGACCTGCTGGAGTGGTGTTTTTATTGGACAGGTTGAACATGGGAGACCCCCCACTCAATAGCAGCCATCCTTCCTTCCTATTAGCAAACTATTCAGCTCTAGACATATGTTCTGTACCCAAACTTGGGTTGCTGCCACCTTGCCTTCCTTCATGGACAAAAATATGAGTGTGGCCTTCTGTCAGAGGTCACGTCATTGAGAGAAGCTTACAAGTTCGGGATGTTGAAGCGGAAAATTACTCTTGGTGTTTTTTTCTAGTCGCACTGACAGATTATATCCCATGCCACCTTACTAGGCTGCTTATCCCATGTGACACACAGTCCACTGCCAATAGGAGAGGAAATGTTTGCAATCCAAAACATCTAGCCTACTTGGACTTCGTGTTAAAATCTATAATAGTGCTAGGATTAAAATTTACATTTTTACTCATCTGATCTTATTTGCCATCTTGTAATATTCTAGGATTAAGTATAGGTGACCATTGGATAGGATTAGTGGATGGGTCTTAAATTTTAATTACAGACCCAGGAGCTAAGCTAAAATTAATATAGCGAATAAATACTAAAATATAAAAACTTCCCCTGTATACCATGCATTTATAGTTACCTTTGTTTTTTAAACCAGCAACAACATAGAAAAATGTTCCCACCACCAGAGCTTGTCTTTCGTGTTTCAACATTAAGTGTTCATTGCCACGCTACCACCCCTTTTAGTGTGATCATACATTCATGACTAGTGTAAATGGCTCTTATGAAAGGGAGGACATCACTAATCTAGAAGAAAGGGCACAGCTATCAAGGAAAAACAAAAGAAAAAACAACTAAGGGCAGAGAGCAAGCTAGTCTGGGTAAATTGATATATTTATGAATCCTTTTTCCAATAAACAACTGACACACAAACACTGAATTAGGCCCGAGTCATGTGTTAGGGGAATATGGACAGCTTCAGTGTGTAGGGCAGGTAATAGTTAACCGCTTTTAATAAATGACCATCCAACTTAAATAACCGCAAAATTACCATCACCATTAAGCAACGCCATAAGGCAGTAACAGATGAAGTGGCAGAATGCTCTGACACAGAAAAGGTGGGCAAATCAGTATTACATTATACCTACCGCCAGCGCTATTTAACATAAAATAGTTGTCAATTTAGGCAAATAAACCCATTTACGTATTAGAAATGACTCGACTGTCTAAAATCGCAATAACGACACGACAACAGAACTGTATTTCTGTATTTACAAATTCCATAGTAATAACATTTGTTTAGAGGCTGCCAGAGATGATTTCCTCAAAAGAAATTAAATTAGATGTGGACCAATTACAAGCGATAAGTTCAGCAGCTCTGGGGACCGGATTATATTTTATACACACGACACCCTTGAAAGAAAACAATGACGAAACACGACTCTTCCCCATATAATCTCTTAAAAAACTGAATATATATACGTATATACACACACACAGCTTATTGAAAAAGGTCTCCGTCGTCTATCATTTTAAAAAAACGATGAACAAAGTATTGCAAATGGAGAATTTCGAACAGTCCAATTTATCAAACCGATTATACAAAAGGCATGGCAGATTTAAAACAGAGTCAGAACCGAGAACTGCGCCCTTTATTCATTGATCGCACACGCCCGCCCCACGCCTCTCCCGCTCCCTCCACTGCTGGTTCTGCTGCCGGAGCTCGCTGTTCTGCGCCTTCAGGTTCTCCAGTTCGCTCTCCAGCTCTCGGAGCCGCGACCGCTCGGGCGGCGCCAGCGAGCTCTCCAGGGCCACCTCGCCGCTTTTGCCGGCACGCCGCAGCCGGTTGTTCTCGTCTTCCAGGCGGGACATGCACTTCTCCAGCTCCAGGTACTCCCGCACCAGCTCCTGCTTGGTCATGTTCTGCAGGCTCTCCACATGGTACTTCTCGTACGTCTCCGAGAAGTCCCTCTGCAGGAACTCTCCCCCGACGTTGCCGGGCCGCCCGATGCCGTCGCTGCCGCCTCCGCTGCCGTCCTCGTCCTCCTCGTCCAGCTCGAAGTAGTCCTCCTCGCTGACGGTGTCCTCCGAGCGACTGGCCCCCAAGAGACGGCGGGCCGCCAGCTCGGTGTTGAGGTCCGGCTCCTCCCGGTCGTGCTCCTCCATCAGGAACTGCGTGGTGTTGTACGGGGCCACCGGAAGACCCTTGGCGAACATCTCGGCTCGCACCCTGGACGCCCGGGCAGTCTCCCGCTCGTCCAGTTCCTTCTTCTCCTCCCAAGACAATTTGAAGTAGGGCTTCCAGCGCCGCTTCTTCTTGGAGGGTCGCCGCCGGTGTTTCTTCTTGCCCATCCGTGCGTCGGGGACGGCGTGCGGCCGCGTGCCCGGGGGCCCCGCGTTCGTCCTCTTGACGTGCTGCCCACTCTCCCCCTGCACCTGGCTGTGGGTCTCCTCGGTGGGTCCGTCCCCGCTGTTACCGTGCGCGACCAGCCCGCCCTCGGCCGCCGTGTCGGCCTCGGGCTCCGTGCACGGCTTGCTCGCCGCCGGGCATTTGGGGTGCGCGTTTCCCGTCACCATGACCGCACACGCCTCCCTCTGCACGCCTCGTCTGTTCCACGGATCTTCCACGACGGTGCCTTCGCTCTGTTGTCCATCGGCGCAGCGACCCCTATCGGCGCACTGTAGCCCACCGTTCTCATTGGCTACAGGACGCTCCAAAACTGTAGCGCTCCCACCTGAAGGGGTATGTGAAGTTTTCGGCTGAGGGGTCTTCTGATCCTCAGGCTCGGACATCCTAGATGTTTGCAAAAAGAAAGAGTGCGCAGTTTCCGCTTCCACTCTCCCACTTAAGTCCACTGCACAGCTTTACTTAAAAAGCCCTTAAAATGTCTCCTGTCTATGCAAAGTTTTATTTCGATTGCGTAAAATTAACATTTATCTATTTTTCATGCAAGTCTGACGTAAAAAAAAACCGAATCTCTCTGAATGATCACATTTGTTAATTTTACTGGTTCGTCAGAGCTGCCCTAACTACCGTTAACTGTTTCAATGCCGACCAGAACCGCCTCCCTTGGCTAACTTCTACCACGTCTCCACGACCGTATCCAAGTGTACTACTACAACTACAGGAGCTCCAGTTTATATATGAAGTTCGTCCACGTCTGTGCGCATGCGACTCTTGTTATCTGATGGTTCTTCGGGAATTGTAGTTTTTATGTACCCGTGATAATATAGTAATGACGTCTTTAAAACTACGTAGTCCACAATCCTGAAAATTGTGGACAACATTTAAACCAATCAAATTTCACGATATTGCGACAACAAAACCCGCCCATTTAGAAATGCTATTGGTTAAATAGATTGGTACTCTGTTGCTAAGCTTAAACCCTATTTCAATAGGTGTTTTTGACAATCAATCATAGATCCAGTTCGCCTATAACTAAAGCGGGATGGGTTATCTCTTTGACACTACCACATGAAGAAAAAGGGGGGAGATGCAAAACTTTAAAATTAAATTGCTACACAAAGTAGCAAATCTGTATTTACATTATAATTTACTATTGGTATAGTCGTGTTTAAACTATAATAGACATATTAAAATAACACGTTTTTGATACTGTCATATGATTCCGATTTTCGCGGTTGTGCAGAATTTCCTCTTTCAGAACAAAGTACAGGGTTCCTCATGCATAAAGTAGTTCTTTCTTAATTTTGCATATAACAGGAATTTAAGTCTGGAAACGGCTTTACGCGTGCTTTATAGTTTTTATAGAGTGGTTTTATTAATTTAGCTTTAAATAGTTGGGTGTTTGCTTGATATAGATAATCTCAACGACAGCGCGGAACGATATTGGTTATCCGCCCTTTTCGCACTCGCTGAAAGGAAGCGCAGTGAGACAGACGGAGTAAACGTAAACAACTGTGAAATGGGTTTTGTGGGAATTTGGCTCTGATTTTACGTTCTTATGAGTGTTTAATTAAAGAATTATAGGATAAGCAATTTTCGCATTCAGTACTGGGCCAACTTAATATGATGCACATTTCCATGATATTAGTTGACGTTTGTCGAATGCCGTGTTTCTCGGCCCTTCTTCACGCAAGGGCTTTCCCAGTTAGTCGTCTGTTTAACTGGTGTGCACTGGTGTGCGTTCAAAGGCAAAACTGGACACGCCACAGTTTAAAACGTTCATATGTGTCACTGTGCTCAGCATACCCGGATTTGTATGCAGCACCTCTTAGGTATTCCAACGAAAAATTACGTGGGCAGTGTCCTTGTAAACAATGGCCAGCAGCCATCCTCGAAGCGCAAGGAACTCACACAAAACCTACCAAGCCTGTTTGGCGTCTAGCTGAGTATTGTTTGTTGTTATTTTCACAAATATATATCTTCATCGGAATACCCAAACACCCTCGCTCTTCATTGCGAAGCATTGATAGAGCGGTACTAGTTTTGCCAAATAGATATTTTTGGAGATAAATGGCCTAGCTAGTTAGCTGACACTTAGCTAAAAATAAGGTTATATGCAGTCGGTAATGGTGAATAAACGACACATTCCACGCTGTGTGCGTGCTTATTTTTCACGGCCCGTTAGCTGAGCCTCACCATGTATCCGTGGCCAGTAATAAAACGAGGTAGCTATCGTGATATTATGGCATGCACATCTTTTATATTTTCTCCCTATTGAAAATGATAGCAGTCTGTGCAGAATCGAACCGTGACCCAGCCCCTGCATGAGCTGCTCATTGTTAGAGGAGTCCGGTCCGGTGGGGACTTGATTGCAAACTTGCAGCGGGGGCGGTGGTTCCTAAAGGCAGCGCGCGCCACTGGCACGCGCACGGTTAACCTTTCAGTCGCCGCGCGCGAGCTGTCGCCCGTTGTTGTCATTTTGCGGGAGATCCAGGGCAATGTTAAGCGACTGTTAAACAGCTAAAGCGTTTCGGGACGATAAATCACGTTCGCACTCAAGTCTGTTGTAATCCCTACCTATTCAAAATGTATTAATTGCTTTATTTTCTTTTTTTTTAATTGAGCCGGGGGGGGGGTGGCAGGTAGATTGTGAATGGCCTCGTGGAGGATGTGTTTCAACAGTTCCTGATTATAAGTACATGCCAACGCAAAACAGTGGAGCTGGCGTCTGGGTATACCTTATCATTATGTTAAATTGCCTCCATAAACGTTTTAGTCAATCTTAGGCTTGTAAGGTGGTAAAACCACAATGAGTGAACAATAGCAATGACAAACCTTGGCCTATTGGCTGGTTGTTATTTTTGCTCTCTGTGCAAGGGATGAGATGCTAAGCATGATTTGATTAGTGGCTCCATTTTCACTGTAAAACAGATGGATGCTTGTCCGTTCTGTGCCAACTGCTTCAAAGAAGTAATCAGGGATTTTACCTGCCTACTTGCACAAAATGAGAAGTGTCAAGGATGGAATGATTTTTTTTAAAGTGTGATTATAAATTGTTTATTTTTGCCAAATTCTTCAAAATGTTGAGTTACAAAACAAAAACATGTCCTTTGATGTAAGTGTGTTAATGGCAGTATGGAAATAGAAAGATGCAAAGGATGATGGGAACTGAGAAGGGTTTTCCTATTTTCAGATGTCAGAAATAGGCGGTGTTCGGCAAGATACCGCTTGGCAGGGCCATGTGAAGCTCTGTATTAATTCCAGTTGTACAGCACAAGTTTCCTCCAACTGTTTGATGAACTTGTCATCCTGATGATTAGTGAGAGCGATGGATCACATTGTCTTTGAGTTTTTTTGAGTTAACTGCCGACTAAATGATAATAGAGCATTCACACCATGAAATCCATTTTCTCACAATGGTTTCTTTTGAGTTTGGTGTAATTTCAGGAAGAGTGTACCTTACCGACAAACATAACAAGAATGACAAACTCCTTCACAGACAGGTGCATATGACTTGCTTTCCTTGTAGGGTTTGTTCCTTGCTTAAGCAACAGTGACATATCTCTTTGAGATGTCTTCCTTTTTTGTATGTTGGTAGAAGGTTTGATATTTTTCCTTTTGTTTTAAGTGTGAAGGAAATCATCCACTTTCCAACTGTTTATTGAGGTCAGAGTTGCAGGGAGGCCTGGAGTCAATATCAGAGGGTACACCCTGAATGGGATGCCAGTGCATAACAGAGCACATACACTCACACACTACTGGCAATTTAGAGACCCCCGTTAGCCTAACTGCATGTTTTGGACTGCAGGACGAAACCTGAGCAACACAGGGTGTAGGTTCCAATCTCGACTAAAGCCTTAGGTTGACGCTTGAATCTCTCCTGTCTGATTTGCAACGAGAAAAAATTCCACGAGATCACTCACTAAGCTTAAAACTATTTTCTTTGTATAGCAAAGAGTTTTGAGGTACTTCTAATCAAAATGCAAGAGACAAAGGTCAAAAGACCGTGTGGCTCCTTCCTTGAAGTTAATTATTAGAAATATATACGCTTAGGATCCCATCCAAGGTGACGAAGAATGTGTCTATAACTAAAATTATCAATCAAGCATATTTAGGCTTCTGCACAGGGAAAGCATGCAAACCCCACACAGAGCACTCAGACTTAAATAGCCAACCTGGGAGGAGTGTGGCTGCGGTATGTCTTAGTGAGAAGCTGTACCGCATTACTACCTCATATATTCAGGGAAAATGGAAAATGACCATTTTCTGATACTCCTTACTGAAGAAACAAGACTTTCAAAGGCTTTACGTTGGTACAGTAATTGTAGGAAAGGCCCTCAGACTCCTAGGATTTGGTCAGAACATAGTGTTCCGTTGCCCTCTCTTAATTGTTCTTAATTCTGGAACAGGAAGATCCCAATAATGGTCTTGGAGTTCTATCCATCAAACCATTCTCATCACTTTGGGGATGAGACCTTAAAGTATAAATTTAGTACCAGACCAGTGACACACAGCGAGTAACAGAGTTAGATTCGTGGAGAGATTGAGAGTTAACCAAAGAAATAAAGATTTCCCAGGGTCCCTGGCCTAAGCGGCGTTCTGGCCGACCCACGAGATACATACAGCTTAAATCCATGAACCAGCGCAGGGAGAGTGTTCCCAGCAGCGGTCTCCACCACATTTACGGTCCTTCGAGCTATCAGCGGTTCCCGCAACACCTAAGGTCCGCCGAGCCGGACCCCACCGAGTGGCCTCCGATTCAGTAATATTACTGCTTTTCAAACTGTATAGGACTCAGTCACGACTAGACTGGATCGCCTTTGTTCTTACTGAAGAATGGCCTCAAAACCTCAAGCTTGTGGAACTTGTGAAGCAGATGTGCCTCTGGAAGCAGGTGGGTTGCTCATTCTTACTGCTGTGGTGTGCTGGCCTGTATGCTCAGCAGTCTCTTTCTGCTTTTCTTTGTAATTCCTTTGGTTGCTTCTCCATCACTGCTTGTGGTTTTCAGGATGTATCACAGACTTCCAAATAGGCGCTCCAGGGTGGCCTTGGCTATGAATGTCGATTGAGGGTGGGTTATGAGAGTCAGTCATTATACCGTATTGCTGTTGAAGCATGGAGCTGGAATAGCAGTAATACAGCTCGTAGTATCCACTTCAAGTCCATGAGCACAACATTCTCATTTCTGGTATTACCTCATTTTCTTATTACACAAAAGAAAAACAGAGCCAATCCCCCCAGTGCATTTCTGTATCACTACAACTACGTTGTACCGTTGGCTCAAAGAAGGGAAATCTCTGGCCTCATGTGAAGCTGTGTGGAGAAATTCCAGGAGACTCATAAAGACTCATGTGAAGCTGGAGCACAACTGGTTCCTTTTTTCAAGCTTCTGACTTTTCCCTGTTTACATTCTCCTGAGTATTGAAGTGGAAATTGTACTCCAGCTTCTAAGCAGCACCAGTCACACTGATATTTGCAGAGGTGGGAGGCATGACTAACAGCTATTAGTAACAGTAAACATAAAATTGAGATTTTTTTGTCTTTTAATTTTTAAAGTTTTTATTGGACTGTCTAAATAAAACTTTTCCTGTTAACATAACTTATTTCTTCTGTATCGTGTAAACTAGCTTCTATATCTTGTGAGTTTGGGGGATTTTTTTTCCATGATGGAAAATAAAATATGTTTCCATGGTGATTGATTATTAGCTTCATACACACAGCAGCCTCAATTAATTAAATCTAGCTGGCTCTGTTTGGACTAATCATGTTGCATCTAGGATCAAATGGCTAAGTTCTGAGTGGTACATTAACTTAGTACAAGGCTTGGATCTAGGCACGGATGAGAAGAGCAACCACCAAAATTTGTAGTCGTTTACGTTTTTCCTGGGGGAAGTCAACAGTTAGGCTAACTGGTACTCTAAATTGTCCATAGAGTGTTTAGATATGTATCTTTGGCAGTTTGGGATTGGCTCCAGACCCTCTGTGACTCCGTACAGATTACAGAATGACAGGTTGGAACATGGATACATTCCAGGTATTTTTGGGTTCATTGGTTTTTTGATGTCTTTTGGTCACCATTTGGTTTGATGCATCCAAAGAGGCCTGGTTGAGTCCTTTATTATAGGACAGCAAGGTCAAACAGCCGTGTCCAGTGTGTGACAGAGACCTCAGCTCTGAATGCAACCACGACTTGTCCACTGAAACGCGTCATATTTTAATAATCAAATAAGCTTTACCTGGTGGCTGAAGGTGAAAAAAGAAAAAAAAAAGTGGGGTCTTGCTAAAAACAGAAGAAAGGGGCCTGTGTAACGGTTATAGAAGATGAAGATTTTACTGAGCCCAGCAGGACAAAGAATTTAACTTAATACCTTCAAGCAATGGCAGCTTTCAGGTTATTATGTGTCCTCACAATGACAGTTCATGTCTGGTAAAAAGCCTGTATGATCATTCAAGTCTCAATTATGTAAACATTTAATGTGGTTACAATGATTTTATTGCACATACAGATGAATCATCTCATTGTTTCACTCCTATAATTATAGTGTTGATAATTCATATGCATTATAGCAAGTGGTCTTACCTTATATGGCATCATGGACCTGATCAGTCCTGCCTGCTTTGATTAATTGCAAGGTGAGTCTTATTGTTAGGCAAACTTGAGTGATCCTTGTCCTTATTGACAGTTTAGCTCCATTGATTCTGCCTCCCCTGCAACTCTTACATTTCTGCAGCCCCGACAGTTAGCTGGTAATTCCCCCCAGCTCTGAGCACATGCACACACGCTAATGAGTCCTTTTTGGCAGCATTCAGCTGTTGGGTTTTCTCGTTCATGGCCTAGTATGCCATGTTTTTGCTGAACCAAAGAGGTCACCCCTATCATGAGCAATTGGAACCCCTCAGTAGCACCTTTATACCCAGTAGCAATGCCAGTGTGCGTTTCTCCCAGTTGGGACATCAATGCAGTGAAAAGATTGAGGGGTGTCATAAATAATAGTCATTTTGCGCATTGAGCCTGAGAATATAATTACATCATTATGACTAATACCATTACCTGCATTTTATAGAGACAAAACAGATACTACTGAAGACAGTAGTATCTGTTTCTCCTTATTTATTTTCATGTACATATCTCTCTGACACAGGGACTGCACTTAATTTCGTTGTACTCGTTACAATGACAATAAAGATATTCTGATTCAGAATTACACCTATAACAGTTATTTCTGAAAATTACATTGATATATACCCACCATACATAAGTAGGTTTCCAATCTTAGTGGGGGAGGCCAATATGGGTGCCTGTCCTGCTGATTTGTAGACCTTGCTAGATGTGAAGAACTACCTTGAGGAAGGGGTCTACACTGATGTTATAAAACCAAGTGAGACCACTGGAATCCTGAACCACAGTACTAGATTCCCATATTATAGAACTTAGGCGGACTCACAAGATATTTGAAGATTATGCAGTTACACTTGTCTTACTGAAGCCTTAGTCTGCAAGAAGCTGAAGGTTTTAGGACAAACTCCACCCACACCACTCCTTAAACAAATATCCTGTTTGGGCACAACAGCCACAACAAGCAATGAGCTAAAACTACTACTACAATAAATTGTTTGCCATGGAGAGCTTCAATTGGCAGCCATTTTAGGAGAGACCTCTGACCAATCGCAGTTGGCCTCTCTCCTCAGAAGCAGCCAGGCTTGGGTGTATTGGGGGGTTGCTGGTGCTCTAAGACAGGCAGTTTCCAGGTCTTTCCCCAGAGAATCACTTCCCTCTTGGGGTCCAGCTGAGCTCTCTTTCCTAATTGGCCACCATGCGCTATCAGCCACACTCATGAAACCATTCTTCCCTGGTGCTGTCATCGCAACAGACACCTGGGCGAGTTTTACTAGCTTTGTGTCGATAAATTATGCTTTGTTGCATGCAGAAACCACATTTTAACTGGAAATTTTCATATTTTTAAGATGTCAAAAATAATTTATGCCGGTGAAAGATAACAAGCGAGCATGGTTTTTAATACAATTTATTTTTGACTACAGTAATGTCTTATTTTACGCCATTATTTGACTACATACTGATGGCTACCTTTCGGTGTTAATGTTTGAGAGAGGCATCTGTGAGAGCGTGCTTGTTTTGCTCTAGTCACAGATAACAGCTTCAAGATATCCAGTAAACTGGTTTTCCTGTTCCACAGCTGGCCATTCCCAGCAGGGTAGCAAGCAACTAAAATGGCTGAAGCCTGGTTATAAAATATAACTCAACAATTAGTTTTGTGATTAATGTTCACTATAAGTGTTCATCAAAAATGAATCCAAGAAATCAATAAATGATGCTGGAATTGTGCTCGGATTAGTGTGTGTGTAATGTAATATATAATACATGCATGAATTGATCGGTGTCAGTTTAATCGTAGTTGACTGTAACAGAGAATCTTGTGGAGTAGTATTTATTTATTTTTAGTAATATGGGGTTTACAGACATTTTCCTGATTACACGCATTCCTTAACTTTTACGTTTACTATTTTTAGGCACTGGCCGATACACGGCAATCTAAAATCCACGTATAAGTGAATTGAGGTGGAGTAACTCTCTCACCATATCGCGTTAAGCAGTTAATATTCATCAGTTATGTGCAATAATTAAACTAATCTGTTTCCTTTGATGATTATATTATCGAAACGGCGGATCAGTATAGTTTTGCTGACGTTGTGGCAATTCATCAGCGCTGAAACGAATATTAAAGATGTTTGGATCAATTCTGATTAGGCAAGTGTGAATTTTACCAAAAATTTAATATTAATCGTGAACGAGATGCAAAACAGTTGGCAGTATTTGTTTGTTTACCTTCCATAATCTGAAGGTGCACTGAAAGCACCATCATAACAGGATTGGTAAAAATTTAAATTATTTAGGGATGATTACGCATTATGTTGTATTTTCTATTAAATACCTACTCGGTGTCTTATTTCCGATCAGTTGTACAAATATAAGGTTAGTTGTTTCCGGGATTCTCTCGACTCAGTACTTCGACCAAATTTTCCATTCATTTTCTCATAACCTGAAAAGAAAAAATCAACAGTGACTCGTTTGCCTTGATAGTGGTGTAATATAATCCACTGTTAGTAGCCTATTTGATTTTTGGATAAGAGCTGAATTTTTAAATAGAAGATTGCAAGTTTAATTCTTAAGAGATTACTGAATTGTCAGTTATTTAATGAAGCCCTCTGGATAGTGGGTTATGCCACGTTGATGAATAGTATTGTTATAATGCAAGTTATCTTCATATCCGAATAACGGCGTTCACACAAATACCGCGATGTTGTAATACATTTACGACCACTAGGTGGCAGCAGACTCAAATTTTAAGGTATTGGATTTTCAGCCGAGATTTGTGATTCAAGCCTGACAGACAAGTCCAAGAATAACAGGGGTATATTCCCTCTGTTATACTTGGTCGGTTATAAAAGCTGGTTTTATATTAAACATACATAACTCTGCATTTTCATGCCTATTAAGTACAGAGATATAATTATATCCACTGTAATGAACACTGTGAGTCCCCCCATCGCTGGCTTAAACATGACATGTATAAAGACAGACCACCGTGATTTCAGGATGAACTAGAGAATGTTTGGCTTTGCACAATCGGCGTTCATATTTCAAGCAGCGTGCCTTTTGAAAACCACTGGTCTTTATTATATTACGCTTTGCTGTTACTGTTTTACTAGCAGGAATTAAACTTTGGTTCAAAGGAAATATGTGACCATTGACTTCTACATAATTCGTGTTAAGTTTAACATATTCGGATTTGTGCGCATTGTGCGCATTTATTTAATTGCATAGAAAACATAATGATGTCTGTAAGGTTCGGTGACACATTTCCTAGGACCAGTATACGTGTTATTCTGTTACTAGTTATAAAGTGATCCATTCGAGATGCACATATAGCCCCGTTTCTTACATCAGGGTTTAATTATATTTAGTGCTCTTCACGTTTCCAGTGAGGTGGGTTTCAGCTAGCGTTTGGAGCCGAACCAAGGGAGGGACCAGTTTGCTGTAAAGATCTGTGGGCAGTCTCCGATCCCCCCCCCTTCACTTAAAGAAGTGTATCTTATTCGCAACAAGTCAACTCCGCAAAACAACGCCGTCCAAACTTCACCAGGATCATGACAGTCATGACTGCGAACCCAGGGTCACCTTAGTAGGTTCGGACGAATTTAAACGTACACTTAATACGTCAAAGTGAGCTCAAGGGCAAAAGAAGAGGAAATAAAGTAAAATAGACATTATAAACAAGAGAAGTACCTTGTTGTGGCATCATGCTGAGCAGGAATAAGAAGACAGACTTTATGCACAACGAAATTATCCCCGATCCGAAGTCGCATGATCCACTAAGGAAGCTCGGTAAGGAGCTACTTGCAAAGTTTTGTAATCAGATTTATTTCCTCACCCAGTTTAAAGTTACGGAACACGCTTGCCTCGTTTCATGTATCACTGGGAAAATACGTGTTTGGTAGCTGGCACGGAGAATTCACCACCCTGTGTAAACGGGTCTCTAAAGAAATCGAAATCGAATTTGCAACTGGTCTTTCGCTTTGTCTTTTCCATCTGTCTCTGTCCTTCCCAGCACTCAAGTCTCCACACGCCACAGTACGTTTTCGGGATTTGCATGCTGTAATTGTTTCGAGAGACACCTGTCATTCCTTACTCATTGTTAAACCGATCGTAAGCCGACACCGTACCTCGTAACTAACGCACTGACACGGGTGACGGATGATATCTTAACGCCGGCAAAGGCGGTAAAAAACATATGCAGAAACTGGAAGATGCTGTAAATTGTTTCAAACCGATGGTTTGAACGGAGGCGTACGCGAACGCAGCGTAGACTATTTTATAACGCGCTTCTGCCCCATGTTTGTTTCATCTTCTCGATATTTGGCTCGAATGATATTTGAACGGTGTTGTATCAGTGTAGGAGAGTTGCTGGTCCGAATATATGGCCCTCACTGCGAAATTCGCATGTTCTCCGCATCACGTATTCCAGCGCGCGGGAATTAGTCGACTGCGGCCCTGATCCGTTAAACCGCCGTTGACATGAGAAGAACGTGAAGTAGTTCGTAAAACTGCCGGGAAGTTTCGTTCACATTTGTATGGTCTCATGGATTAATGGACTAACTCGCAGTTTTACTCATTTTTAAGTTCTCTGTTAATGTCCCTTCTAACTGTAAATATGTACATACGTACAAATGGGCTAATCTTGCCCCTAGTACTGGGGTTAGCTCATGTGTCCGTAGACCATCCGTGTGAGTGTTGTGTTTTGACCACAGAACGCTTAATCATCATGAAAATTGAGTGGCTTCCATGAATCAAAACACAGAGAGCTGATTATGACTCATTCAAGTGGGCAGTGGCGTGTAGGTGCAAATGCTGACTTGCTGTCATGTGCTGGTGAAGTGTCTGTCACTCTTTGACCCATTCAGTGCTCCGCACCCAGCCCTCAGTCACACCTTATTGCCCAAAACAGAGAAAAAAAACAAAGGAGTTTGTCAGCAACTGCTGAAACTGTGGCTGGCGATGGCTGCCAGGCTGTATTATACACTCTGTCCTTAACTTCTACCAGAGGCCCGTTTACAGACATGCTTCTTGGCTCTGAAAACATCTGGGGCACAAACCAGAATACCCAGGGTTTTTCTTAGACCTTTGTAGTGGAATCCAAGATAGTGATTGGCTGAGACAGTGAATTAGTCAACCCACCTAAACTTTGTCAACATAAATTCCAACAATAACTTATAGGTTATAGGCAAACCTTAATTCAGCATCATCTTTTAAAAAGATATGGTAATAAGAATAATTAAAACATTCATGACGTTTTCTTCACTTTAGCCCGACTAGGGTCTAATGAATTGTGGAAAGACTACAAATCCCAGGAGTAGCAGGTAGACAACCTAACTGTGGTTGAAAGCCTAACTCAGAACTACGAGCTTGTTTTAAACGCGAGATTCTAGCTCGATGTTCTGCTGAGATATGAAGCAAAATATAGCCAGTCTCTCTGCTTATAAATGATTGCCGATTTAGCTGGGGAAAAGTGAAGAAAACGTCATGAAGAGGACGTTTGGGCATTCGAGAAATCCTGAAGTTGAGCTTTCAGCTTTCCCCAGTCAGAATTCAGGCTTAACTGTAGGATTTGTTAAACCCGCTTTCTGGAACAGGCCCCTGTTGTCTGGACATAAGCAAAATACATGAAGCCTTTCCATCTTTTCAAATACAGTACTCTTTGGGGTGTTACTTAAATGAGAAAAATCACAGATAACATAAACACTGTTTTCTCCAGACATTCAAGAAGTGGGAAAGCCTGAGGGATTTTGGAAGGGAAGTTCAAACTTCAGATTTCACCCAACTGGGATGATTGTTCTCAGAGGTTCACAAAGTTGAGAGTGCTGGGAAGTTTCAAAGGAAACTTGTTAAAGTACGAAGAACTTTAAAAGAATCACTTGTCAAAACAAAAAAAGGGGGAACATCACCCAGCATAAATTGAGTATATCGAGTCAGATTTAAAATTATTTTTACCCTTAACCCAAAAATCATCTTGATTAGACTTGGTTGTATACACTTCATATTTCTCCTTAAAGCTGGGTAAATAATTCATATTTGCACAGCTGTTTCCCTTATTTATTGTAACAAGCATGAAATCCTCCACAAAATTTTTACTCCAGAGCTCAGGAAGATCAGTGTCTGCCAGACCACACATTAAGCAGAGCTGTAAGAGATGCACTTTGGTCTGGCTGTGTCACGTAGGGATCAATGTTTGTCTTAAAAGTTGGTAGGTGTCACACCTACAACAAGCCAGTCTACCTCTAACCTGCTATGCCCAACCTACCCTGTTCATCATCCCCTGAGTACTGACCAGCTGTGCCTCATTAATTATCATCAAGCAGTTTCCAGCCGTGCTTTGTTCAGTCTCCTACTTAAACCCTACAGTTCAGTCACCTCCTTGTGAGGTATTGTGTTTCTGAGTAGTCCTGGTGGGCTCATGGGTTTGGCAGTGTATGGTCCTGATTGTTTGACTTCTCTGTCTCCTGTTTTGGTTCTGTTTGTGGTGCTTATTGTTCTAGCCTGGAATTGGTCTATTGCCTGTGACCATGACTATGGTTTCTATTCTCCACTGACTTTTGGAAATCCTACCTGTTCTGGTTTTGACTCTACCTGTATTGGCTGTGATTAAACCTGATGATTCTGCAATTGGACCCTACCATGGTCTGAATTGTTACAGTAGGGATATTTTCAGCTTTTGAGATGTTTGTGATGTATTTCTATGATCCTTAGTATTCCTTACCCACCCCAGTTACCACTGTAGGGTGCACTGTGTTTTCATATGAAGAATTTGAGTTCTGTTGTAAGGGTCGTCATCATCATATATAAAACCACAATTTTCGCATCCTTTTAATACTTTACTATTGTAATACAAGCTCTGAGTAACGTATTTGAACATTCAATCTCATTGTGATCCACATGGGGATGCCAAAGAACAGAGAGATGTAAACATTGTACCCCCAAAATAGGATAGTAAGCACATAAATGACTATAAATAGGAATGAAACTGAGAGCCAGGTGGAGGTGAACGGGAACACAAACTGTGGTAAATGCATTTCATGTGACGCCGCAGTCTCGCTGTGCACAGCTTTCGGCTGACCTTTGTGAATGGCCGTCTCAGTGAGGACAGTGTGTGCTACCTTAACATGAGGGGGTGGGGTGAGTGTTCAAGGCAGGTTGTAGGTGTGGCCAGTGCCTGCTGTAGGCTTGACACCCTTTGCCCCGTTCCTCTGAATACCAGCATTCCTGAGAAGCAAACTCAACCAGAATTTTTGGCAGCAGTTCACTCGCTCATTAGTATTTATTTTTGCCTGTGTTGCACGCTCTTTTAACATTAAGTCCATTTACTCTCATAGGCAGTTGAGTGTTTTCTCTTTTAACAAAGAAAATAAATGCCGCATGGTGAAATCTTATTTCGCTGTGTCTTTGGTTTTTATTGCTGTTGGCCCTTGAACAAACTTGGAGTCATTTTCCTAGATTTTTCTGCATGTGCAATGTATCTAGCCCAGAGTGTCTTGTGAAAATTGATAGCAGCATGTGTATATTCTTTTTTGTCCAGTGGAGAAGATATTTGAATAAGGCAAATGGAGTAAGAAGCAACCACGAATATCTCCGGTGCACCTGGGAAAATATGTATCTTACCAACTGCTTCTGTTTAATGGTACATCAGTGGAATCCTAGTAGACGGTTATTGTTTAAACTGGATATTTAAGCTGGCTATGTAAAAGGTTGCTACTGAAACCTGTTTGTAATTTCATCAGTCTGATCTTCAGTTTCCCGATACTGAAGGGTGTGTTTACCGTGGTGGGGTCTACACTGCATATCTAGTTTGCCCGGTTCTCTCGATTCACATATCAGACGGTAGGTTCTCGCGCTGGGAAATAAATCAGCGTTTCTGACACCACGGTCATGATGAAGGGCCACTTGGAGCTCGTTGAGCTTCTGTTAAAGCCACGCCTTCCTTCGGTGTGGTGTTCATGGTTATCTGTAACAAATGCTACGCAGTCATACAGAAAGACAACAAAAAGCGTTCAGCTACCGCAAGAGAAGTAACCCAGCAAACGGAACATTCCCACAACGTCCAATAACGCTCTCATTACGTTCTTAACGGTCCTGTAACGTTCCCTGTTTGCTGGGAAGTAAGGACATTAGTTTGAATGAAGAACAAAAAAAACTAAGAATCATTGTAACGCATGTTAAAATCCCCTTAGAATTCAATTTACAATTAAATGGAACATGGTAACGCTCCATGTTGCCCAATATTTGAAGAGTTCATGCGACGAATGTCATGGTTATTTTACGGACCTGCGAAGGTTTCGTGCCCCCATGTTTGTGACATTTGCTTTTAAAGGGTAGCACCATGTCAGGCCCGTTGGGAATATAGGCTTATGGCTACGGTCACACTCCTCGCTTGGCAACCAAAAGGACACATGCAGTTCTCAGAGGCCTGACCGCACTCGCCTGGGTTATATTTTTAACGTCATACAGTCTGCCATAGTGTCATCCATCCAGTGACCAAATAATATTACTCTATTTTGTTTTTCTTTCACATCATCAACAGTTAGCAATTTTTCACATAGCCAAGTCAAGCTGATTCTCCGTTTTTTACGGTGATGCTGTGAAGCTGTTTATAGTGGGGGTGATTCGCAGTAACAATATCACCCTAATTAGGCCCTAAGTGAATTATTTTGCGTTTGTTTGTGTACTTGGGTTCGTAATTCTACATTTACATAACGATGGGGCACTTATCACACATCAGTTGCATGCAGTAAGTACTCCATATATTTTCTTCCCTTTGTCTGTTTAGAGGTTATTGGGTACCTTGTCGTCTCCATAGCACACACTGTTTTGCCTTTGGATATGAGCTGTGTTTAGAAAGACCTTTTTTTTTAGTTGGAAGGGTAAATGACATTTTGTTCTAATCTTACTGTTCTGAACTGATGGGTGTTGTGCCATTTTCATCGAGATCTGCATAAAAATGGAGTGCTAGTGGTTTGGCTTGCACAGTGCACATAACTGGTTGTCTGGACTCGATTTTCAGCCCTTCCAAAACTGCATTAGCGCATACGGATTGAGACGGGCTCTTGATCGGATGCCACTGGGAACACACTGAGCCACATTTCTAGAAAGTACTTGGGAGATTTGGGAGAAGGAAAGTTTGCAGAGTTTTTACAGCCCATCGACTTATTAATAAATGCAATAATGCGTCTGTAAAAATCAACTTTCTTCTGTCTGAAGACACCTGGTAGTATAACAGTCAAAGACACATTTGAGTTTGACCTCGTTTGAAGAGCAGAAGATAAAAGTGGCACTTTTAAGAAGTACCTGATATTTGCAGTTGTAAGAAATGGCAGATCTACGTACAAAGACTGAACAGCATTAGCCTTGGACGTTGTTAATTGTATAGGCACTGATGCTGAAATTGAGGTTGATTCATTCTGACACTGTTGGAAGACAACCCAAAAGCACAGATTGAAGGCTACTTTCATTAGAAGCACATGGTTCTAATAAGTTATACTGATCAG
Organism: Gymnarchus niloticus; assembly: GCA_009936485.2. NCBI lineage: Eukaryota > Metazoa > Chordata > Actinopteri > Osteoglossiformes > Gymnarchidae > Gymnarchus > Gymnarchus niloticus. Next base: position 422,939 of record JAACJT020000096.1, read on the forward strand.
AGCACCTCAGCCCTATTCAGTTATGAAAATACTTGTCAAGGCAAACAAAAAAGGGAGGCGTAAGTTCCTCTGGCACATGGTACAAGGCAGGGGACGTTCTGGATGGGATGCCATATTTTATAAATAGTATTGATATTTTTACATTTAAACATTGGTAGGATGGCTCATACTGTGGCTCAGAGGGTAGAACTGTTGGTGGTTCAAATCCTGCCTCTTCTGTGTGTGTGTGTGTGTGTGTGTGTGTGTGTGTGTGTGTGTGTGTGTTGTGCAGGTTTTCTCCTACAGGGTTATGATATGCAGCCTCATTGGCATCTCTGATTTGCCCATTCTGTGTGTGCCTTGTGATGGACTGGCATCCCATTGGGGGTGTACTGCAGCTTTGGGCTGCCTGGGATAGGTTCTGTGACTATGATCAGCAGTTAGAAGACGGATAATTGGTATACTCAGTGTTAGTGCTAAGGTATTGCACCTTCATAAGCTCTTTTATATGGTTTTCATGCTCTGCTGCGCAGGTTTGTCCGTTGTCCCACAATTCTCTTTTTTTATGACAAAAAAATTCCCAAATATGGGTATTAAATCAGCCTGTTTAGCTCTGCTTGACTAACAAGGTCACCTGACTTAAGATGCCTCGGATCAACGCATCTGTGTCATTGGATTTTGTCTTACAAAATATGGGTCACACTGCTGATGCACTGGAATCTTGTTCAGAAGGTTCCCTGCCCTTTGCCCTGTGCTCTGTGAGGTAGAACCCTGGACTGGATATACAGGGTGGAATGATGGATGGATTTATGGATAGACGGATTTGCTATAGAAGGAAAAGCAATCCAGTGGAAGGTAGTATGATGGGTAAAGTCACTGATTCATTGACCTACAAGTTTCTATTTTCAAATCCCATGTAGGATAAAGCTTTTGTACCCTTGAGCAAAGTACGTAACCTAAATGACCTTAATAAACTATTCAGCCATGTAAATCAACACAATGTTCCAATGGCCTTTCAGCATAGAGGTAAGGAAGAGGATGTTTGGAATTTGGCCCAGGTGGTGCATCTATTATATCAGTGTGCTAATACCACAGCATTATAAACCTGGCAGTTAAAACGCTCAAATTGCACCTTAAGCATTTAGGTGTGAGAGCATTTCCTGCCCTATATCCATCAGTGAGGACATGCTCGCTAAGTTTATTACCTTGGGGGCAGGACATAAATAGTTGTTAGAGAAACCTGGCTTCAGTATGAATTCTCCAGTCAGGTGATGATCCAGCCAGGCTGCCATAGCGACAGCATTTTAAAAAGCCTGGTCTTATTACCCCCCTCCCCAGAAGCCCAGGGCCACCACAGCTTTGCCAACTGAGTTCTTTTAATGCACTGACAGAGGAGCCTCATTGAAATGCCGAGTTTACATACTGACACAGAATTATGCTTGAGTTGCACTGTTCTTCCAAGCTCAGGAGTTTATAAAACAAGCTTCTTTTCCGAGCTCTTGGTGCCAAGTTAGGAGCTCTTTAAGCCGTCAGCCTCGGCTGGCATGCTGTCCAGCATCTCACCACACAAAAGGGAACGCTATCCCCCCCCCCCCCCCCTTTATTCTGAACTTTCAAAGGGTCTTACTAAGGGCTGAGCTTTGAGATGAGGGAAACAGTACCCGCAGGAAGGGAAGTGAAGAAGTTTGGCATGGCTGTTGGAACAGTTTGGGTTAAGTAACTTGGTCAATATAGGCCTGTGGTCTTCATGGGTGAGCGACTCTCACGAAGGAAAGATTGTAGGAACAGATTTCAGAGTGGCAGGGGTGGAAGGTGGCATACCACAAGTCTTGCTCTCTCAAATCCCAGCCTCCACAGACTGATGGTAAATGCCTGATTCCAGGTTATATAGGCACTCCATGAAACAGAGCTGCTTAGAGTGGGCATGAGATTCGGAGACAGTGGGGGTAAAATGGGAGCTTGGCGTGGCTTTCCGAGGCCTGCAACAGTGTGGCAGGTTAGATGTGGTTTGATAGCCTATGAATAATTCACTGCCATGGAATGTGCTTGTGGCTGTTTCATACGGCACCTGGCAGTAAAGCTGGCAGCTTGTTATCTACCACCTGACCCATGGTGGAGGAACCATCAGCAGGTCATGAACAGGAAAATGTCAATAGGAGAGTGTTTGTTGTCGAGGTCGAAGAGTCTCTCCACTCTATGTTGTCGAGGTCGAAGAGTCTCCCCCCACTCCATGTTGTCGAGGTCGAAGAGTCTCCCAGTTCCATGAGATTTCTCCGCGTTTGTGTCCCTCGTACCTTGGACTTCAAATGACAGTCAGGGCTCGGCCGCAGATGGAGATCCCATGTGCCTCTTCTTCGAAGTAAACAATTTTCACGGTCGGGTTCCTGTCTCGGATCGGTCACCAAGTGTCCTCAGAAACCGTTGTGTTTCTTGGTGTTTTGCACGCAGTGTGGGGTCGTACACGACATTATCTGAGTCCATCGTTCCAAGTCTCTTCTGTGTACCCGAAGCAGGGAATATATTTACCAACAGCTTGTCCTATCATCAAAATGAAGACAGAGACTCTGCAAAAGCCATCAGAGGTTTACATTCCCGCACCGTAAAATTCCACCAATTTTCCTGGCAGGGAGGCTCCATCACTCCCTACTTGCTCTCTTTTCTTCATTAACATCCTTCTCCACAGTTCCCTACTCTGCTCCTTGTGTTACTTCATCAAAAAGAACGCCGACTCTGGGGATTCATTACACAATTATCAATGCTGAGCGAAAGCCCAGCCCGTCCCCAGAGGTTTGTACTCTGGCATTCCACTGTTCGATGTCTGTTATTGAGATTTGGACGCCGTTTTGATAGACCTGGAGGAGCAATTATATTATCTTGCAGCCTTAAGTCGAAAGGCCGGCTGAATCTGAAAACGTATGCCCCGATGTGTCTGTTTTTATCTTTTCCTTCCAGCTGCATGTAAATATTGGGGGCTTTAGACGACATAAGGTCCATGTATGCCTCATATTCACAAGCGGCGTGGATGCCACTCACGGCTGGAGAGGGCTCAGTGTTTACATCCCGAGGTTGAGGGATGCTGTCTTGTTTTCTGTGCTCAGTTTGGCTGTAATGTTTTTCTTTTCTCCCGGTCACGTTCCAGTACTGTCCACAGACTATAGCCCTTCCTCGGGTCCCTGATGCTGTTGCACCTCGGAAAGGCGCCGTGTGTTATTTACGGCACGTTTATGTTATATACGTTTATGTTTATGAGAAGAGGCCACTCTGCTTACTTGCTGTTGTTTATCGGCTTCTCGCGTTTACAGTCTGGGCTTTATGGCCGTTTCGAATTATAGTTGTGAAGCTGCCGTATGCGCAGGATTGAAACGAGGCAAAGAACGTCCTTACTGATGAGAAAGAGGGGTTCAGAGCTGGGACAAAGGCCTTGAAAGCAAATCATATAACCTATGATTAAAAATATCAATTAATGGACCCTAGGCCTAAACAAACATTAAACAAATGTAATCCGAATCAGTAATCTTAGCCATGAACCACATAAATGTCATCGGAGTCACTAGCTTTTAAGATCCCAGGTTCTCTTCAGGAGATTGCCTAGCTGGACGAGTCAATTTCCGTATCAGGACCACCTGGGCTTCATTTCAGGCTTTTCCAGGAGTGGAACTGCCAGTTAGCTGTTATGGAAGCAGTCCTGTCACTGCCCTGTATCCTTGTTCTATTTATCCCTGGCTTACGATGGTAGGAAATGTGCTCTTCTTATTTCTGGATGACGCGTGACTTCACTGCAACACCACTCTCTCCCTCGCGCAGGCGTGCTGGACGACGAAAACGTGCGGCTCATGATGCAGGGCTCCAGCATGCTGAAGGTGCGGTCCCCACGCTGGCAGAAGACCCGCCGCCTGAGACTCCTGGAGGACGGTGTCACCATCTGGTGCGAGTCCAGCAAGAGCTTCGGCCGGACCAAAGCCCAGCGGACCTGTGAGTTTGCGGGAGCCGTGGGCCCGTCTGCACGAACGTGTGTGGGGTGACAACATGAAAACACCAGCACTGGTCATACTGTAAAGGCGGAAGTTACATGCGTGTTAGCCAACAGAAGTGGAAGACAGCGAACAGTTGACAGATATGAAGCAACGGGGAGAGTGTGCCTTGCAGTAAAACATTAGGAAATGGCCTTGGCTAAGATGATCCTTAAACTGCATGTTCAGAGCTCTTTGAGGGTCTGGAACACAGCAGACCACCCAAACCCTTAAATCGCCCCTTGTCGACTGTTGTCCTGCCCAAATTCCCCTTCCGTTATCGAGGAATGGAAGGATGTGAGCATCGCCAGGTCAGCAGTCCTTTGACTTTGAGACCTTACCTATTTGCTCCCCAGCGGAGGGACTGCAGCAATGTGTCAAATGGGCCAGAGTAAGAGACAGCGTGTGAGAGTGGGGGGGGGAGTGCACACATTCCTGCCCTTCCCGATATTCTGATCCCCCCCCGACCTGTTTAACCTGTAACCTGAGGCGCTTTAAAATAACCTGAATTTGCAGTTTGCAAGCAGCTCACCTGGCAAGACAATCTTTGAAACAATTCATTTCAGGGATTTGAGCTGGTGGTGGTGGTGGGGGATTGGATGGTCCTGATTGTGGAATATCGCCCTTCACGGTGATGAAGCAAGACACGCACACCCCGGGGAGCATTTCCCTTTGTGTGGATTAAAATGAGCTGTAACCTCATTTCTGACACAGGGAAATGGGGAAAATTCCCACAGAGCTGCGAGATGAATCCCAGGCTCCGATTGCACAAGCAGAGTGGAACCGGTGACTGGAGTACTGTTCGTTTTCGCTTTCTCGCGATTTTCTGACGCGTTCTATCTGCTTGCGACCGTTAAGGATGACCCCCTGTCACGCGGGGGAGGATCTGACTAAATGAGAGTCCTTGATCACCTTTGACACCCCGGGGCAGATTCCGGACATGGCGTATGAAGCCGGGGCCGTCTAAGTCGTCACTCTCGTCTGCTGCGGTTCCGGTGCGGTTGATCTGTTGAAACTTCCCCCCAAAATGGGTTGCAGAATGGCTGATGGGTACAGTCTGCAAAACACTCATTTGGCTTTACTTTAAGGTGATGCAGATTAGCTCTCAAGCCGTGTTACCAAGGAGTAATACTGATTCAGGAAGGGGCGGGACAGACGGGGGTATCATATGATCAGAGTTGATCTGAGCAGTCCAGTTAGACAGCAGCCCATTCGATCCCCACCAGGCCACCATTAACATCATGTCTCCTGTGTAACAGGGGCATTCGGCTGGAGTTTCCAGCTACTGCATCCAGCTTCTTTACCACACGTACGCTCTCTCATTTCCCGCTCTTCTTAACCTCAGTAAGACGTTGTGTGACCATCATTATGTATAAAGTTAGTTTTGTCTTTTAAAACACCGGGAGTGATAAATGTTTAACTGGAGAAAAAACCTGACGAAGCAATGGGCAGGACTGACTACACTGATGGTAAAATAATATATCATGCAACTACAATAATATGACATTAATAATAATGTGAGGTTTAATGTGGGTGGGTTATGCAGCCTATCAGTATGCTGTTAAAATTACTAACATATCTATTTCGGGTCCACATTTGTTAAGAGTTGCACAATTTCCAGGGTGGCTAAATTTGACACAATTCCAGTAGGTCTGTATCTTTTGCAGCTTCAGCTTATGTGGTCAAAGTCCTGGGGAAACGGACAGGATGGTGCCAGGCATCACAACTTCCCATCCCAGATTAGGAGCATCAGAGTAACCCTATACTCCCCCCCACCCCGCCCCAACTACACCACGCTCCAATGACGGTGTTTCTGCATTCTCCGACTGTGACAAGGCTGGCGTGTGGGGGCTTAAATCTCGGAAGACCGCCTTCCGGTAGAGTGTGACGGGGACCCCCCACCCACCCTACAACCCTTCTAGAAGCCCTGAATGAACTCCCCCATTCCAGCAGGCACTATCAGCCCACACAAAAAGCCTCTAAATTAAGAGCCCATCTTATGTACACCCACTCTCAAATGTCTTATGTAATAGTACTGTTGTGGCGCCTTAGCTAAGAGGAAATCTACAGCTGTGTTTTCGCACGTGTCACCCTGGCGGTGGACTGAGTATGCCCACAACGGATGGGGGAGGCGGGGGGAGGGGCGACTTGGTGGTTAGCCGGCAGGTGTTAGCTGGGGGGAGCAGAGGGAAGAGTTAACCTCTTGGTTAGTGTTCTGTGGGCGTGAAACACTGAGCAGTTGTCGCCTCGATGCTGGCAGGGCGTTGCAGGAATGTGACCCCCCCCCAACAAACATTGGGGGGTGGGGGTAGATTTGAAGTGCTGGGGGAGAAAGGGTCCATTGTACAAGAAGCGGCGTGACCTCCTCCTGCACGTGTGAGGACAGGGGCCCGTCTGCGGAGATGTCCTGGCACCAGACTCTGTCGCAGCATTCCAGCCAACGTAGACCCCTGGCCTTCAGCAGACTCAGACTTGATGGATTCTGAGACATGGTGCGATAAGGCGTGTCTGACTGGGGGGGGCAGCGTATATCTAAAGTGGAGTCTAGGCCAGAATGTGGCGAGGGGAATTAAATTAAAATGGAGCCACACAGCTCTGTCATATGACAGAGCGGCTGCTGTTTTGCTTTGGGGCTTAGTAACGCACTGTTTATGGGCTTTTACCTCATCGCCTTTAAATCTGTATCTTTTTTTTTAGTAGTATTTATAGTACTCGTGATTTATGAGAGAAATCTAGAAATACCTGGCTGATGGCGTTGAAGTGGCTCATGGCTGCAGCAGCCTGGGCTGTTTACTGTATCTGCTGTCTCTGCAATGCCTAAGCTACTGACATTGTACCCACTGACACTGACCACATTGCGTGCAGTGCCTGATCCAGTGACACTGAAGTTCTTTCTGTACCGGCTTCGCTCCGGCTTGACTGTCCTGTACGCGGGAGCTCACCCACTTATACTGGAGTTTGAAAAACACTTTGCATTGTCCCAGTTGAATCGTATCGCAGCGTCAGCACTACTGACAATAAATCACTGGACTTGATTTTCCCGCTAGTGTCAGTATTGCACTTGAATTACCAGCCTTATGGTAGCTTAATGACTTTCATGTAATGGGAGGATATCGATTCCTTTTTTTGTGTCTTCAACCCCCCCCACATTTGGCCACAGTCTCCGTGACGGAGGTGGAGTGCGTGCGCGAGGGCTGCCAGTCGGAGGCCCTGCGGAAGCTGGCCTCTTCCATGCCCGAAGCCCGGTGCTTCACGATGGTCTTCAGCGGCGGGAGGAAGAGCCTGGACCTCTGCTGCCATACCGAGGAAGAGGCGCGGTGCTGGGTGCAAGGAATCCGCACCCTCAAAGACAGAGTCTCTAACATGAGTCAAAAAGAGAAGCTTGACCAATATCCTTCAGCTGGTCTTGGGCCTACTAAATAAATCTAGGTCAGGCTGAATCGCTATGGTGACCATAGTGAACATAACACCATTGAAAGCGTAGCGTTAGCACATAGCTAAGATGCACAGCAGCACAGACCATAAATGATTGTCTAAATATAGTCTCAGTGTGCTGTCACCTGTCATCCTTATCTGAGCGCCGGCGTTTTATGTAACAAATATGTGTGTTACACAAGTGGTTACTTTTAGGTGTGCTGTGTCATAAAATTTGAGACGGCCAAGTGTGAGCTTGTCAAGGCCACTTCTCTGCCACAGTGGGGAGTGGACTTACGTAACCTTTTTTCAGCAGGGATTGTTTTAGGGAGATAACTTAATACACAGGAAAGGTAGGACAATACCCCAAGGGATGGCTGTTTTATGTTTTCCAGACACAGGATCCTAGCATGTCTTCTGTTAGCGTTTCGTTACAATGACACCAAAAGAATAGTGTTGCCTTTGAGTTAGCACGTACCGCTGCTGTGTTTTTGGGCCACGGGCCCATCCCGGTGTCGGCTCCTTGACTCCCTGCACTTGGATACGGAGATATCTGAAGCGGGCCGACCAGAACCAGGACGGGAAGATGAGTTACGATGAGGTGAAACGTCTGCTGCAGATGATCAACATCGACCTGAATGAGCAGTATGCCCGCTCGCTGTTCAAGGTGCGTGCCAGCAGGGGGGGCTCTTTCTGATGTTGCCTGTGGAAAATGCTGCTGTGTCCATCACGCCCGTCTTCTGCAGTGGGGCGCCAGCCAACTTAGATCAGGTTCAGCCAGTGTCTTGGATGTTTTTGCAGCTCAGCTGCACAATTGTAGCACAGTGAAAATGCGACGAAGTTTTCAGGTACCACATGCAAACTCAGGCCATCCTGGATGCCGTAACCTGTGCTGTTGTCACTCTACATCAACCACAGCCATTGCATGTCCCATCAGAGTATAATGTCATATATACATTGCAATTTGTAAATTATAAGTAGCTTTTACTATTCTATCATAATGTCAGAACTTTCTATAATCTTGATAATATTCTGCTGTACTCTTGAAAATAAGTCTCCAAATGAGATTTTTTTTCTTAGGAGCCTTGGGGATCATGTGTGTGCGTGTGTGTGTGTGAGTGCTATCTCTTTCTCTCTCTCCCTCTTTCTCCTGCAGACAGGTCTCTCTCTGGCTCTCCTACGGGCAGGAGGTCTCTCTCTCTCCCTCTCAAATAGGCAGGGGGTCTCTCTCTCTTCCCCCTCTCAAACAGGCAGGAGGTTTCTCTCTCTCCCTCTCAAATAGGCAGGGGGTTTCTCTCTCTCTCTCCCTATCCCACAGGCAGGGGGTCTCTCTCTCTTCCCCCTCTCAAACAGGCAGGAGGTCTCTCTCTCCCTCTCAAACAGGCACGGGGCCTTTTTCTCTCTCCCTATCCCACAGGCAGGGGGTCTCTCTCTCTTCCCCCTCTCAAACAGGCAGGAGGTCTCTCTCTCACTCTCCCACAGGCAAGAGGTCTCTTTCTCTCCCTCTCAAACAAGCAGGGGGTCTCTCTCTCTCCCACAGCTGATACTCATGCTGACTCACATGAGTCCCTCCTCAGTACCTTCTCACCCCTCATCTGTCCCCTGTTGTCATCAGTTTCATGACGGTGCATTCTGAAAAAGGGCCAACGGTATTTTATAAAACAAGCTGTAGGCTTTTAGCTGAGAACCCCACCACCCCCCAACTTCACGGATTTAACAGAGAACGTGGAAACACGCATGCCATATGGGGAAACGGATGTCATTTCAATTGCTATGAAATGTAGGAGGTATCATATCGTATTACAGCCTTGCATACCTTGAAGAGCCTGAGTGTAATTTCACAGCCTTCCCAGCTCTGACATGTAGCTCTGCCCCCTTGTGGCCCACAGAAGTGTGACCGCTCCTTTGACGGGCGCTTGGACCCCACAGAGATCGAGGAGTTCTGCCGTGAGCTGATGCGACGCCCGGAGCTCGATGCCGTTTTCCACCACTACTCCAGCAATGGCTGTGTGCTGTCCACGGCCGAGCTGCGCGACTTCCTGGGGGACCAGGGCGAGGACGCCTCCCTGGGCCACGCCCAGAAGCTCATCCTCACATACGAGCTCAATGTGTGGGGTAGGTACTTCCTGTCTCCAGCCGCCCACCCGACAGGCCATTGGGGTCTAACTGGACTGCTCAGATCAGCTACCCAACAAGCAGAAAGTCCAGGTTTGGGTCTCCTTCTGATCAGATATGGCATCCAGTCTAATGTCTTGTGGGTGGCACAGTGGCTCCATGGGTATCGATGTACTCTCACCCCTCCAGAGCTGAGGGTTCGATTACCTCTTTATCTGAAGACTTTGCTTTGTGTGGCTTTCCTTCGGTACTGAGTCAGATTCTCTAAATTGCAGGCATTCACTCCAAGGTGTCCCCTGCCTTGGGTAAACTTCCTGGGTTTGGCTCCAGGTTCACTGTGACCCTGTGCTAGACAAGCAGGATGGATGGATTTTTAATGAAATCTGGGGGCTGGTAGCCTGGCGGTTAAGGACACTATTTAAATCTCGCAAGGGGCATTGCTGTTGTACCCTTGAGAAAGGCACCTTGCGTCAACTGACCTCAGTAAAATGTGCAGGTGTGTGTTTGTGTGGGACAGAAAGTTGCATTGGATAACAATGTCAGCTGTCTAGCAAAATAACAACCAGTATGTTGCAATCCCCCAATGACCCTACAGCCCAGAGGCACTGGTTCATGACCCTGAACGGCTTCGCCATGTACATGCTGTCCCAGGAGAATGATGTGTTCAACCCGGAGCACTCAGCGGTCTGTGAGGACATGAGCCGCCCGCTGGCTCACTACTTTATCTCCTCCTCCCACAACACCTACCTGACCAAAGACCAGGTGACCAGTGCCAGCAGTACAGAGCCCTACATCAGGTATTGAACTATTTGAAAGGATTAGCCATTAGAACACCCGCGTACTATATGCCTTAGTACACTCTAATAGTATGAGGGAAGTACACGGCTCAGTTTACACAAAGCCTATGAATCTCCTATGCCATTGAGGAGCGCATATTCATGATTTGTGTGCGTAGGGCTTTGAACCAAGGCTGTCGGTGTGTGGAACTCGACTGCTGGGACGGGGACAAGGGGGAGCCAGTGATCTACCACGGGCACACCTTAACGTCTAAGGTGTTCTTCAAGGAGGTCATCAAGACCATCTCCCAGTACGCCTTCAAGGTTAGCCGAGGCCAACCAAGTTCCTCCGCTGTGCCTCTACCTGCGTGGTTTGTTCTGTCAGACTGATGTGGGGATTCCACCTGGTGGGAGCCAGGTTCCTGGGTGGGGGATTTCACAGTGAGGCCCTCTCTGCCGTAGGCCTCCTCATACCCTCTGATCCTGTCCCTGGAGAACCACTGCAGTGTGGAGCAGCAGGCTGTCATGGCCAGACACCTGCGCACCATCCTGGGGGGCATGTTGCTCACGAAGCCCCTCAGCGATCAGCCGCTGAAACAACTGCCCTCACCAGAGGTGCGACCCTCCACCCGCCTCACCTACACCTTACAGAGCCCTTTAGCTCTAATCCAAAACTGGACAATTAAACCAACACCCTTGCTAACGTGTACTCTTATCGCCTGCAATTACAGTGAAAATATACACAAACAAGATGAATGATGATTATGACTCACAGATTGCAGGTTTTTCCATGCGTCAGGTGTGTTTGTGGAATGCCTTTAATATAATGCCAGTGTAATTGGCTTTGGGTTTAACGGAACGTTTTATTGACCTATATCAGAGGAGAGTAATCCACAAAGCTGGCTGTACGGTAATATTACTGTTACTCACAATACGATTCCAAAGGTCAAGATTCCTTGGTCTTTCTACCTTCTTGATTTGAATCTCATAAAATTTCATGTGAGATTTTGTCATCTACAAGAAATGTAACAGTTCAGCAGGGAAAGGGAAATATAAAAGAGAGATTGTTTCAGGTGTTGGACTGTTGGCCAGTCGCCTTTAAAAGGCTTTCATGGCGTCGCAGTAAAGTTTTTAGATGAAGCTCTTGTGTATTTTTGGCATCAGTGGAGTGCACTGTTGAAAATGCTTTGAGCACCGCTTTCAGGCACAGACGTCGGCCCTTTATGTCCCTGGGGTTTGGTTCCTTCTGCTGTTACAGGACCTGAAAGGCCGAATCCTGATTAAGGGGAAGAAGGAAGTCGGCCATCTTCACAAGGTGGACAGTTTCGCCAACACCCAATTAAGCTCTGAGGTGAGGCCAGGGGCGGGAAGATGGGGCTAGGGTTAATTTCACACCCAATCAAGCTCTGAAGTGACGTCAAGGATGAGAAGATGGGGGCAGAGTTAATTTCACTAATACCCAATCAAGCTCTCAGGTGAAGCCAGGGGTGGGAAGATGAGGTTGGGTTAATTTCATCGACACCCAGTCAAGCTCTGAGGTGAGGCTAGGGGTGGGAATATGGGTAAGAAAGAGCCCGTGGAGGTCAGCCTGCTGGAGCTCCTGGTTGTGGGGTTATCTTGGAGACTGGGAGGAAATATTCTTGAAGGTGCTACTAAAACATGATAGATAGACAAACAGACTTTATTAATGCCAAGGGGCAACTAGGGTGGAAACGAAACATACTATTGGGAGATAAGTGCTGATATATTGTGTCTATGACTCAGAGAGAATGATGTCTAGCAATATATGAAAGCCTGCATTAATTCTCGTTTTAAAGAAACATGGTATGCCATGTTAAATTTTTTTCCTGCTTTATTGCAGTTATCCTGCAACTTTTGAACTAATGAGTTTCTTCCATGTGTGTGCCCTGTGTGTGTGCCCTGTGTGTGTGTGCATTTAGTCCATTTCCTCCAAGCTAAGCCCAGAGCTGTCAGAGCTCGTTGTGTACTGCCGGAGTGTCTCCTTCCGTGGCTTTGATGAAGTCCCCCAGAAGCCCCCCGAAGACATGTCGTCCTTCTCCGAGAACGACGCCCTGAAGCACATCAAGGAGTCGGGCAAGTACCCCGGGAGGGAGGGAATGGTAGGGGTAGGTGACAAGCCTGCCCACGGTCACATCTCGTTGGGGTAAAAGATTTGGGTGTAAAATTCCTGTTTGTGGGATGGATTCAGGGGTTATCCCCTCGGATCAAAGTAAATACAGTAAATCTCAGTATAAGTTTCCACTATCCATGGTATCTTGAATGAAATTTAATTGCCACATGGCTGCTGCTCTTAAATTCACCTCACAATTATCAGCCAGTCAAAACAAACACAAATAAAACAATGTCCAGTTAATACAATGGCTTCAGAATAAAGGGGTCGTTTTGCAGTACGAAGACCAACAGATAACTTCCGTCGCTGAGGTGGGACAGCTCTGTAGAAAACTGGGTGCGCCTGTGTGTGTGTGTGTGTGTGTGTGTGTGTGTGTGTGTGTGTACACGCGTGCACCCGTGTGACAGCGAGCCTCTCTCGCTCATCCTGTAGGGAAATTATTTGTTCGACACAACAGCAGACAGCTCAGCAGAATCTACCCCTCTGGCCAGCGACTGCAGTCCTCGAACTACAACCCCCAGGAGATGTGGAATGCTGGCTGCCAGATGGGTCAGTACCCAGACCTGCCCATGTTCACGATGGGGGGCATTTCTTTGGGATAGCTAATGGGAGGGCCCACAATCTGGTTAATGAAATCTGTCCAGAAATCAATTCCTACAGAATTTCTAGAAATGCCTTTAGATATCCTTTTTATATGAATTCACATTTGGTCCAGTGGAGTTTTGTGTGTTTTCATTGTGGCCTCAAACTTGCCCCCAACAGTGGCACTAAACTTCCAGACTCATGGGGAGCAGATGGATCTGAACCAGGGCCGCTTCCTGGCCAATGGCCGTTGCGGCTACGTGCTCAAACCAAGCTTCCTGTGTCGGCCCGATTCCAACTTCAACCCTGAGAACACGGGCGGTGGCCCGGGACACATCCCCACCCAGCTCACCATCCGGGTATGGGATAGGGCTGGGGGGGGTGGGAAGTGGCACCTCTGAGTCACATGAATGGAGATCCAGGTCCACCAGAATTCTGGGAAAAACAGCTAGCAGTTATAAACTAGAAAAGCACAACTTTTATGGGGAAGGAATTCTACTCCAACAGCACTACTTTACCTTCTCAAAAGTGCAAGTTTCAGGTGTCACTTGAGGAGCGAGATAAATGAATGGAATTGGGGGAAGGGACGTTTGTAGAAACCCCTTCAGATGCCACCCAAAGACAACTTCCATGTGCCCTGAGGTTGAGGTGACATGACCTGCCTTTCTTCTCCTTCGAACCCCTCAGGTGATCTCAGCTCAGCAGCTGCCGAAAGTCAACACGGACAAGCCAAATGCCATTGTGGATCCACAGGTGTGGGTGGAGGTCTCCGGGGTGGGCATCGATAACACCCGGGACAAAACCCACCGCATCAATAATAATGGTGCGCCGCCTGCTGGCAGCCCGCAGTAATCTGTTCTCCTCATCTCTGTTACGAACCTGACATCCTGTATTTATTTTGAGCATTAAGTTTTGTTTCTTTTACAAACAGCCTCGATTGTTTTGCCGACAGTGATTCTACTAATAATAGGAGCACTCATCTTGGCTTATAGTTTTAAAATTTTCTTTCAAGAGAGAAAATTCAAAATTATTTTCAAGTTGGCTGATTGTCTTGCCCAGATGTTGACCCTCGTCTGTCCCGCCACCCAGGTTTTAATCCCCGCTGGGACTGCACGCTGAACTTCCAGCTGCAGGTACCTGAGCTGGCTCTGGTCCGCTTCGTGGTGGAGGACCATGACCACACCTCGAAGAACGACTTTGTGGGTCAGTTCACGTTGCCCTTCACCAGCCTTCGCACAGGTATGCACGGTCAGAGGTCTTAAGGGGATTATAGAAATGGCTGCATATTTCCGGCTGTCTTCTGTCTATATAATGTGCGTATTGCCCGTCCCGTCGCATTTTTCCCTGCGAAAATCACAAGAGGCATACAGTAGCTTAATTATTATCAGTTCCATCAGAACGGGCAGAAAAGCTGATAATCCTACCTGCGTGCCAGTCCTTCTCACCCTGCGATAGCTGCGTTTGCTGCAATGGAGCTGCATTTCTTCACATGTGGTTCCATGACTGACTTCCTAATCGGGTAAATGCTGTCTGCCATCATCCCAGGGTACCGGCACATTCATCTGCTGAAGGCTGACGGCTCCAGCCTGTCACCCGCCACTCTCTTCGTCCACGTCAAGGTGACCCGCAGGGGTGTCGCCATCAAAAACGTGGCCAAACTCAAGGAGTGACCCCGCCTCTGCTTCTCTTCACTGTGTCGGAGATGAGCTCAGCATCACCCCCCGAGCACGGAAGCTGAAAGTGCTGGGCGAACCGCCCTGTTTTTGTAAAAGGGAAGTCACTACGGTTGCAGACGAAGCTGATTGGCTGTGTTTGTGTCTATACCACTTTGACCGTTGGTCTGTGCTCATGCAAGACCGTGTACGCTGAGTTATCGCCATGTCCCTGCTGCGTCCTAATATTTGCAGGAATAGCGTAGAGGCTGAATCCTGTGGCTACGGGGTTTCTGTGAAATGGACTGTTTTTTTTTTTTTTTATTTTTGCATTGTCAGTTTTTATTCTGTTTCTATCTGACTGAACACTCCCAGCACCCAGACACTTTGAAAGGACTAAATATCCATAATAATAATCAATGGCCTGCTGGATCCTCAAACCTACTATATGCACTTTATAGCAGATTGGTCCGTGATGAGAAGTCTGGCTGCATCTCTTACCGCCTACGAGTAGCAGCCTGTTCTCAGCTGCTGTCTTCAGGAGCTTTTCTTGGTGGCCAGGCGAGATGCAAACAAGTTTAAGCCTTCGAATTGAAATATGCTAATTAGGCACCACCCCTTCATATTAGGACACGCCCCAAGAGATTAGGCCACACCTCTCCTCTCTAGAACTTAGCTTATGTAGTTCAAGCTTAGGATGACTGCCTTTGCCAACTGAGCTGCTGTCTAGTTCCCTGAATGCTTTTTGTGGCCTCGTGTAGAGATGATGAGGAGGGACTGCTTTATTTCTTTAAAGATACTTGCATTTTAAGATTAGACTTTTGTGGAAAGGGAAGGCTGAGTCCGTGTCCGCATCTGAAGTATGCGTAGAAATAAGCTGAACGGCGAGCCTTGCCAAACACAGCCTGACTGCTTTCCCCACAGTCTATCTGCCTTTGGACGCTGTCAGGTGTTTTATTATTATCCTGATGGGCATCTTAACAAGACAGTCAGACGGTCACTCACATACTAGAAAGTAATCGTACGGCCTTAGGGAGCCAATATAATTAAATACTTGACGGCTCAGTTAATACTGACAAAATGGCTTGGAACATAAACTCAGTGTGTGCTTTAAGGCCACTAATACTGCAGTGTGAGTTTCAAGCCCCTTACCAAATGCCTGTAACTACTAATGGCAGACAGAACTAATCTATATTTTGTTGTACATAAAAAGCAGTTGATATTTTGAACTTTTTATGTCATTATTTTATGGTTTTTCCGTTGTTTAACTCATATGTCTGTAACAGTTCTCGGTGCTTTTTAAGTAATTTCTTTCGGACAAAATTGCACCCGAGATGTGATTTTTAACGTCTCGTTTCTCTCCTTGTTCTTATTTAATGCTGGAAAACCGAACTGTTTTAATAAGAAGCAGCATGGAATTTAACTTCATGCCTCTCTAACCTGACAAGTCTGCTCAAGCAGAGTAACTGAAGTACTTTTCTAGTTTTTCTACAACACCAGGCAGCCAAAGACTCCTTCTACATGACAAACGGGTACTGACTCCCATGTGCCTCGAAAAGAGTGAAACTCTCTTCAAGTGAAAAGCCTTATAGGGCTGGCAGATGGTGTACTGGTCAAGGATCTGGGATCCTACCAGGCAGGTAACTGGTTCAAATCCCACTCAAAGTTGTTGCCGTAGTGCCAATGTTGAAAGTACCCACTTTAATTTGATAGCAACTATACACATAGGATAAGTGGTGATTTTGACATTTAATTTTGGTTCACCAACCGGTAGAAATCACCTCTCCATAATTTAACCACCTGTTAACTGTATGACATGTTAGATTTATGTAGTTAGCAGACACGTTTGACATACATCGAGAAAAAAATACATGAAAGAGTACATGATGCAGTTTGGGGGGGAAGGGGGGGTTGCTCTAGGATCCAATATTGCTGGCTGTGGGATTTGAACCAGCAATCTTTTGGTCACAGCCATACACCACCCTAAAAACATTCTTTCCCTGAAACCTTGAATAAATCTACCTTAGCTTATCTGAGTTAAGATTTCTTTAAGTGAATATTCAGTTGTTTCTCCTAGACCTTTCTGTAACCACGCTTTTCACTGTTAACTGCATTTCTATTCATTATGAATGTTTCTATGCAGTTAAGAGATGAGTGCCAAGCCAGTAGGTCTCATAATCTCCGTTTTTCACCGGTGGCAGGTTCAAGCTCCTCCCCCCGTTGTCCTCCTCATTTGTGGCTCACCTTAAAGTAACCTGCTGGTTAGTTAACTGCAGGTCAGCTTGTGCCTTATAGCTCTGACCCAGAAATGAAGACCCAGTTCTGGTGCTCTCTGGGCATGACAATTCAGACCTTAGGATGAATTTGCAGAAGGAGATGGCTGGACTTGTAGAGAAAAATAAACTTCTATTAATTACTATTAATGATTAAACATGAACAAAAATGACCTAGTTTACCAATAACTGTAAAACAGAGCTGGCAATGGGTCACATGTAAAGACCCAGGACCCCTTTGACCCATTAGACCTTTAGCCACATGACCCAGGTGACCCATGACCAATTACCCATCGTATGATTATATCATTTCACAAGTATGTCACAGCAAGATTGTGTAAACATTTAATTATTGTGCACCAACTATAGAACCCTACTCCAAATGTCATAAATGAAAAAGAAACCACTTTCTAGGCTGTTTGTAACTTAGGAAAAAGAAAAAAAAAAATGTTTCCTAAATACTATATGCACAAAATTAAAAAAAATTAAAATTTAATTTACCGCAGTTAATGCAAAAATTTAACACATGGTGGGTCAACAGTCACTTTGATCGACCTGTCCAAATACGGTGACCCATTTGACCCATGACCTACTGACCCATTACCAGCTCTGCTATAAAATACAAACGTTGAGTCGGTTTATCAAGAAATGTGTTTTGAGGGTCTGTTTTTAAAATGCATGTTTCCGTTTCATATATTAAAAAGAAAAACCTTTTTCTAACTTCAAGACTGCTGTATTTGTAAGTGGACCAGGTTGGGGGGGGTGTTGAGACTCATATAGTCCTTTGCCTTTATGTTTTATTTACAAAATGAATTGGAATTGCAGTATAATTGTTCTTTATATGCTTTCATTCATGGAAAATATTCTCAAGCTCAAAATGAGGTTGAAAATAAGGTTCTCATAACACTCACCCATTACTAAATATCAAAAAATGCATGTACTGTAACAGGTTTTAGAAGAATGTTTTTAAATAGAAAATGCAATTTCAGTAATTCCCCTTTGATATGATCAGTAAACGCGTAGCCCCTATTGCACTAACCCAGAATGTATACCAAAAAGCAGGGATCTTATCGTGTGATTTCTTTTTACTGTAACACAATTAACACCTTCATCAACAACCTAATAAGGACGTGGAGTAACTAATAATATAATACCGAAGAAAGATAAGAAAGTGACTTCGAACAATGCCTAAGCACACCAAGCTAAAGCTCTTCTTAACATCTACATCAAAACAAGTTATTAAATGAATTACTCCTTAGTTTCTTCTGGCATCCTTTAAAGTGTACACCCTGCTGTTAAGAAGCACTTGAGCGCCATCCTGTGGTACTGTGCGCGAAAGCATCGGTATTCGTTTGAAACATTCGGCGTTTTGTATTCGTTGGCTAAAGATGTTTCGTCAACTAAACATTTACGAAGATAATGTATATGTATGTATGTGTATATATATATATATACATATATACAATAACCTATATATATATATATATATATATATATATAACCGGCAAGTCACGGCTAAGAACACGCGCTCCAACAAAGGCAGAGGTCAAAAGACAAGCGCTACATGAGAACTACATGTCCCAGAAGGCCGTGCGAACGGCGTGACGAGTGTTGCTGGGGCGCGTTTTTTTGCCCGTACCGGCTTTCCCACAGGGACACGCCCTCGTCGAACCTGATTGGTTTATGGCCAGACGACGTTTCCAAACGCGGCTTTTTCATATGACGGCTTTAAAATCGTGACCCGTGACTAGAAACCGATAGAGGGGCCGACACCGAATCGTAATTTCGCTATGTTAAATGTTCATTTCTATCCGGTTACACTAAGTTTGTTTAGCAACGTTATTTCTTTATCTACCGTTTTAGCTCAACATGAAGACAGGCACACTTACTCGCCCAGTGACCTAATGCCCAATATTGATGCTGTTATTTTGTTAGCTGGCATTAGGCATTAGGTGCAGTAAGTCTGATGTTGTTTTTCCACACTTGGACTAAAACGCCACTATTTGACCTTCAGCGTTACTGAAAAGCGGATGGCATGTGTGACTTCAACGTTGGCGCTCCTGGTCAAACAGACCTGCGCTCGGCTGCTTATGGGTATCATAAATATTAAAATTATATTAAATCAAAATTGTAAATAGCCACGTCACTACAGGAAGTGTCATTTCGCGTGCCATAAATATGCAGACACGTGTCTAGTAATGGATATATCATGCTAATGAATCTACTACGCAGAAATGGTCTCCGGATTGCTTGCTTTAAAAACTAGGTGAGTAAGAGTCACTAAAAATCATTCAGCTAAACTGGGTCGCCATAGGGGCGGGAGCAGAAAGTCAAGACGGCCCCTAATGTCTGGTGGTACTTTTTCGTTAGAAAAGCAAAGTGAGATGTACAATTTGCAGTAAATGCCTGGCGTGTAATAAAAAGACGTCGCCAATATTGAAGCATCTAAAGGCTGTACATCCTAAAGAGCTAAGGGGGAAGAGTCAGGTACAGCCTTAGTGCCTGTTAGCATCCCTGTAACTATTTTTGTTCCTTTTCTAAACCGCACATGTATATGATATGACCTATACAGTATGAACGTATGTCATTCTTAAATTTTACTGCTATTCCTTGAAGTTAATATTTTCATTCATTCGTAACTGTCAAGACCCTCTTGTCATTCACACTATCGTTACTGTATTGCTTATTTTACAAGACCTCTTTCATTGTATTTAAAGTCTTTTTAATTGAGAAAATAACTGGAATCGACTCCATCTATTCCCTACGATTGGAACTGGAGCCGGAATCGATTGCAAATTTTTTGGAATCGAGTACAAAAAAGGCGCGGTTGAAGTTATGGTTCGTCGACGGACCAATCAGGTTCGGCGGGGGCGTGTCTCTGGGGCAAAGCTGGTGCGGGAAAAATAGCGCTGCTGGGGCACATTGAACTTTTCTCATTTCCTGGTTAAAGATGGCAGATGAGAATGAGACAGCACCGAAGCCGAAGAAAGAAGAGGAGCTAGAGGAGGACCATGGGCACTGCAGCGACTGCGAAAACGAAGAGCACCACTTTAACGATGGGTAAGGGAAATGGTGCCTTTAAAATTTCCGTAGAAGATATGTCACGTTTGTACTTGTTCACGAACCGTGGTCTTTTAGCTCGACTGGCTCGGAGCAACCTAATTCTTTGTACGCCCACCCTTTGCTGTTCTTTCATTGGCGAAGACGTTGTATGGATTGATTATATTCTGTGTCCATTGGCTCATTCGGCTGTCCGTCGCTACGGTGGGCGGGGCTTGTCCCCTCATAGCTCGCCGCTCCGGATGCGTGAGGTGTTAGAAATGGAGAGGTCGGTGGGAATAAGCTGGCGGCGTTATAATCTGAGCTCACCGCCGAGCTGAATTTAAGCAGCCTTCGAGGAGCCAAGTGGGAGTGAGCTCAGGTGTCGACCGAGAGCCGCACGGTTCAAATCCCAGTTGAACAGACTTGGCCGCTGGCTCTGTATGGTGTGACGAGCCGTAGACGGAGCTGCTGGTCGCCTGTCAGCCCGCCGTGTTCGGTGGGCACGAAGCGGCTCTTCGGCGCCCTAGACATGTGTGTCAGAACTGTAACATGTAACATGTAACGTGACTGGTGACCCCCCCCCGGGAAGTTAGCTTACCCTGCTAGCTAAGCGCTCTGTGAGCGACGTTAGCCGTGTAGCTAACGGGCCGCACTCCGGAGGCGTCTCACCCGTCAAGGCGTCGGGCTGACTTGACATCCACGCCGCCCGTGAAGGTCACCGGCACCATCTCACCCCAGCCTTCCCGCTCATTTACCCGAATAAAGCGAGACATTTCGGGCTGTAAACCCGAGGGGTGGCGCTAACGTTAGCCTTAGCCAAGCCGCCTTTTGTTTTACGCTCGCCTCCGCGTAAACCGGGACAGTTTCGCTCATGTTCTCGGGGTTACATATTTATTTGTTTAAGCTAACTAGCTAAATGTGTTAATCTATATATTTGGCGACGGGAGTGTCGTCTTATTGATTTGAGGCATGTAACAGCCGATGTCTGTCCTGGATTTGTCGGGACGGTGGAGTGTACCTCAGTGCTGAGGAAATTCAGTACCATTTACGGTTTGCCCAAAATAATTAAAACAGTCAAAGGAAGTACGTATTAAATTACGTGCTGCGTCTTATTAAAATATGGTTAGGTTTTCCTGCATTGAGTAATGATACATCACTGTTGAGAAACTGATACCTAGCTGGCCTCAAGCAAATGGAACATGTGGAACAGTCTTGGAACATGTGACTGCTTAGCAAACCCCTCTCATATTTGCATGAGACTCAGGTGTGGGACTGAGTAAGTATTGACACACAATACAAATTCAGGCACACAAGCTAGCTAGAAAATGCTCCTGTTTCTGAATGCAGTTGGCTTTTGTCTTTGGAAGGTTGTAGAACATCTCTTGAACACCTGGTTTATTGTTACTGTCAATCAAACCACTTCTCCTGGGGTCATGTGATCCACTGTTTGTGCCATACAAATCCACCTCCTTCCCCTCTCAATTTTCCTCTCAAGAGCTAACTGGATTAGTCTTCCTCCACCCATAGTAAATTGTATTCCAGTTTCTGGACAGCCCCGTCAAGAGCGTTGGAATCTCTCAGGTCACATGCAGTTGCATCTTTTGGCTCTGATGTTTGTTTTCCTCAGTTTTGGGGGATGAGAAACTTTCACAGCATCATTCTGAGTGTGAATGCGAGTCCTGCAGCCTGACAGACCAAACTGCAAGTGTTGATGAGAAAGGGCTGTTTGTACTTTCACGGCTGTCCGTATGCTGCACCGGAGATTTGGAATCAACGGCTCATAGCTCTGCTTTGAATAAATTCCCTTTATGCAAACAGATGGCTTATTCTTAAAGAACCTTTTATGGAGATATGGTGAAAGTCCCAAGTTTGTGGCAGAGAAGAGCAGCGCTTAGACACGTTTGAAATCTCTTGTTTAGATGGACCACGGGCAGCTGTGTGGTTTGGATTAGCGAAGCTCTGCAGCTTTTGTTGTTGTGGAAGAGGCCTGTCTCTTTCAGCAAATTAAATGAGCATTACGTAATGTGCTGGAGATGAGTGCTTCGTTTCCAGGCGGCTTTGCTGAAAATCTGATTGGTTTGGCCGTCTGAAGACGCTGGCTACTTGGTAGGTTAGGATTAACAGAAGATAGGATCCCAAGCAAGCCTCAGTGGGTCGGAATCAAAATGTGATCTTTTTTTCTGTCTGAAAAGATGTTTGTTTTCCATTCTTTGTGGAGAGTGGTGTCTTGTAACATTTTGGCCACTGTAGTGGTTTGTATCGTATGGAAATGTTCTCTGATGAGATGCGCTTGGCCTACGCCCTCAGTGAGAAGAGCCCGGGGGATGACAGTGGAGCCAAGAAGAAGAGGAAGAAGCACAAGAAGAAGAAGGATAAGTCCGGAGGCAAAGACAGCACTCAGGATCCATTGGCCAAGGTGTGCGTGTGTGTGTGTGTGCGTGCGTGCTCTCACCCTAGGCTTTTGATCTTTGCCATCAAGCTGCACATGTGTTCCCCTTACCCAGGTGAGCTCGCTCCCTGCGGACAAGCTCCAGGAGATCCAAAAGGCCATCGAGCTGTTCTCCGTGGGCCAAGGCCCTGCCAAGACTATGGAGGAGGCGAGTCGCCGAAGCTACCAGTTCTGGGACACTCAGCCTGTCCCCAAGCTAGGTATGGGGCCCAGAGCTGGAAGAATGGGAGACGCTTTAGTTTCCAGCGGGTTGCACGGATACCGGCCGCATCCTCTTTCCGTAATGCGCATTGCTAAGTGAGCGTGACAAATGCATCCACAGGCGAGGTGGTGACATCGCATGGCTCTATTGAGCCGGACAAAGACAACATCCGCGAGGAGCCCTACAGCCTCCCGCAAGGCTTCTCCTGGGACACCTTGGACCTGAGCAACCCCAGCGTGGTAAGCGGTGTTGCCTGCCGACCGACCCCCATCCCCCACGAACGAGGTGTGCCGGTCCTCACTTGTCCCGTCTCTCTTCTCTCAGCTGAAGGAGCTGTACACCCTGCTGAACGAGAACTACGTGGAAGACGACGACAATATGTTCCGGTTCGACTACTCACCGGAGTTCCTGCTCTGGTGAGTGAGGCTCCCCGTCGTTCGTGTGAAACGTCGGCTCGTACGGATTGTCAACATGCTGCTTCTGGATCAGTTGTTGGTTTGTCATTTGACTGCCAGGTTCTTGCAGCACTTTGTTTTTGGTTATGCAAAGACGACTGTAGTTGGACTCGTTATCATCAACAGGGAGGGAGTGTGTGTCTGTGTTTGTGTGTGCATGGGTAGATGGCTTCTGAGTATTGATTAGCTATTGTCTCTGAAACACACAATGGCTTCTACTGTAAGTGTTCTTAAAATGTCACCCAAATAGATGTACAGTAATACCTCTTTTTGGTCTTCATCTCTCTGCTTATTTGCCCCAGGGCCCTCCGCCCCCCAGGTTGGCTGCCGCAGTGGCACTGTGGGGTTAGGGTGAACTTCAACCAGAAGCTGGTGGGCTTCATCAGCGCCATTCCCGCCACCATCCGCATCTATGAGACGTAAGCATCACCAATGATGTGCCATCCTGGACTTAGTGGCTGAGTGAATCCCGAGGGATTGTGTGCGCTTCCTTTTGTTCTGGAGAATTCTTCCAATGCTTGTTTGTTTGCATGCCATTTTTATAGATATTTGCATACCAAAACACAGCAAACAAACGTAACGGTGTCTGACTTTAAGCGAAAAGGAGCTGTGGCACTCAGTGCAGTTCGAAAACAAGAAATCATTTTAAAAAAATTGTTCTCATCAATTAAGAGGAGATCTTGAAACAGAAGAACGCCTTCCTGGCTGGCCGCCGTGAGTCTGACGGAGTGTTCTGTCTGTTTCGGAGGCGGTTACCCCACGCGTTCTATGAAGCCATTCACACATGGCACCTCCAGTGAACTAAACTAAATGAACTAAAGCAAGCAAAATATGGTGCCTAAATTAATTAGTGATGGGAATTGATGATTAAACACGTGAACCCTTTTGTTAGAAGAGTTAAACCAGCCGATCTTTACCTTTCTTTACTAGTTGGGTATAAATAGAGGATCATTTGGAATATGTAATGGTTGAAGATGTTGAAACTTAGGAAATGTCCAATACTGAGTAAGGAGTGGTAGACCTGGTCAGAAGATGAAATCTTTGACATCTGCACCATTTCACACAGTACATTGGAATGTGTTTTGTTCGCATATCCCATCTTGCGCTCCATGAGGGGAGACATACAGGTGAGAGAGAAGCTTTGAGTCAGAACAGAGGGTCAACCATGTATCTGCAGCAGTTTTGGGGTTAAGAGCCTTGGCTGAAGGATCATTGGCCCAATAATGATATGGACAGTAATGATTTTGCCAGTTGTGGGATTTGAACCTGCAACCTTCCGGTCAAAAGCACAGACACCAAAGCTGCAGATACAAATGAAACTGTG
The DNA here is from genome assembly GCA_009936485.2 of Gymnarchus niloticus. Taxonomy (NCBI): domain Eukaryota; kingdom Metazoa; phylum Chordata; class Actinopteri; order Osteoglossiformes; family Gymnarchidae; genus Gymnarchus; species Gymnarchus niloticus. The sequence continues at coordinate 447,343 of JAACJT020000096.1, forward strand.
ATTTATCATGGTTTTTGAGCTCGATGGGCTTTCCTTGTCAGTTGTAAATGGGAATTTTACCCCCCATCCCTCAGGGAGAAGAAGATGGTAGAGATAAACTTCCTCTGTGTCCACAAAAAGCTGCGGTCCAAGCGAGTTGCTCCAGTGCTCATCAGGGAGATCACTAGGCGGGTCAACCTGCAGGGTATCTTCCAGGCCGTGTACACAGCCGGTGTAGTGCTGCCCAAGCCTGTGGGGACATGCCGGTATGTCCCGCGCGTCTCTCTCTCTGACTCTCTGTCAGTCACTCTCTGACTCTCTGTCAGTCACTCTTGGGTTTCCATGCAGTTAATTCTCTATGTACAACATACAGCTTCAACATCTTGTGTACATTTTATCATCATGTGTTTTCTATAAACTTTTAATCCTTATTCATACTTTGTAATGTTTATTTGGTTATTTCATTATTTGATTCTTTTTGTGCTTCTTGCCGTAATTTTAGCCTTAGGCACTAACATGGTGTTGTCATAGCTACCTTACCGTTTCTGATTCGAGCATTGGCAGACCAAGGCCTCCAATGTGTGTCCATACTTGCCCTCCGGGTTTGCCCACCTCCTGACGAGGGCCGTGTGTTTTTACAGGTACTGGCACCGCTCTCTGAATCCGCGGAAGCTGATCGAGGTGAAATTTTCGCACCTTAGTCGAAACATGACTATGCAACGCACCATGAAGCTGTACCGCCTGCCTGAGGTCAGAAACAGGAATGTGATATTACCGTGGCACCATTACCGTATAAACCATATGATCTGCTACCCTTATTTAAAGTTGCTGGTGCCTCTATAGTCCCCACAGTTCAGTACATGCTGTGCTAATTCAGGGTAAATCTACTGTAGCTTACAGCAGAAATGGGCCGTGCTGAGTTTGAACCTGCTGTTCCTTTGTCCATTACGTACCTGCTTATAAATGAACGGCTTGGTGGTCCAGCACATTCTCTGGGCCAGTTAAATGGTAATAATGTCATGGTTTCGGCAGGCACCAAAGACGCCCGGGCTGCGAACCATGACCAGGAAGGACGTCCCGGCGGTGCACCACTTGCTCCAGCGGTACCTGCGCCAGTTCTACCTGGTGCCTGTCCTCAGTCCCGAGGAGGTGGAGCACTGGCTGCTGCCCCAGGAAAACATCATCGACACCTACTTGGTGGAGGTGAGCCCGGCTCGCCCCGGCCCGGCATCACTTCCCTGTTTCCTGACTGGCTGTATCAGGTTCTGAGCTGCTGTTTCTTAAATTTAAGAAACCAGAACTGAGAACAGATGTCTTGATGTGTGGTACACCGATCCTTCAACAAGTAACCCATAATTGCTAGTTTGCATGTGAAATTATTGATTATGTAGGCCTAGATATTGATCATGTAGAGAGGGCTTGTTCCTTCCGTGAAATAATTGGTCATGTAGATATTGATCATGTAGAGGGGGCATTCCCAGCTACAGTATGCTTGTTTCAGTTGGTCTTTATGCTCTTTCTGTACGAGTCCACATCTGTATCTGCAGTGTGTCTCTTCCTTTAAGGTGCTCCATCGTAGTTTTAAAGCATCTGAGAGTCTGGCCCTTTGACAATTAATGTCCTGTCCATTAAGGATGGTCACCACGGCACCAGACTTCATAAACCCATTGTGCCCCTACAGAACCAAGAAGGTGAGGTAACGGACTTCCTGAGCTTCTACACCCTGCCGTCGACTATCATGAACCACGCAGTGCACCGCAGCCTGAAGGCGGCCTACTCTTTCTACAACGTGCACACAGCCACACCCCTGCTGGAGCTGATGAACGACGCCCTCATCCTGGCCAAGACGGTGAGCCTCGGGGTGGGGGATTATGGGAAAGGGAGTGGTGCGGCCCGGTGAACATCTAGTCACATTGTGTGTTTGACCACTACAGCAAGATGTAAGATTGCATGGGGTCAACGATGTCTTGTCTATGGATGGTGGGTGTAGACACAGGAAATGGTGTTAGGAATAATGTAAATTTAGACGAATGAACAATGCATTAGTGCACAGAATGTGTAAACAGTCTTGCTTTCCTCCAATCAGAAAGGGTTTGATGTCTTCAATGCACTGGACCTGATGGAAAATAAAACTTTCCTGGAGAAGCTGAAGTTTGGGATCGGTGATGGGAACCTGCAGTATTACCTGTACAATTGGAAGTGCCCCAGCATGACCTCGGAGAAGGTACACAAATGGAAAGGGAAGCTCTGTCGAAACTGACCACTTAAACAATACACGTCATGCATCTGTGGGGCTTAATTCATAGCTGAAGTGATTATATCATGTTATTAAAATAGGGCTTTAGGTAAGGTGAGCTGTTAGGTCAAATCTTAGTGGTAGGGTGTTTGTCCTTTGTGAATGTATGAAGCTCTTTCAAGGAGACCCTTTGTGTTCGTGCTGACTAATCAGCACAACCTGTTATAGTTCAGTTGTTTCTGGTTGGTTGCTCTCCAGACATTGCTGACAGGCCACAAAAACTGCCCATCTTTCAGGAACAGCCTATTGTCAGGAAAGTAGAGCCACTGATGGTGCAGTTCTCTTGATTGATTCTAGGAGGCGCTGCCATTCTTCTGTTCACCTTTTCTTTGACTCAGAAAGATACTGCACACTATGCATAATGCAGATCTGTCCCGTCTGTCTCTCCCAATGCAGGTGGGCTTGGTACTGCAGTGACACCGACGCCCACGACATAAGACGGCAAAGTCCAGAAGACAGCACTGAACCCCCGGTCTGATAAGGCCGATGGACTTCCTGTTTCAGGAATGAGAATCACCGCCAACTGACTTTTTTTTGACCCAACAAATTCCACTCCTGGGCTGGGGAAGGGGGTAGGAAGGGTGGGCTTGCATACTGCTGCCCCCCTTCCCCCATGATTCCCATGTGTGGATCTGAAGCCATTTTTTCCCCTATACCATCCCAAACTAAGAACAGTATGCATCATAGCAACATTTGGGCTCACACCCTACAGACACTTTGTTCACGTAACTCCACCACAGGACAGGTCTTTTCCAACATGCCCTGCCGGACCACCTGTCTCACCCTTCCACGGTACTCACGTTCTTTATTTTTACTCCCCCCCCCCCCCCCCCGGGCAATCTGTTTTTTTCCTCTTCACAAACCCAAGAGGTTACCTTAAAATCAAACACCATCAAGACAGAAAAAAAAACAACAAGGAAAA
>JAACJT020000096.1:456282-476931 GCA_009936485.2 Gymnarchus niloticus
AGGCAGCGATGAATGACACCCTCGGGGCGTGACATTCTGGGTAACCGAGAGGCACGAAGGGGTGGCGAGTGGTGCGGGGGGGGGGGGGGGGGGGGGGGGGGGGGTGTAGATGAGGTGGTAAGGGCCGAAATTGTGTCCAGATGACGTGGACAAACATGAGAGAGGACTCGAGTACATACTGTACGGAGTAGAGAGGTGTAGGATTGAGTTCAGGATGGGCAGCAGCTTCTGGGTTAATGGGAGGAATAGACCAAACAATTCTGGCACAGCAGCAATGACTTGGAACCCAAAGTGGTGGCTGTTGATGGGTGGTGCAAGGAAAGGCCAGTAATTGAAAGACCATACCTTTACCTTGAAAGTGGGCTGTGATGTGCATTTAGTGATACATGTAAGCAAATTGGCAGGTGGTGGTTAGGGGCACAGTGTTACGAGAGGTTTTCAGTTACAGTACTGCTAGGTATGAGGTGGGCTGTTTTATCCAAACAAGGATCTTTATAGTGTGTGTGTGTGTGTGTGTGTGTGTGTGTGTGTGTGTGTGTGTAAAATTGCTTCTTGCGTTCAGCAAAGCTAGTAGTAAAGAAGTCATTTATTGAAATGTCTGTCATAAATTGCTTTGAATTGTAGTCAAATGTAACTTTTTAATAACAAAGTACTCTACTACTGTAAAGTTTGTTGTTTTTAAAAAGTAAGTACATTTTGTCTGAGCTAAATCGACCTTGCAGTGTGACTGACATTACTTTCCTCCTGGTGTGTGCTCTGGTGCTTTGTAAGGTTAGCCAAGTATAGTCTTGTAACCTGAGGTAAGTGCACAGAGGAAACATCAGTTCGACATCTCAATGGCCAACTACTTAAGCTAGCAGTGTCTGATAACCCGTTTGGCTAATCAGAGGCCAAGGCACTTGCCTCGAAGTTATGCAGGCACTTCTTGTCGTCGCACACGGACTTAGCCGTCTCAGCCTTCTTCAGGATAGCCTGATTCTCCAAGCAGACCTTCACCAGCTCCCGGTTCCTTGGATCAGTCTTCACGCTATTACAAGACACAGGTAGGAACCGTGCAGATGCATGATGAAAGTTCAGTGAGCTTGGAATTTACTATTATTTTTTTTTTTTCCCAATCACACTGGTTAAGGGCTAAGGTTAACATTGAATATACTTCTTTTTGATGGCCTCTTAATTATAGAGGAGTGAATAAAATTCTGTTCGTGACTAAACCCACCTTCACATTTAATTCAGTAGGTGGTTTGGTTTGTGCATTTATGCAAGAAACAGTATTCCTTCATGTTTGAACCTTTCTTTTTAACCTAAGAAGAGCTGAAATGTAATCAGTTCTCTTTTGGTTTGCTTAAGCCAACACGTACCTTGGATTAGTTAGTTTATCCTTTTTTAAAGGTAGGCATTTCGCTGAGGTTTCCTTCTTAAGGATGCATCCCCCCCAGGCCATCAAAAGGAAAAACCTCTTCACGTTCTCATTTCATTGCTCCAGCAGAGGGCGCTCCTCCTCTTATTTATTACGCGCGCTGTATGACCTGAAAATGAGCCCCCTGCATAGTAAGTGAACCTACTCCGCTGTACTTAAAACAATTTCACATGAGATTTACAGTGATGTACGTGTATAAAATTGCAGGGTTCGTCCTTGCATTGGATCTTGGTAATTCAGGGGTCTTTTGGCGCCCGTGATCTTTAGACACCAGAGCCCTGTAATAATAGCATTTGCAATAAAACCAGCTCTACTCTAAAAATCGATGCTTAGTAGGGTGACCATATTTTGGTTTTCTAAAAACATGACACTGCAGGCAGGATGGTGGCATGGGGCAGACGAAGACCCACACACACTGAATACTGAACCGTATTAAGCAAAAGCCGAATCCCGCACATTTTTGCCCATAAAGAAATCCCGGCCGGGCACATTGTTTTAGGTCCCAAAAAGAGGACGTATATTCACCCTAATACTAAGATCTCAGGACAGGTATGGACAGGACAGGTCTCAGGACATCAACTGAGATTAACCGAAAACGACGTGGTTCCCGTCATTTTATTACAGCTGAGAGGCAATATTTAAATACCTGCATTTTCTTCAACTTGAGATGACCATGCAGGTAAGTTCTTGGGGCTTTGTCATCTACATCTAATTTAACAGGAAATATTTCACTGAATATCGGTTAGTGGATTTGTTAAAGCATTAGTTGGACAAACAGTCGACTCACTTAAAATGCAGTCATCCTAGCGTCACGTCATGACGTCACATAGAATCACGCAGGTGTTCTTATAACGTAACGATACAGTAAAGCAGGTTCACACCATCTCATCATTGGATGAGACCGTCTACCTCCCAAGCCGCCGCATTTCCCTCCTCCGAGGAGAGGTGTCTTTCAGGGTGATGAAGCCCCCTCACTCACAGCTTTCACACAAGTCACCCTGTTGCTCTACGTCTGATGTGGCCTGCTCAGTCACGTGACTTTCCCCACCTTTTTTTCCGGTATATAATGCCAAGACATCCATCCATCCATCCATCCATCATCTTTCTCACAGGGATGCTTGGAGCTTATTCCAGGCAGCGTAGGGCACAAGGCCGACTGACTGATGGATATTTCTCTTTCAGGCAGTTGCAAATTGATTGATGTCATAGGAGAATATGAGATGATATGACGATGCACTGGCACATATTAGTATTAGCATATTAACTAACTTTACGTTGCTGCAAATTAGGTTAAGAAATATTTTGTTTCTTTGAGCACTGAGTCCTGAAAGGTGATATATGTGTAACCTGTAGGGGGCGCTGTTGAGTTGTTAGCTCTGAACAGAAACAGGAAAAAGACCGAAGTAATACATTAAGTCAAGCCAGATAAATTATTAATGAACTTATTTTACCCGCATATTTATAGCTGTCCCTGCTGTCACAGAGAAATTAAACAGGTAATCCTACGGTGAAAATAGAAGACATTTCTCATTCAAATCAGTCACCTCAGTCGTTGCTTTCGGGCAATTTTGTTACAAAAATGATTTATTGTTTGGTCTGGAGGTATGATACACTGATTGGTACACTGAGTGGGATATTTGTGACCTGAGTCGGTGTGAGCTACGCAATAATGGCGGGGGAAGACCTCAGATCTATCAAGTACCCCCCACCACCACCACCAAATCGGTCTTACTTTATTCATGAATGAACTATGAAATAAGGTTAATAAAATATTTTGAAACCTTATTATTCTGTTGCACTGTCAGTGAGTCTTGTCTGTGCATTGTTGATTGATAACGACACAGAAGTGATTTATTCCTCACGAATGTGACATGTAAATATCATTTTTTTTTTTATGCATGTATGTTTTGGGTAACAAATGCTGGTCATTTGCTGTGTTGGTTTTTTTTTAATCTTCCTTTCAAAGCCAGATTTCCCTGTACTGAACATTAAATGTATTCACTGTTGTATTTTTGAGTGAAATGAATGTGTTTTATTTTTTGGTTACGGTAAATGATCGATTTAGAAAACATCAGATCTGTGAAAAATGTCCCAGTAGGTTTATCACTCAGCAAGGAGGGCTTGTGGATCCAGCATGGGAATATATATATATATATATATATATATACACACACATATAGAAAGCGTGTATCTTATCACTGAAGCTGCATTAGACGTTGTATTGGTGTATTTCGAATTATAGAATATAGTTTTAAATGACTGCGTTACGGAAGCACACATTTGTCGCGGTGGTATAAATTCTGCAGCCTCCCGCATTAATATGTAATGTATTCTGTTTCCAAACAGACCACGCCTGCATGTCATTCAGTCAAACGTCGCTTTCTCGATGTGCTATGACATTTTTTTAATTATTATTAACTGCTTTTTTATTTACTGGACAATTCCGCCGTGACATTTCTCGAGAACTACAAAACGAGGGCGACCTCGTGACGCGCGCGGCCACGTGTTACTCGCGCGCCGCCGTTAAACAGAAGTAAGGTTTAAAAAAAAAAAAAAAAAAAAAAAAAAAAAGGCGAAAAATCGTCCAGATCTGCATTTCATCTCCGGAACGCCATGGACGCCCGCGGTGCTGTTTGATTTTTTGTATCATTCTGTTTCCGTCCGACGAGCCGCTTGTTTTGAAGGTACCGCACCTCGAAGCGGCTTTTCTTGATGTGTGCTAACCGGCTAGCCGGAGCCGCTGGGGTCCGTCATCCGTGTTTAGAGCCGATCCTCGTCCAGCTTGGCCCAAATCGAGGAGCCTCTGTGCTGCTCTTCATTGATCCATCGGCATATTGACGCCGGCTGTCACCTCTGATTCATCTGATGCTGCATGAGGTCCCACGGCCCAAGCATGCAGCTAGCATGTTAGTCAGCTAACTACACACACCAAACGGGCACTGCACTGCATATCTGTTTATGCAATTCGTGTCTTTGCATGTCTTATATATTTCCGTTTGACTGGTATTGTGCTCTGCCTGCAAAGGGTTTGACTGGCAGGGTAGAAAAATACAGCCTCTTAAAATTCCAGTTTTTGCATTAGTAAATGGAAACCACGTCTTCTGGTATTTGAAAACTTCTAATTGTTGCAGTCTCAGATTCACCTCTTTGCATGGGTGTCGTTAGCTGACTTACAGGATCTGGCTCCGTCAGGTGTTCTCCATTTCACTGTGTTTCTGTAACCCTTTCCTCCTGTGAGGGAAGCTGTGAGCAGCAGGGATTCTCCTGAGGGCACGATGGCAGCAGGAGGGTTAAGTGACTACGAGGTGGACGTCCACCTGTCAGTCGGCTTCCTCAGAGAGCAGCTCGGCGGGACCATCGAGGAGGCAGTCCGGACGGCGGTCGAAACGGTTCTATGCGAGACCGTCCGGCTTCTGGGTCAACGGCTGGGGTTCCTCCATGGGGCCAGGACCCAAGAGGGTGCTGGAGCTCAGAGCCTGAAGCTGCGACTGGAGGCCACCGGCGGAGACTGGAAGGTGGAGGCTGGTGGCGACCAGGGGGCCGGTGAGGTAGACATCGGGGGTATGGGCAAGACTGTAAGGAGCACGAGTCGGATAAACTTTGGGGTTCAGAAGCCTCACCTCCATGGAGGTGACCCTGAGCCCCCCCATGACGAGCAGGCTGACTTTGGGGTTTTCTCGGACCCCTTTGATATGGAATCGGCTGGAGGCAGGGTGGAGGACTTTGCGGAGGGACATGACATGGGACTTCCAGAGGACTGGGAGCTGATGAACAAAGTCTACAAGGTGGAGCACAACGAGGGCCTGTCCTTCATAGATGAGGGTGGAACCGCACACTGTAAGTATGTGACCCCCCCCCCCCCGAGCTTATTGTCTGATGCTGCTATTTATGTTCTGTCATTAATGTATTAACTGACCCATTTCCATGGCAACCAGGTAAGAGTGTCATTGTACAAAATGCATATGGCAATAAACGTGAGATTTCGAACATTATTTTATCATAGGAATAAAATGTGCAACATCTGTTATTTCTCGAAACAGCTAGTGTACACGTCACAGGATGTTTCTGTAACAATTTTTCAGTCGTTCCAGCGTGCTTTTTGTCCTGTGGCCATGAGCTGTCAGAAAGTGGTCTCAGGCTGCTGTTTGCATGCCCTCTGACACCCAGATGCGGAAGACTACTTGATGCACGACCGTGATCTGAGGATCATAACGGTCCCACAGGAGGAAGAGCTCCCCCAGCTGGACACGCCCGTCTCCCAAGAGCGCATCTCTAAATTCAGCCCGGCCGACATCAAGAAGGAGGCGCCTGAGGCACAGAGCTCCTCCACGGTGGCTGAGACTCCAGCACCCCCTGCTGGTGAGGTGGGTGGTGACACACTGCGTGAGTTTGTTGTTTCAGGAGGAACATTCCGAAATTGCTTTACTGCTTCCCTAAACACACAATCAGAAAGTGAAAGCGTATGACACCTAACTCTGCAGGTTAGATGTCTGTGCCTGTGGCCGGAAGGTTGCTGGTCCACTAGTTTGGCCCTTCGGCGAGGCCCTTAACCCCAAAAACAGCTCCAGGGAGAGCGGATACAGTAAATGGTCCACACTGTGCACTGAAAGCAAGCTTCGTGTGTATGAGTGTCGTTATAGAGACCAACATGGGTTATGAGAGAACCAGGTTAAAAGACGGTGGTGTGGAATTTTATTTTGGGTCAACTGTCCTGTGGTTTTGCATTGAGTATTTTCTTAAAAAATAGTGTTATCTAAAATAGGTCATAGATGATCTTGTTACAGTTGATCTTGTGACAGAGTTGACCATGAGGGCGCAGTCCTTGGAATGTCTAATCAGCACATAGCGAGTGATGTCCGGCATTCGGGCTGTGGCGGAGCCACCGTGAGTCCGTGCCATCCTGTCTTGCAGGCCCGGGGTGAGGAAGGCATCGCCGGCGAGACTCCCGCCGAGTTTGGCCCTCAGAACTACCTAGAGCAGCTGCGTCTGTGGCTGGAACGCCTGTGTCCGGAGGTGCTGCGGGAGTACGAGCGAGACGGCTGCCTGTGTGAGCTGTCACGGCGCAAGCTCATCAAGTTTGCCGTCTCCTTCATCATGGACGAGTTCGGCTTGTAAGCCCCGCCCCCTTCTGTTCTGACATCAAGGCTTCAGGACCCCGCTGTGAGATGGGTGTTCAATAACCACCTGGCTTAACCCTGTAGAAACAAAAAAAAAGTAACCAATGGGAAGTCAGCGAGGCTTGATTGACAGCACCTGATAATTCCTTCAGCCTGTTATCCTCATTTCTGCTGTTCCTCTGTTAGGATGTTTCTTATTTCTATACCTATGTCACGCTCCTCAGATAGCTGCTGCTGATTCTGCTTGTTTTCATGGGGGGTGGGGGGGACCCTACATGACGTGCTGAGGTGGCGTCGCTAACTAGCTACGATGAGTCTAGCGGAGATGTCCCCGTCTGACTGGTCGGTTAGCTGATCCACCCGTCTGCCTCTGTGCATCTGATCTGGAGAGCCTCCCCTCGATCTTGCGGGCTTTTAGTGTGACTGGCGCTTTCGTCCATCCCTGCAGCTACCCCACCTCCGCCCAGAAGACCATGCTGGCGGAGCACATTGTGGAGCTGTTCCCCAGCCTCCGGCTGTGCGTGCCCTACGCTGGGATCAACGGCGTTGTGAGTGAGGCCCTTCCACACCCGTAAAACAGCCAGTTAGCACGGGTTCCGCTTAAAAACCCTCCCGCCCCAACTCAAAAACCAGCCAATTAGCTCTGTTCTTTCATTTACTCTGTGCATGCTGATGCATTTCTGATTTCATTCAGGGTTTCAGTGCTTGAGTTTGCTGAAAACTCGCATTTTCTCCCAATTCTGGAATTGCCAGCAGACTTTCTGAATATTGTCAAACAACTTCTGGATTTTCCTGAACTTTTGAATTTTTGCAAATACTTTTATATAAAACATAGTTATTTTATTTCAAAATGTAAGATGAATATCAAAGGACACAGATTAAATATGTCTATCTGCTGAGTTCTGAACCTGGTTCTTACCAAAAACCAAAGTAAAATCTGTATAATGTACCCTCCTGGGTGACTGAGTCAAACTCCGTGTTCATTTTTGTACCATGACACCACCACTGTCCTCTCTTGGTCTTATTGCGCCCCCTTGTGTTGGGGCAAATCACAGGAGCACCTGTATGACCCGGTGTCGCGAACTGGGTACATCGAGACACGGCTGCGCAATTTCCGGCGGACGCTGGAGGCCGACAAGAAGAAGTACGTCCTGAAACGTCGCCGGTCCGAGCTGGGTCTGGTGAGCTCGGCGCCGGCACCCAAAGGTCCGCAGACCACTGAGCAGACCCGCAAGTGGGTAGCGCTGATGAAGAGGACAACCCCGCTGGCCAAGAACCTGCCCACCATCCGTGCGGCTATGGAGCGCACCTTCGCCGCTCGCAGGAAGTGGATGAGCAGCGAGCGGCCCAGCGTGGGTGCTGTGCTGGCGGAATACCCACGATTCCTCGATGTCCCTTCTACGGTAGGCCTGGTTGCCATGGAAATGGCTCAAGCGCCAGAAACCGGGGTTGTGGGGGGGGTTTTCTTTTTAGTCCTTTCCTTCGTACCCACTAAGCTGTCGCCTGCATTTGTCCAGATCGACCTGGAGTTTGAGAAGATGTTTCCGGGAAAGGGAGACGTCTTCCTGTCCAGGTGGTCTTCGTACGTGGTGCCCAGGGTGCGCCAGATCGCCGAGCGAGAGGGGCGCCCAGAAGTCACCGAGCTGCTTCAGCAGGCCAGTTCCCAGCCAGAAGGTCAGGGGGGGACGTGCTTGGCTGTTTTAAATCGGTTTAGGGTGTCTACGTTGACAATACGGTTTCTGCTCACATTTTAAGCTCCCACCTCATGATTTGGTTGTCTAGTTATAGGACAAAATGAATTGAAGTATGAATGTAAAGTTTCAGAAAGACTGTGGTGGGCAGGTTTATTTTGTGATGGCTGTCTTTTTTTGCCACGAGTAGCAGGTTATTTACTTAACCCCCCCCCCCAATTATTTTTTTAATTGGTCATATTTGTCCCTCTGGGGAGTGGGAGTCTTCAATCGTCTGCGGGTTCGAATGGCAGCTTTAAAACCCATAAGGCTGTGGCCTAGGTTGGGGTTGGGTTCGCCAGCCGCTGACATAGCACACCCTCCTGGCTGCCCCGATCTTGCAGATTCCTGTACCCTTACCATGCTGAAAGTGCTGGTGCTTTTACTACCGACGTCCTGCACCGGCAGAGCCTCCCAGGCCACCAGGACCGTCAGCAGGCATGCCATCCGGTACCTGGTGGACCTTGTCCCAGTGAGTATGTGTGGCCAGACCTTGCCTTCAGACTCCACTTGATTGCTGTATACTGGCTCGCTGTTTTAAGGCCTTGGTCCTACAGTGTTGCTTGCGCTTCTCTGTCAGATGGACACCAAAGTGTCGACGCTGTTCCGTAACCCGGCCGCGGAGTCGGCAGGCAGCCATACGAAACCCTACATCCTCAGCGTCGGGCCCCTGGACGCCCCCGGGCGTCAGCTGTACATCCTGGCTCCCCCCGAGCGGGTGGCGGTGACGCTGCCTGAGAGCAGCCTGAGCAGCGCCGTGGACAAGCTCTTCAAGTTTCTGAAGATCTTCAACCTGGACTACCCCACACAGCTCTCGTCACTCTATAGCTTCTTGGAGTACCTGTATGGCATAGAGAAGCCCCACAGCACCCCTAGTGGCAAGAGGTCTAAAGTGCTAGAACTGGTGTCAGCGCTCCACATGGTTTCCTGACAAAACGGCAGTCATGTGACATAATCTGACCTATGGGACTTGCCCCGCCAGCCCCCCCCCCCATTTTTTTTGACCTTCTGAATACTGGTGCTCACCTAAATATAGGCTTGGGGATTCCCACTCCTCAGGGATAACAAGGTGTGCTAGTTTTCTAATTGGAACATGTCTTAATGGTCAGATCAAGTAGGTGTAAAGGAAAGGAAGCAGCGACTAATGAAGTTAAGCAAAAATTTTAGTTGTGACCTGTAACATACCAACACGCAACACTTTGCAGGAAATATTTTGACCAACCTATTTATATGTTTGTTTTAATGCACTTCTCATTTTTAGGTTTTACACAAATACTGTCATGCAGTTTGCAGTCTGTCAAATTTCACTTCTAGATTGCAGTCCAATTATTTTAAATATAAATACATCCATCCATTCTCTAACTGCCTATCAGGGCCATGGGGTAACCGGGTGTTATTTTTTTTTTTTAATTTTGTATTCTAATATTAATAATTATTAGTTGCGTTTTGGAGCAGATGTGTGACTTGTGCCTCCTTCAGGCCCTGGTGTCCACTAGCTTTGACTTTGCTTCCATTAGCTGCATGATGGAAGACTGTTGTATGTTAGATGGTAGCATAGGAGCTGTTCTGCTGGCTGCAGGAATTATGGCGTTTTCCCATTCCTGCTTTAGCTTTGACAAATCTCGGCAGTCCCTGAGTCATGGTGGTAAGAGGCCGCACCCATGCAGACGTCTCGTGCGGCGATTGTTTAAATGCTGTGTTGTACGGTGCGCGAGACCCCTGTGAGAGAACATTTCACGATACTTAGAAGTTTAATTCCATGAAATGGCGGGGATTAGTAGATAATTGTAAAAAGCTGAAAAATGGAGTGTTAAGTAAGCAAGTCAAAATATCCCCTTTTTTTCTTCTTTTTTCTGTCCAGTGGAACCTCGGTCGTCAGTCCGATTGAGAAGTGTCGTGTTCGCAGTCCGCAGGCCATAATAATTCTACGTTTGTGTAACTAGTAGTGCTCTTAACTTTGTGACACAAGATCTGGTGCGTTTCATTTGAGGTTAAACCCGTGAGGCTACTTCTGGTTTGGGTAACACTTGTAGATCTGCCCCGTGTTTTGTGCTTTCTCTTGTATTACGATTAATGCCTTTTTTTCTTATTACTTTTCCCCCGATCTGGTGGCATTTGGATTCTACGACATGCTTTAGCGACGAATCCGTTTAGGCTAAGTTCTGTGAATATTGCTTTTTTCTACTTCATCTTTTTAATGTCGATAACCCGAAGTTCCTGAGCACAATGGAAAAACAAATAAAAGCCACTTTGTTCGTCCTCGTTCAGCCTCATTCTTGACTGGCCTGACAGTGGCTATGTGGTATGTTCCAGCACACGTCAAATTAAGCACAGGCGTGACGTAAACAACAGATTTCCACACCTAATTTATAGCTGGAGGTAAACCCCTCAGAATTAGGCCAAAACGTTGCATTTCTTTTTCACATTTTTCAACAGGTAAGTTTATCTCTGATAGTTATGCCTGTTATAATGAAGTTTTTTTTTTTTAGTTTTTTTTTGTTTTTAAATGCTGTTACTTTTTTGAAAAAGTGGCGATGCATGTTGCAAAAACATTACATGTTTTGCAAATCACTCGTATCTTTATTTGAAAACGAAGCCCCATCCATTTCCATGTAACAGAAGTACCACGGGTCTCCGGGGATGATCCTCGGGCAGAAGTACCACGGGTCTCCGGGGATGATCCACGGATAGGTGTCGTGAGGGAAGGACCAGTTTCTTCATGGGTAGCAATGAACTAACATTGCCTGAAGTGTACCTATACAGGGCCGCAGAAGAGGAAATGGCTTTGAGTGTTCAAGAAAGGAAGCGTTCCACGCGTTTGACAGCGTGGATCACTAGTAAAATTGATACATTTTGCCTCAAGTGCCAGCATGGTTGCAGCTGTAATATTGTTTTGTCTGAATCTGTTTATGTAAAAATCCAAATTCACAGCCATTAGAGAGTGGCTCTCTGAATCAATCTTACTATTGTTTCTCGAACTAAAAAAAGACTGACTCTGATCCTCGACTTCATGCATGCCTGTGATTGGGGGTTCAAAAAGCTTTGTATATGTGTGTCCTGGGTAATCTGCATCCTCACATGGTTCAGAGACCTACGTTAGGTGAAATGGTGTTTCAGATAGTTTGTGGTGTGTGACTGTGTGCCCTGTGATAGATTGGTGTAGGTTCCAGGTTTATCACGACCCTACATTCTACTTTGGACACTTGGCGAATTTTAAGTGTTTAAAATGGCGGCATGTCAGTCACCACAAGTCCCTTATAATCTGTTATCCTTAGAAGGTTGCCAACAGTATCTGGCTGTGTTAAAACTCCTACTTCGTGTGGCCAGCTTCACCAAATTGTCCTGTTGTTGGGCTATGCCCCCCAGTACCATCACCGAGGTGGTCCTTTGACAGACCACGAGGGCTTGCCTGGCATCTTCTGCAGTTTCGCGGCCCAAGGTAGGCAGCAGGAAGCACAGACCGCCACTGCTTACATGGCAGAACACACACTGAAAACATTCACCCATACTCTCGTATCCAGTCACAGATTGGCATCGTTCAAAGCCAGTCCTGAGGATCTGTAGTGGAAATGCTCTGACACAGTATGGCCAGGGTACTCATGGAGAGCCATTTAAGAATACATTCATGGAGCTGGGTCCAGGCTTCAAGCAATCATGCCATATTCATCCTATTGATCTATATAAACCATTTATCCAGTACAAGACCATGGTGTTCTCTCCTATGGAACACGCAGCCAGGAATCAAACTAGCTACCCTGGAGGTGTGATGCCAGTGTTAAATGCACTGCCGTCATCCTGATCCTTTAAGTAAAACCTTTTTTGATAACATGGTTAGTGCAGGTGCATGGAGTATCGAACAAATTCAAGTCTAGCTCTGTCTGATCAGGGTTTTGCATGTTCCACATATGCCTATCGATTGCTTTGTTTTGCATGCATGCATCTGTGTGGTCATGTCCCTCAGACCACAGTGCATCGACCCACCGCAGCCCTGCTCAGCTAGGTGGGTTGCAGTGACAAGCAACGGGTTTCTTTTAAATAGCTGCATGTGTGAGAGACTTTTCTTTTATGCATAGTAAACGTAGAGGAAAGGCTGAAAAACAGCCGAAGTTTAGATATCCTTCTCTGCCTTGGCATTTCAGTGTGGATCTTAAAAGCTACGTGTGTGGGTCTGCAGGTTAGGCATCTCTGTCCAAAAGGTCACCGGTTTGAATCCCAGGGCCTGCAGAATGAATCTGCCGCTGTTGGGCTCTTGAGCAAAGCCTTTAACCCCAACTGCAGCAGGAGCCCTGCATGCTGCCTGACCCCGTGCCCTGACCCCAAAAGCTAGAGCAGGTGACTTTCTGCATGTGTGGTTTCCACTGTCGAGCATGCTGGAGGCCGTGTCACGGTTGCTTTGCTGGTGATGGTGTTGATTTCTCCTTCTTTCAATTCTCCGATTCTACAATCTGCACAGATACATTCAAACCCCTGGGGAAGCTGTTGAGATTTCTAAAGATGTGGGTCATTCTGCTCATGGTCAGGCTAAGACTACTTGGGATTATGTCTAAGGTTAGAGGGTCCCCTCAGCTGACTAACAAGGTTATCCTGCATTGTGAACACTACCGATTAGCCTTTCCCTTGTTATTAAGGATACGCATCCCAGTGATTCTGTGGTAAGTCCACATCACTCATCCCTACCACCTTGAATGCTTATATCCCTAGACCATTGGAAGCTTCCCAATGTCACATGTATACCTTCACGTTCCCATTTTCTATGCTCTTCCCACCCCAAGTACTGCAGGTGGCATGTATGCTGTGTGTCCAGGCTGTGTTCATACATACATTAATGTGTCTCCCAACTGTTTTTGCGGTACAGGGTCACTGGAGGAAGGGGCCAGAGCCAGTTCATCACAGGGCACACGATATGGGCAATTTAGGAATGCCAGATTACCAAACTCATGTTTGCACTGTGGGAAGGAACCGGAGTACTGGAAGGAAACCTTTGAGACACTGGGAGACCATGCAATCTCCTGGAGGTGGCCTATAAACCCACAGGCCACAGTGCAACTCATGGAGTTACCGTGGAACGCTGCGGTCTTTTAATGGATGCCTGTTAAGATGTGCTATCTGTTATATGTCTGGCAGGGATGGAGGACAGGGTGGGCTTAGCTTGTTTTATCAGTTCAGTGCAACCATGGAGTTAAGATTGACGGCTGAGAATCTGCTGGGTCTTCAAAGAAAACAACTTGGATGAGCCGTGAGTTTCCTCTTCTCTACAGATGCTATGTCCTGTAGTTGTGCTCCAGAGCTCCTCTGTCCCTATGGCCCTAAAACCACCAGGTGATGCTCCTGCTGGTTCCCTCACCCACCAAACCACTACCCCGATTCGCAACGTTTATGTGGATGTCCTGGCCAAAAGGCGGCAGAGGAGGCGGGGAGATAAGAATCAGCAGTAACCCCTAGCGTATGCCAGTGGTTCCACATGGTCTCAAAATTTCCCAGCATTTTGTCATTCTATAAGAAAATGGCAGGGATGTCATCCTGGCAATATGAGTATACAGTATTTGAGAATTGTGTGATAACTAATAATGCAGCTGTATGCTAGAAATGCCCATTACATCTTTATGATGTGAGCTGGACAGACACTGCATCATCTAAGCCATGACAAGCGTCTGCCTTTCATAACAGCAGATACTAGCTCAAGGGTTGACCAGAATAATTAAGCCACTTATTTCAGAAGATCTGATGTATCCAGCCTGTCCTTTTTACTGCTATTGTTATGTGTCCCCTGAGCATAAATGATGTATGTTTTTAATTTTACTTGCCAATGGTGTTTGTGAACTAAGCAATGAAAACACTATGTTTTGCTATGGTGGTGATGACCGCGTATATTTAAGAGGGAAAGAGGTAATCTACCTTAACTAAGGTTCCGAATATGGCTTGTGTTGTTGATACTTGTGCTCAGACATCACAGAAACTGATTTTGCTGCTAGAAATGTGTAAGCAGATCTGCTTCTGACTCTAAAACCAGTATAAGTCTGGACTGGTGCGTGCGTGTTTATATTTGAGAGTAAATTATGAACTCTTGAATTGCCGCCAAGTGTGTATTACAAATGGTATTTCAGTATTGATATTTTACAAATACTTCTCACGAGTATATTAAATGCAATAAAAAGGAAAGTTGCAGACATAAACTGCAGTGAGTAAGTATTCGTTTAATTGCATTATCACCACTGTTTTCGTTCAATTTTCCATTTGACTGAAAAAACGACATTATGACTGGAGGGCTCCAGTCCCCAAGGCCCCACCACGATTTTTTTTATTACTGGTGCAGGGCCTCGGTGTTAGTTTAGTGTGGCATCTTTAACCAGCATGCAGACTGTGTGTGTGAGACACCAGTTTGGGTCTGCAGTAGTGGGATTCCTAGTTCTTTGTGCCGTATAACACGCTTATGTCTTCCCACGACAAATGAACACTTTGCTTCGCCTCATTTTATTAAGACGTGGACCGGTAAGCTGGCTGCCTGCAAGGCACATGTGTGAAGTATGTTCAGCACTGTACGTGCTAGCTGTATCCCTACCGAACTGCTCCCATTCCCAGGTCATTGTTAAACCCCGATGTTTCGCATTTTCCCGTGTTAATTAATGTACACGCGTGTTAAAAACCGTAGAGGCTGCCGAATCGACCGAGTTATCTGTATCTTCATGCTTTTAAAAATGCTGTGCAACCGAATCACATAAGAGCGATGAGTGTATAGGCATCTCTGTTTAAATTTACAATATGACGACTTATTATTTTAGGTTAATTGCTCTAGGCACAGGATAGCACACCTGTTATAGAACCGGACAAGCCCAGCCGATTGTAAATGATCACGATTTACTTTTCCATGTTGTAAGTTAAACTGTAGTATTGAAATGTCCCCCGATTAAGTGGCTGCCATGTAATGCGATATCATGTTATAACTGCACAGAACCGCAGTGTAGTATATCATACTGGAAATCAAACGCTAAAGTTTATTGTAAGTGACATTCGAGTTTGTTCATCTTTCGCACAGCGTTTAGATAATCGCTCGTCTGCACCCGCCGCATACCCTGGGAGTCATGGAGGTGCAGGGCGCCTATGAAGTGCTTGTGAAAATCGGGGAGGGGGCGTACGGTACGGTGTACAAGGCCAGGGAGACCGGGGAGCAACAGCGACTCGTAGCGGTGAAGAAGATGAACATTCCCGTCGATTCCGAATGCGGCATTCCAGCCTTCATGATCAGAGAGGTGGCCCTCTTGAAAAAGACTGAATTTTTCAATCACCCCAATATTGTAAAGTAAGTAATGTATTTTAAAGCGTAAAAGAAAACTGTGTCATTTTCAAGTCTGATCTGATTATACTTGCCATTGATTTGGCGTTATCCGAACAAGCTCTTGTGTACCAAAGATCTAAACAGGATTGTGCCCATCAAGGGTCAGCAGTAATTTGAGAATTTGAGTTTGTATTCTACCATAAACATATGGTTTTGGGAGGACTGAATCATCTGTTAATCTCTCAACACAGATCATTTGTAAATTATAAACAGACTATAATTACAAGGCAGTCAAAAAACTTTTAACCCCAAGTTGATGCCTGCTAATGAGACTTTCCGATGACAGCCATCGCTGTTAATGAATAGCACTTTGTTCAGTAACAGGTTTATTAGGTCAAAGTGTGATTTCTATAACGAGACGTCCAGATTCACACTACGGTTTATGTCTAAATCTGCCTGTAACATTATTTATCCCCATGTATTGTTTTCCTCCATGATTTTGCCGCAGATTACACTGCTTGTCAGTTAAGTATTTCTCTGAAATACCTGCTTGATATGCAAAAATGCTGTAGATCAACACTGAACTGAAGATTATTGGCATTGCAGGTTATTAGACGTATCCGCCGCCTGGAAAACAACCTTGGATTTGACTTTGGTGTTTGAGTATGTAGATCAGGATCTGTCGACATTCCTGGCTAAAGCCCCAGAGACCGGATTAAACAGGGAGATGATAAAGGTGAGTCTTACCATTTTTATCTGGTTGTGAAATCAGTGTAGGTCTAAACTGTCTAGTAATAATCTTTTAACTCTGGCAAAAAATTGTTTCCTTTATTTCGAATTTATGTGAGAAAAGATGGGTTGTGAAAGAAAGATCCAGTTTGGACATGGCCGCGGGAGCTCCATTTAGTTTAAAGTGTTTCCATTAGTGATGGGAAGAAAGAGATGGGTGGCAGTCTACTGAACTAACCAATCAAAGCTGGTGGTATATGAAGCTTCAAAATCTGTGGTGGGTGGGAATATCTGGAACTAACCAGTCAATGCTGGCATTAAATGAGGCTTCAAGACCTGTGGTGGGTGGGAGTATCCTGAACTAACCAGTCAATGCTGGCATTAAATGAGGCTTCATGTCCTGTGGTGGGTGGGAGTATCCTGGACTAACCAGTCAATGCTGGCATTAAATGAGGCTTCAAGACCTGTGGTGGGTGGTACTATTCTGAACTAACCAGTCAATGCAGGCATTAAATGAGGCTTCAAGACCTGTGGTGGGTGGTACTATTCTGAACTAACCAGTCAATGCAGGCATTAAATGAGGCTTCAAGACCTGTGGTGGGTGGTACTATTCTGAACTAACCAATCAATGCGGGTGATGACAGAGCGGTCCTCGCACCTCTCTGTGTCTGCACAGCATGTGACAGCACAGATTCTGCGAGGACTGGACTTCCTGCACGTAAACATGCTGGTACACCGTGACCTCAAGCCGGCCAACGTGCTGGTCAGCAGCCGAGGGGAGGTGAAGATAGCAGACTTCGGGCTGGCTCGCATCTACACCAGCCGCATCGCTCTCACCCCGTGTGTGAGTCTGCTCAGACCTTGGTCTTCAGATTCATTTATCCGTTATGATGTGCTTCAGTTTGGATTGTTTGCACATCGCGACGCCAGCCAGTGAATCTCCTGGCTTTTGTGTTGTTTTCCTGGATAAGCTTGCTGGGACCTGTGAACTGGAGAACAGTTTGTGGATGGATGGATGGATGGATGGATGGATGGACGGATGGATGGACGGACAGATGGATGGATATGAGCACATGAGTTTATTTTAATGGCTTAGCATGGTCATAAATGAGTCCTAAAAGCACGGTTTGCAACAGTCATAAAACATATCCTACTAATAATTTTAAAATGGACAGAACAATCAAATATTCACATTTTAGCAAAATGTCCAGGCTTTGCATTGTATTTCCAAATCCAAATTTCGATCACATTTTGACAGTTGTCATAAAGCTGGTATTAACTGGCGTCAGTTGCAATGGGATGATGTTGGGACAGTTGTGACGATGCCATGGAGCCGCTGAACACACAGCTGGTGTAAACGCCACGTGCTTCCAGGTGGTGACGCTGTGGTACAGGGCCCCGGAGGTCTTGCTTAACACTAGCTACGCGTCATCCGTGGACGTGTGGAGTGCTGGCTGCATTTTTGCGGAGCTCTTCATCCTGAGGTAGGGAATCGTGAACGTGGCCCCTGTTTGTCACCGCGGTGTCCTCAAAGGACAGTGAGCATTTTATCGCATGACCCTGGTTGCCCTGACAATTTCCATGACTTATATTTGAACGCAAAAACAGAACTTGTTTTATTTTCTTGTAATTTTATAAACCTGTCGATCTTGAATTGATGGTCTTCCTTACACGTGATGTCATTTGACAGACCCTTGTTCTGCGGCTTTTCTGAGATACAGCAGCTACAGAAAATTATTGAGTGAGTCTTTGATCCTCATCATCAATATTATTGTTTTTATCGGTGCCATTTTGTGAAGGTTGTGTCATCTAGCTGTGACGTGTCAGCGTGACTTGGAATGGTATTGGGTGTCCCCCGGTCACATGTCAGCCTGTCTGCTGTAGCTGACTCCACTCTCCCCCCAGAGTCCTCGGTCTTCCACCAGAAGAAGAATGGCCAGCTGGGAGTCCCATTGCTTATTCCTTAAACTGGGCCGCGGATAGAACATTAAACCAGCTGCTACCAAACCTGGACCAGGAGGAGACTGACCTGTTACTGGTAATACTGGACCCATGCAAAACCTCTATAGGTGGTAAATGGTAACTGCTCTTATATGTTCTGGGAGACATAGTGGCTTAGTGGGCAGTACTGTTGCCTTCCATCTCCAGTGTTTGGGGTCTGAATCTCAGCTCTGGCTGTGTGGGGTTTGTAGGTTCAGACCATGTTGTATGGGTTTCTGCCCATAGTCCAGAGGCATACAGTTCACTGAACTGGTAACTGTAAATTATCCATAGTGTGTGTATGTGTGGCTGTGCAGCCCTTGTTGGACTAGCATCCTATTTGAGGATGTTCTCCTGCTCTGTGCTCTATGCTGTATAGGAATGGCTTGAAGCTCCGCAACAACCGAAAACTGAATAACTAGTTGGAAAATGGAATTTAGGGGATGTTCTCTTCAGTCTAGTTAAATATTTGCATATTCAGCTCATCCTGCAAATCTATATCGAATTGTATTTCTGAGTTATTAGACTGCCGTGCATTTGTTACAAACCATGTATGTAAATGGAACTGTCTCAGTTTCTCCATTATTTGAATATGGGTTTTAGGGGTCCTATCTTGGTGTGCCTACAGCAACTCCTGGCCTTCAACCCAGGGAAGCGGATTTCGGCGTCCAAAGCCCTTGAGCACTCATTCTTAGCAGGCCTGTAGCTCGAGGACCTGCCGAACGGTGGCGAGGGAAGAGAGGCAGTCAATCCACTGCTTGGGAATTCACTCGAAGGTCGCAGAGGTCACTGAAAGTCAAGGGACTTGATGAATTTACATTAATTTACCACCTGCTCAAGTCGAGAGAAGGCGAACGTCATTTGTGTGCTTGTTTGAGGTGCAGCCCATTGTAGTGTTTCTGAATTGGGTATGATTATTACATTGTTGGCACAGCTTCAGTGACCTTTGACCTGCCGGGGTTCCAGAAAAAAACAACTGTGACCTTTTCAGTTGCCCAGTTATTCTACTTCATTCTAGTGTTGACTCTTGTTTAAGTGTTTTATGGGGAGCACGTCTTTGAATGCACTCCATGCCCTCAAGGTCCTCCCAGTTCCCTGCCATTTTTAGGTCCATGGCTCAGAGATAATATATCCCTGATGTAAACACTTTTGCCTGTGCTGGGCTTTAACAGGCCATGCTGTTTTAGGGGCAGGAAATGTGCATTTGAAGTAACAGTTGGAAAGACAGATAGGATAAACTGTTAAGAACCCAGCTTTTAATAGTTTTCTCATGAGTTACTGTGAAGGAAGTTTTTCCTGAGTTTGTTTCGGTTTGGTTTGTATTTGTTTTGCAATTCCAAGCCAAACAATTACATGACAAATGTTTCTGGTGTCTTATTTCCTATCTGGGAAACTGCATTCAATTATTCAATTATTCTTTGCATTGTTAGGTAAGCAGATTATGTTGCATGTGGTTAAATCTGACTCCTTTGTTAAGTGTCCATTTGAATAAAAGGACTTCCTTTGAAAAGTGTTTTTCTTTTTTTAAACTTAATCCATTTGTATCTCCAAGATCCTGAAGACAGAGGCAGTTACCACGGCCCAAAGCCAGACCAAGGCGGTTTACCCTGGCTGGGACAGGGTAACCACTGGGTGATTTTCCATTTAGAATTACTGTTGCATGTTACTTACAGGCTAACACAAATTTGCCAGTAAAACACTAAACAAGCAGCATTCCTACATTTGCAAAACAGGCCTTCAGAACAACTAAAAGTATCATTGTCTACTTAGACTGAAATTGGGATCACAAAATAACTCTGTTTTTTATATTTGGACTTTTAGAAATACTTGCATTCTGAAATTATTTCTAATGTTAAAAACGGTTGCCAACTTGCAGTACTGACATAAACAGCAGGTGGCGCTGCTGCTCAGTTGTGTCCCTTCTATGTGTGTTTTCTTCTTATGACTGCTCCAACTAAAAGTTAAACAGCAGGCTGGACATGCAGCTGGAGAAGTGGTTTAAACAATGAATTTGTCAAGAAGAATGCACATGCTTGTTAACTGCCTTTATTGTCAAATTGTGCTCCCTCTAAACGTTTGCCAGCTTGACTGGGACAGATTCTTTGACGCTGGATGTGCTTGGGGAGTTCTTATTTTTTCGATGAGAACACCAGCCTCTATATAATGTTACCATCTGCTGCTGCCTGCGTGACAGGTTGGACGTTTTGGACCCATTCTGAGCCAGGACCTAGCTTTGCATTTGGCTCGGACCTTGGATGGGATATCTCAGGCATGGGGGAGGTTATTTTTATCTGGGTGAGGCTTGTTCACCCTACATGGATCGTGTCGCACTCCAATACAGCCCACCTACAAGAGGCGCTGCTCAAATCCCGCCACTCCGCTACCCTTCTACAAAACACATCT
>JAACJT020000096.1:477031-494103 GCA_009936485.2 Gymnarchus niloticus
AGGCCTAAGGGAGGCAGAAATCTGCCGTGCAGGCGATAAACCGATGCGAAGCAGCTTCTGTGAAGCAATGCAGTGAGCGATTCAATTCAGTGCAATTCAGCTCAGATATGCGACAAACTGCAGCCATGCAGCTGTTTGGGGAGCTGATATATTCTCTGCACTGCATTGGTCCATTAAGTGTTTTAGCCAGTCGTATTTATGGGGCTATGTGCACAACATATAATCCTTTTGGTTAATGAAGGGATTGGAACAGGTGGGAATTGGCTGGGCCACACCTATTGACATGGCTGGAGTTTTGCTGCATTACTCATACACTGATCTGGCTGGATTGGGGATTTTGTAAGTC
This sequence comes from Gymnarchus niloticus, assembly GCA_009936485.2. Classification (NCBI taxonomy): domain Eukaryota; kingdom Metazoa; phylum Chordata; class Actinopteri; order Osteoglossiformes; family Gymnarchidae; genus Gymnarchus; species Gymnarchus niloticus. The sequence continues at coordinate 477,378 of JAACJT020000096.1, forward strand.
TGTTACCAGTTGATCCATGAGCTGCACGGCTGCGGGACTGTGAGTTGGAATCCGGTCCACAGCTCTGTGAGTGTTCTCTCCGTGTGCGTGTCCGTCTCCTCACTTTTCCCCGTGTTTATTCCCCCTTGCAGTTCGCAAGCAGAGTACGGCTCAGTTGAAGTTGCATGTCAGGATGTGCCCATCCTTTGTGCGTTCTGGGTCTCCATGACCCTGACTGAATAAGTGATCATGCTGCATAGCACCGTGAACGGAGAAGTGGCTGATCTCGTGCTTAGCCAGCTGAATCGAACAATACTCTAAATTAGCTGGACGTGTTTAATAAACATTCACCTGTTAAAACAGCCTGTAAAATTACACATCTGTAGATTTAATTTGAGTTAATTGGGAGCAAACTGAAGGGCTGGAGAGAGACCTATGATAGCACACTGGAATTAATAAGAAAAATATTGCATAGTATAATTTCTTTTTTAAATGACTGAGTAGAACATGCAAAATAAAAATTAGTCATACAGCGTACATTGCCATGACTGAGCGGCAGGCTCGATGCAACCTTTTTTGATGCAAATGAACTTTGAGCTGCAGAGATGGAGAGAAAAATCCACTTAATGTATAGTCAGGAGACGCATGTGGCTTCAGTGGGGTGGATCCCACGCTCCCTGGGTCACCTGCATGGGGCATACAGCTGCACCTTTCACTCAAGCAGCTCATGGGGCAAAACCTTCTTCAAAGTACAACTGAAAGACCCTTAATGGAATTTCAGGTTACTAACCTATCTGTTCACATTCTAACAGCTTATCCTGGTCAGGGTCATGGGGGGGCCTGGAGCCTATCCCAGCCAGGATAGGGCAGAAGGCTGGGCTACACCCTGGACGTGATGTCAGTCCATCATAGGGCACACACAAGCTCACACCCACAAACAAACGATCACTCGCTACACGCAATTTAGAGATGCCAGTTAGCCTTCTCACATCTTTGGACTGTGGGAGGAAACCGGAGTACTTTTCTGATTTTAACTTTCAGTTGCAAAGAGATTGCCTTGTACACAGCATCATTGAGTGAGCGTGGAGACGAGCCTGACTTCACACTTATCTAAAGTTTTTGCTCCTTAAGTTTCCCACTCGCCCTGATGAATGGGAGGATGGTGAATTTGAAAGAGCGTTTGATGTCGACCAGCTTAATCATGGCTGCTCCTTATGTGCAGCTTTAGAAAGGTCACGGGGGAGGAAAAGACAAAAATAAAAAACAAACCAGGCCTGTGTTTTGAATATTGACCTGTGATGGATCAGGGTAATGGAGAGATTGGATAAAGCATGCTTCCGTAGGCATTCTCAGATGCCGTCTACGCATCCTCTCTTAATCGCAAAGTCATTTAATTGCTGTACTGAGAGTGTGACGAACAAGGACTAATGAAGAAATCAGTTTTGCTTTACTGAGCAGACAGTCACTTTGGTCTAGATGCACAAAATATAACTGCATCCATTTCAGATAATTCTTGGGGAATGCAGCTAAGACTGGCACAGAGTATCTCTTGTTATTTTAATGAAGCTTGAGGTTTCCCCAGTGAAATTAGGTAATTAGCATCTGACAAGATCATCGGTCGGACTAAAAGCCTGCATACACAAGAACAAAAACACCGTAGCCCTGTTTGAAATGACAAAACCCCCTAAACCAAAGTATAATGTAATACTCATGGATTGCCTTAGATTAGTATGCCAACCCCTCTCCCTGTGAAGCGCCCTGCTCCGCGTTCGAAAAGCTGCAGCTCGTTCGGAAAATCGACTCCATCACAGAGCAAAACGGGGACGTGCGGAGATTTGATTAAATGCCTCGAATTGGACATGGTTTGTTGCGGTTGGCTGGCGTGCAGCGTACTCGTGGCTTGACACCTTCAGAAAATACCCGGGGAATTTGCGGAGTGCTAAAATGCCTTCCCGCAAATTACAAGTGGGCAGCGCGTCCAGAAAGAGGTGTTGATAAACATGGTTGTAATTTGAAAATGAAACTGTCAGGTCAACTTCTCTTCACAAATTGCAGTGAAGTTTGCGAGTGAACCTGACCCATGACAATACAGTACGTTATGCTTCTCGGACACTGTGTACTTCTTATTTCCTCGTTCGATGATTTCCATCGCTGTCTGGACAGCTTAGCTGAGTGCATGTCAGAACCAGGTGATTTCTTTGAAACTGCACATCTCTGGACTCTGGAACAGCCTGGAAAACCCAGGGAAAAACACACACAGATCTTTCTGAAGTCGTAATGGACCTGAATTCTAATCACAGTAGTTCGGGGAGTAATTTTCAGGTTATTTTTATATTATAAAAAGGATTTTTAATATTCTGTCAAGAAAATCACCTGTATAGCACTCTGTGATATGCACCTAAAAATACTCCTGGCTACATTAAAGTATGATTAATTACTTAATCTTCCTGCCCCTGTCTGTGAGGCTAGTACAGAATGTTGTATTCATCATTAGCTCACGTTTCAGTGTCATGTCATGCTAGCAGTTGATCTTGGAGGGCTGATGAGATTGATGGAAAGTCTGGTGGTCCGTCACCGAGGCCACCTCCATTCTTCCAAGCCATGGCGTGTGTGGATTTTGTCTGGGCCAGACCCATTATGATCCAGTAAATCATCGATGTGTGTACAGCTGGCTGTCATCTGGTCCCTTTCTTCCACAAATAGGGGGCTTTGGACCTCCAAGGCTGCCGTTTATGCAGGGTTTTTAAAGTTCCCCTTCCTTTGAAATCCCTGGTGTTTGGGTTCATCAGATCTTGTCGATCCCTGGTTTATTTTGGTCACTTTGGTTGTCTGCAAACTGCTCATCCTGGTTGAGGTTGTGGGCGAGGCCTGGAGCCTATCCCAGGGAGCAGAGGGCACCAGACTGGGCTACAGGATGGGCACACATGTGCTCACACTTGGACACACAACTAAACTGGCAATTTAGAGGTGCCAGTTAGCCTAATCTTGTGTCTCTGGACTGCGGGAGGAACCTGGAGTGCCTGGAGGAAACCCACAAAACATAGGGAGAACATGTGAACTCCAGACACACCCAGCCTGGAAAAATGACAGAATATCTTTAGTGTATATATATATCGATTTTTATTTTCATTTGTCATGTGCGTGGAAAAACGTGGACATAATGAGTTTAGTCCAATTGGAGTTTTGGATCACTTTCTGTTGAGTGAAAATTAACTTGAAAGGCGCTTTACACGTATCAGAAAATAAACGGAAGAACAACCAATGGGAATCTAGAGTAAGCTGGACAGCGCAATGATAGGAAGATAATTATAGCGACCCGGCCTATAATTCTTTGACATGGAACAAATGAAATCATATTCCTCTACATCAGAAATTTTATTAAAAGCTTGTCTGCAGATTGAAATAATGGATTTATTGATGAATCACGGTGACTGCTGACACCAAACTGGTGTTTCTGCAGTGCGATGGCGGTCCTTAATAACTGCCCAGTGACAAGCTTTTAGTGAAAGGCTGAAAGATCTGGAAATCTGCAATGATATTTGACACGCAGACCAAGGGTCCATTCTTTGACCAGTGGGTGCTTAAACAATTTCACACTCCGCAGCCAAGTCCTGCCTCCTTAAATCCAGCTGCAGATTCAATGTCGAGGTTAAAAAACAGAGAGCTGGACAAGTCTACTTTAGGATGAAAGGTTTTAACACATTGGAAGGCATTAAGCAGACAGGTACTGCTTTGAGAAGAAGTAATGTTATTAGACTGATTTACTGACTGCTGTTATTAATTAGGACCAGTAAGTCATGCTGAAATGGCTCTGAACAGCATGTCACCCTTTTTACACAGTGGTGCCTGGGACCATTAAAGGCTGCAAGTGGTTCTGGGATTTTGCTCTGGCTCGGCACTTAATTGCTTTGCTTTTTGTGTGGTTTCACCTGGTGCAAGCCACGCGCCAGCTGGAAGATCATTTTGCAGTCAGTGGACCGAGCCATCCCTCTCGTGCCTGAGTTGCCCACCTCTGTGTTCTGGTCCGATATTGTAATGGCTGTAGGCCTTACTTTCTTGTAAAATTTGAATTTTATGCTGTTTTTTTATGGTAAATATTAGGGAGGGGAGGGGAATGTAGAAGCAGTCTTTCTGCTTCCTCTCCCTGAGGGAATTGTGGCATATGTGAAAAATGGCATGACCTACCAGTGGCAGGATTAACATTAGAGATAAATTCACCCTTAAGACACCATTACTTATCCCTAACTAATGGAAGATTTGTTACTCTGCATTATGCCAAGTCAAGGAGGGCTGTGGCCTGTAATTAATTACAACAGCAAGCAATGTACTGAACTTAAAAGATTTGTAAGTCGGCGTATCCTTCAGAAAGCATATGGCATTCGAAATTAGGGCCACGTTTTCATATGCTGGGCAGTATTCTAAACTCAATCCTGATCTTTTTAGTCTGAGATTGTTTTTTTTATTATTATTAAATTCAAAAAGGACCCATCACTGGTATGAGTTTGATCAATTTTAGAGTTAAGTGACCCTCCATTGTGTTTTATGAGGACCTTTTATATGTATTTTTAGCCAAATATTTTTGTTTAGCTATGAATTCAGACCACAGTGAGGTTGTGACTGTAAACTGGATGCATTTAATGAAATGAGATTCATTGGTTGTTTCTAGATGTATGTAGGATTTTGTAGTATTTGCATGTCCCTTCTGCCTTTCCATGACACAATGCACTTGCAGGTGAGAGTGAAGCTGGATTTCAGAGTCTAGCGCCCCCGGAACGGTTTTCAACGTAAAAGGCCTTGCTCGATGGGCCAGCAATGATATGAGCACTATTGCATCCATGGCATTCAAACTGGCATCCTTATGGACAAGTGTCTAGACTCCTACCCTTTAGAGCCACACAGCACTCTACTGTAAGGGTAGAAAGAGATACATTTAATGTCATTTAACTCGCAAACTGAAGTGTACTGGTCAGACCTTTGAAAACGTATGGCTTCGCATGCGTCGCTAAATCTGTTGTATGGAGCAGAGGACGTATATTGTGTGTGTGGTGGAGGAGGGAGAGGCTGGTCACGGCTGTGGGAGGGCGTAGGCTCAGGTGTGAGATGCTTTATTAGCAAACCCAAGTAAACAGGCCAGGACTCCTGGGACCTTGGCAAGCTCAGAGAGCAGCGCCCTCTCCTCACGCTCATCCGGTGGACGGTGGGCGGAAAGGAGTCACAGCTGGGTGCCAGCACCCCTGCGGCCATGCTGCCGTGAAGATCCAAAATGAAAGGTGTCTGTTTTATCGAGCTGCCACTGCCTGGCAGCTGTGATTTTGTAATGTTTAAATACAGTCATCGCTCAGAGTGTCTTGGAGAGAACTGTTGAGATTTCCAGGTATTATAATGTGTTCCCCTTACCAGGAGTGTGCATGTCTCCAAGGCAGCCACCTTTGAACGGATCATCCAGGTCAGGGTTGGGTGGGGAGGTGGGCTGGAGCCTTTCACAGGCAGCATGGGACATAAGGCCAGGGTACACCCTGGATAGGGTGCCAGTTCATCCCAGGGCACAAGGCTGGGGTATACCCTGACTGTCGAGGCCATTTGAGTACAGTGAACTCATTGTCATGTTCCAGAAATCAGTCTGAGATGATATGAACTTTGTGACATGGCGCACACGTGAAGTAGTCATTAGAAGATGGGTACACTGTGGTCATAACAGGATGGACATGGTCAACAACAATACTCAGGTAGGCTGTGGTGTTTAAATGATGTTCAGTTGGTACTAAAGGGCCTAAAGTGTGCCAAGAAAATATCCTCCACACCATTACATTACCAGCACCAGCCTGAACTGTTGATACAAGGCAGGATGGATCCATGCTTTCATGGTACTTATGCCAAATGTAAACCCTACCTTCTGAATGTCTCACCAGAAATTGATCTCATCAGACCGGGCAACGTTTTTCCAATCTTCCATTGTCCAAATTTAGTGAGTCTGTGTCCACTGTAGCCCCAGTTTCCTGTTCTTAGCTGACAGCGACGGTACTCTATGTTGTCCTCCGCTGCTGTAGAGCATCTGCTTCAAGGTTCGACGTGTTGTGTCTTCAGAGATGCTCTTCTGCCTACCTTGGTTGTATCGAGTTGTTATTTGACTTACCGTTGCCTTTCTATAAGCTTGAACCAGTCTGGTTATTCCTCTCTGACCTCTGCCATCAACAAGACATTTTTGCCCAGAGAACCACCGTTCACTGGATGTTTTTTCTTTTTCAGACCATTCTCTGTAAACCCTAGAGATGGTTCTGCATGTGTATCCCATTAGATCAGCAGTTTCTGAAATACTCAGACCAGCCTGTCTGGTACCAGCAACCACACCACCTTCACAGTCACTTAAATCAACTTTCTTCCCATTTCTGATGCTTGGTTTGAACTTCAGCAGATCATCTTGACTATGTCTGCTTGCCTAAATACATTGATTTTCTGCCAAGTGATTGGCCAACTAGATGTTTGCTTTAACAAGCAATTGAATCGGTGTACCTAATGAAGTGATGTATATGTCTATAGGGCTGCAGGCCACTCCCCCTCCGTGACCCTGGACCAGGATAGGCAGTTAGAAAATTGATAAGTTGATTTATGTGCATACACACACACACACACACACACACACACACACATGGTTGTATATTTGTAACTTAGGGACCGTTGTGATTAATATGACACTAACTTAACTATGATGACCCTAACCCTTACCCAGCCATAACCTTAACCATAAGTAACCCAACAAAATGACAAAGCTGTGGCTGTTTTGTTTTTTAATTGCATTCATAGATTTTTGTACGATTGTGTTTTCTCTTGTGGAGGCGTGACGAACCTCCCCATGAGGTTAAAAGTAACATGTTCTCATTCCTTCATTCCTCCATATATATTTGACTTTTATACACTGTATTCTCACTGATTTCCTTTCATGGTAGGCATGTCTCTAAAGGCCCTTGCTAAGCAGCTATGAAAACAGGAATTACTGTAAATGTATTAGAAAACGATTTTTGAGTCTTGTACCAATGGGACACCGTACCTTCCATGCATTTGCTCTCATGCCTGGTTTCCTTTTCTGACTACTCAGCGGGAACAATAGGATGACACTCACAGGTGCCTTCTGCTGCAGGAGTCAAAACCACGAGCATCATGGGAAATGGCAAATTGTACAAAATGAACATAAAAGACTTAAAATTGCTCTGTGGCCAGACCAGTCCAGCTTACCATAGGCCTACGGTTGTGTTCCATTTATCGGGCTTTGCTTAGTTTTGGCTGTAGAAATTTTCACAATTTACATTTGACTGGTTTTTATATATTAGAATAAGCAGAAAATATAACACATTTACCTGTGATATATTCATATTTGCTTTTAATAACTTGCAATTGGTGCAAGAGGGAGTTATGTGACCTGCAGGTTCAATATTCTGATTCATTCTACCTGTTGGTCCTTGCTGGGATTGGTGTCTTAACCCCCCCACCGCCTCAAGCCTGCAATCCTCCTTTGTGTCCCCTCCATGTTCTGTCCCCAGCTTGTCTTTTACGTTTCTATTTCAGTTTCCACCCACAGGACATTTCTAGTGTTTTCTTAATGTGTCCTGTCAGTCTCTCCTGGCCCCCCTTGTTCCCCCTCAAAAGAAGGCAGTTTCCTTCACTGCCCGGCTCCAAATGTAACACCATCCCGCTTGCTGTCCTGGAGAGATTTCCATAAAGTCCGTTCATAAATATGAGCACTGAACAACATAGAAATTTCACAGAAGCATGTAAATCAGTAAGTGCTGTCCTGATTAATACGAGTTATTAAAATACAACATTCTGTAACATTCATCATTTATGAGACCATGAATCAGCTTATAGCCTGCTAAACAGACATCGGAAAAACGTGTATGATGACCACGACTTTAATGAGGAACATAGCGAAGGCCACATTTAGAGAGCCTCATCGTTTCTGATGGCTTGGCTAGGAACAGCCACAGGGTCAGGAACTGAAGAAGTAAGAGATGGATCTCACCCTCTCTTAGTCAACCAGCAGCTCTTACATCGCTCTTGCTGTGTGTAATGATGTTGCCCACAACAGTCAAATGCCAGCAACATAAGTAGGTAATCAGTGAATGTGAAACCTTGATGCATTCCATTATAGGGGTCAATTTGTTGATTATAATTATAGTTCATGATTAGGCACTTTTATCTGAGTGTTAGTGATGACAAAGACGATATGCATTAAGTTTAATACAGCATCTAATCGAGACTGACTTGTAGCTGTTTCCTACAGTGCAAATCTGCATATAATTCTGTATGGAATGACTCTCGAGAAGTGCTTTGCCCATCTGCCTTTTTAGGGCTGAGTTTACCCGAATTTGTTTGTGTGTTTATGATATGTGTCATTTTCATTAGTCAATTCCAACCAGTTTAACTAAGCAGCTGTGGTGGTTAGTGATAGAAGAATTCCGGCCGGGAAGGCCGCGTCGGTGAGATTTGCCTGGCTTCTCAGTTCTGTTGACTCCCATCACTATGTATACGTGTCACCAGTGAGAACATCCTTTTCATTCATTGACTGGAAATCACGTCGGCAGTGAGGAATTGGGGATGCCTCGCGACGTAGAGGGTGAATATGCTGCCTGGCAAAGGAACACGCTGATGAAAGGCCGTGAAATCTGTGGTAATCATGAGCCCCTGTTTTGCCCATGACTTTTTAATTAGACTGATGCAGATGGCGCGCTGCTTCCACTTGGCATAATGCAGTTACTAAGTATGGGTGGAAAAAATGTCTAACACCCCGTATGTACTACACAATATAGTCAAGATGATTTAATGCTGTGCAACAGCCTTGACACAAACTGGAAATGATAGATACACTCCTTTCTTTGCTGAAATAAACTGAATGGGATTAACTGTTACTGTATGCATTGTCCTAAACACGTTCAAATCACAGATAGTTGACCTTCTGTAAAGAGTGCAATCGGTTGTTGATGTGTTGACTTCTGCTGTTTTTTTCTTTTTCCCAGACAGCCAATGACAATTATTTCAATTTGGCTATCAAAGATTCAGGGTCTCACTCGGACGATCTCAGCCTCTTGATGCTAACTGACCAAAATTTAGTCTTCGCTGGACACTGCCGCTGTCTTGAATCCTGTTTCTCGGCCTGCTTTACAGAAACGGGAGCGAAGAGGAAATCACAGTGAAGTATGAGTCGTGAATGGCGGTGTGTCAAATGGAGAGTCTCGGATCTTTTTTTATATAATGCAAGTCAACGTTACGGGACCTCCTGATGACATTGACCTGCCTGGAGACTTACCTTACTGCGCCAGTATTCAACATCAATGAATAAAACAATCACGTGCTTGGGCCTTGCCCAGGGGCCCACGGTGCATCGGGGTGTAGCGTTAATTTAATTGTGCATAAGCTTTTTATATAACACTACCTGTGCACTTTAATCTAATTTGTCTGGCGTGCGGCCACTTGACTGTGATGGGGAGGGAGACTGCATCGAAGGAGCGGTAGAGCACAGTCACGCAGATGCCGTGAAATTAGATATTACTACTAGCTGTTGCATAATCACTGTTGCTGCTTAATGTATTTGGATTATGTACATGTCAAAGTTTGCTGAAGCGTGCTTAACTTGAAGGTGAACTGTGTCCCAACTAAGTAAGTTTGTCGTAGTCACTACGTCTTTTTTCCGTCTTTCTGAATTCCAAGTGTGATTGATCTGAGCGTAATGAAGCGAGTCAGTTGAATGATGATTGAAGGAAGTAGAAACTACTTGTAATGAATTAATGGAGTCACCGCCCGCAACGTGCCCTGACTTTTCTAGATTTTCAGAATCCGCTCTAAACCTAAAGGTACTAGCACAGGAAAGACAGATTCATAGCTTCATAGCTTCATAGCTCCACAAATCCAGAAAACCTAGGGACATAATTCCAGGCCTTATAATGTGTTGGTAGGTTTGGGAAATAATGTCACCAGAGAGGGAAGGGCCTGAAAATTTCTCTATTTATTTATGCAGGGCATCATCCATCCGGGCATCCGTTTTTCATAGCCACTATGTACATAGTCAGCGTGAGCCTGAAGCCTGTCTCAGTAAGCACAGGGCCCAAGTTAGGGAACATGCTACACAAGGACGGCAGTGCGGGGAATTATAATGTGTGGACATGTCATATGTGAATATACAGTGCACATCTAAAGGCTTTAAATCTCATGGGGAAACGTGTTACGGAGGCCACTGAAGAGCTCACTGTTGAGAAAAGTAATGATTGCTGCTGTTAACCTGAACAAGAAACACCGTTTTGACTCTTGTTATCCCTTCCTCAAATTACACTCCAGTCAAGCAGTTCATCAGTGCTCTTTGAAATGAGGGGAAAAGAGGACGTTTTGTTCGGGTTTGTTACTCAAAGTGAATTTGCTTTTGTCAGGTGCAGATGGTAGTCCGTAGTCTTAATTCTTATTAGTGCTGTTTACAGAGAAATGGCACAGGATAAGACAACTCTGGCATCCTCTACTCCAGATTAATCTGGCTGACGCTAGTCCTGTGCACACGCCGGGCATCAGTTTTTAACGCGTTTTTTAATTGCCTCAAGTCAACGGCTCATCCTGGCATTCGCCAAAGCGCAGTGTGGCATAATTTGCGCCAGATCCTCTGGGACTTCAGCTGGGGGGTAGAGGGTGGGAGTGTGGGAATACAGGACTCTCACGGCTCTGTTTCTGGGCCTTTCTGTGCCGAGCAGGCTTGCCCCATGAGACCGGTTTTGGGCAATAGGAAACGCCTGCCGCCTGTAGAGATACGGGCGTGTCGACGCAGCCTCTGTTCCTGAAGGGAAGCTGTTCTCCCAGGATTGTATATGATTTTCACCCAATGATAATTATGCAGAGGTGCGGAACAGATTGCTTAGGATGCAATTTGGGAATCGTGTTCAATTTCCAGGTGGGATTTTTAAAATCGCTCTGCTAACCATAAACCTGCAGATTGTTCTTTATTTTTATTTATTTATTTCTTTTCGGTTTTTCACTACAGACATTATCATCAGAATCATCGTGTGCTGCAAGGTGTTGCGTTAATCTGCAAAACTGTATTACTGTGTCTTGCTTCCCTGCAGGAGAAACCCTGTTTCATTTTCTTGACTCAAAGCCACATAAAATATGAATAAATCTGGGGTTTGTTTAAAGCCTGCTCCCAGAGTCGGCACAGTCAAGAAAGGCAGACATGACTCACCGGGCCCAGGAACGTGATGTGCGGTCAATTTGATGACAGCTGTGATGTTGGACTTTGTTTACTCCCCCCCCCTTAAGGTTTCTATTTAGAAATGATTGACCTTGCTTTATAAAGCATAGCTGGAACATTGTTAAACAAGACCACACGTGGCACGGAATACGATTAGCGTGGATCGAATGTGCCGTTTCCACACGATGCATTTTAATGGTGAGTGTGCAAACCTATATCACTGCAGATGCAATCTCTGTATTGAGATACACATTTTTATTGGTTTATTTGTCTTGTCTGGCTGATGTTTCTGCGAGCAGATGTTCCTCAGAGGCATCCTGAAATCCCCCACCTGCGTTACACGGTGTTGTCGGGCTGAGCCTGCAAGGGTGTCATCCATCTTTCCCACTTATACTGCGATTTGCAAAGGCTGCTGGGGGCTAATAACAATTAAGGACATCATCCTTCACCCACGCAGCTGTAAATGCCACAATGCGAAAATCGCTGTATCATTCTCCTGCCTCTGCCTCGCTGCAGTGTGTTCCTAACACTGCTTGCTGTTGAGGCTGTTGGTTTTCCAGCATGGAAGGACAAACTCTTGGACTATAAGAAGGGATAGATGACAGTGTCATGTGGTGATACTAGGATCATCTGGTACTACTGTCATGTGGTGAGTAGGATCAACAATCTTTACCAGATGTTGACATGCCATGGCGATGGAGCAAGTGCTCACATTGTGTTCAAGGGGTAGCCAGCAGGAAGAGCACGGTGCACCGCATCACAGGTAGAAATGCACCGAGATGAAGGGGTTGGCCACTGTTTTTGTGTCACTTCAAGCGACGGCGCGGCGAATGATTTCGCCTGGGGCCTTCCCACAGGTTCCACTGTGTTTTTGCTTTAGAAAAACTCGAGGCAGGAATTCCATAACCTTTCACAGAGGGATACCATCAGCATGAGAGTCTGGCAGTTTGGTACTTTTATGGTGTCGTTAAATATGTCCTGGGGGCTTGTTACAGGTGTCTCAGCATCACTTTTAACATTTTTACAGTCGGATTTCCTGCTGTTACGATAATGTGACTGCTAATTGTGTAGCAGCGTACAATGCGACATGTCTGTGGGGAGAAATATTTTACTAGCGTTCTGCTAATAAAAGGAGGTGAGTGGCATGAATATGAAGGTGTTTTTGTCTGCCTGCGCATGATTTTATGGCTGCTGGTGACGTAGCAGCTAAGTAAGCTGACTTGCCACCAGCGGTGGGTTTTAATTTGCCCCTGAGGAAGCTGCTTAAGGCCTTTTGGGTAAGACAAAAGTGTATAGCGCGTTCCTTGTTTATATCTTCTGGAGCTTAGTAACTTTGCAGCTACGTTGTGTGGTGCTGCTTGGACGAGCTAAAGCGTCTGACAAATTGGGGCGTCAAAGGGAAAGTCTCGGCGGTAACACATTGTCGTTTGCCTCATTGGTTTGAGACTAGGTGTGGGTGGTGTTTAAGGAGGCTAACAAGCTTATTTAGGACTTAGCTCTGTCTCTTCTTCCCGTCGTCACAACGTCAGGCACTCGTTTAGCAATTATGCCGCGCTGAAAGCGGCCAATACCTGCCAATTAAATTGCGTCACTTGCTCGTTTCCTTGCACGCATGGGTTCCGATTCATGGAAGGCTTTGTGTTATAGCTTTGTTTATGCTGTTGTGTGTTAATGTGAGCAGGAAAAGGTACCCGTGTCAGTTTCATTGACATGCATCGCGTAGCCCTGTTGTGTACTTGACCAGGCGGTTAAACTAAATTTTTCTGGAGATAGCAAACAAAAACAGGGTTCGGTTTAGTTAACTGTGTTTGAATGTCTTGCTCTCTGTGTAAGAGGCATGTGCTCTCCCGCGCTCCCCAAAGCGGCAGTAACATCCATCTGCACCTTGCTTTAATTCAGAAAGGCAGTTGGGGGGCATATTTGACACACCTGAATGTCACACGGACTGCCACTAAGGTACAGGGATGTTAGGAGTTATCATTTACATAATTTGCCTGAAGCTGTTGTCCAATCAGTGAGGAGGAGACAACTGAAGCAGCTTACAAATGTGAAGCAAATGTAAGAACTTGAGAGATTGGGTCACATGGGTGATACAAAATCCTGTGATATGTTTGCAAATGGTGCAGAATAGAGGCGTGCCGTTGCGGTATAGAAAATCCAAGGTTTGTGTCACTTTGGACTGTTTTGGAAACATCACTGCAGAATTTTTGATGCGTTTAAATCCTGTTAGCATGATCCGCCCATTTCACTGTCACATTTTGAAGGTCCTCAAGGTCGTTCGGGGGCTGGAAGCAGCCTGGCTGCTTGACTCAGGTTCACATACAGAGTTTTACCTTTCGGACAAGCAGCGGCTTTATTGGAACGTTGTTTTCCCCCGGCAGTATGGCAGCCTGGAATGGGTTCGAGGCTCTGGGACTGTAACCCTGCGTTCGCGTGGCCTTCTCCGTGCCTTGGGCTGCCGTGTGCGTATACAGGCTTTAGATTATTGATCAGCAAATAGGAGGACGGGCATCACACGCAACATGCTGTGTTATTGAAGAGCTACCTGGCTCTTCAGTTCAGTGATAGACAAAGGAGATCTCAGACCACACTAATTTTCAGGCTAATTCATGCCAGGCCCATCAGAGAGAATTTTAGCTGTAAAATATATTGGAGACATACTCTCAGGCTACTGTGACTGCACAGATAGTTGTATGTATACACAGACTCCTGCCTCATCTTAGGCAGCTCAAAAGTGCTTTGAAGTATGCCATTGGTAGAGCCGAGCACACAGGTTTGTTCAGCTGCCGGAATCTGTGGGTGCAATGGCATGATTAAAATCACACGGGAATTTTTACGCGTGCGTTGTGCTGAAACGCTTCTAATTCACATTGAGAGCGGGTGTCGGTAAATGCATGTCACAGAGATGAAAAGCCCATCCGGAAGCTTTGAGGACCCCCCCAGATGACTGGTGGCTCACGGATGTAAAGGATTCTAGTGTTTTTGGACAAGTGCCATGGTGGTTCTTGCTTCCCACGTCAAAAATGGAAAGTCCGGGATGTGTGAGTGAGCGGGTCACAAGAAGGAGTCACATGGTTAGTGGTGACCTCGATGGACGTCTGGTGATGTCACATATGCAAAGCCTGTCAATGGTATGCTCTGATTATGGTGTCATGGGCTTAAAGGAGTCGTTGACGTGAGCAGCCCTCTGGTTTGGGATTCTGCCAAACCACTCAGCCGTACGTACGGACCCAGTTTCTCTGTGTACATGTATGTGAAGATGAAATTTCACATAAGCAGTTACACTGGTGTGGGAGACGCTCTGCTTGCAAGACGACAGCAGGAGAGTCAGCTGTGAGGAATCCTCTGAGAGGTTTGGTCCTGGGTTCTTCACGGCCTTAGCCAGGGGTTTGGCTTGGACCTGTGGAATTGCGTTGACTTGAGGGACATGAAATGTTACCTAGTGTTTAAGAGATCAACAAATATAAATATAATAAATAAAACTGAATTGAATTTTATCAGCCTGCAGTCTGGCATATGGAATTAGCTGTCTTTTTAATTACAGTGTAATCTTGTCAATTCTGCAGGACAAACTCGTTTCGTGGTTTATTCTGCTTGGTGATGTGTGTAGGGAGTGATGTATGAGCTGCTGGTTGCCCTCACAGAGGGTGTAGATGAGGCCCCTCCATCTCTAGCTGCTCCACTGCTCTATCAGTAAGCTTCCCACAAGTCTGACTCTATAGTTCTTTGTAACCAAGCCATCAGTAAAGATGAAGCTTCTCCAAATGTAACTCTGACCACGTTCCTCATTAAAGTTGTGCTTCTACTCTGGGTTTTCTGGTGACAGCTTCTCACAGATGAACTTCTTCATGGTCTTGTAAATGCGACGGAACGTTGTGTTGTAACTCATTGCTTTATGCACTTCTTATTTCCTGCTTCTGTTTGTGATGACTGTAGGCAAAAGGGGTTTAAGCACAAAGTTAAGCACTTCAACTCAGCATATTCCATGACGTTCAGTAAATGATGAAACTATCTGAAGAATGGGTGGAGTGTTTGACTTTAAACTTTAGTATTTATGTGTTCATTTTTAAACACTCCCTACCCAGTACTGGGCCATGGTGAGCCTGTAGCCAGCCCCAGAAAGTGCAGGGAATGAGGCTGGGCCACCCTAGACTGGGATGCCCGACCATTACAGCTCACACACGTTCACACACTGGGCAATCTAACGATACCAGTTTGCTTAACGGCGACAAGAAACGTGCAAACGGCGTACACACACAGACCCTGCAGTGGGAATCGAACCCACGTCCCTGGAGGTGTGAGGCTGTGATGCACGCTGTAATTACACAGTTAAGTAACATTGTACGGTCAACTTGGCGACATCAAAATGTTCTTCCCACCACTCCTCCTTTGTAAAGGTTTAATGAGAATTAGGATGCTTATGAAAACGTCTTTTAGTAAAACATTTGGAGTTGAAACGCTTGAAAAGACAAGGTTTAGTGGTTTATGTAGTCTATTATCCAGGAGTGACAAAACAGACATCACTTTATTTTATGTAATCATAATTTTGCATTCAGTGGGAAATTGAAGCATAAATTGTATATTTTATGCAAAACTATATTAAATCAGAAGTTGTATAATATGTAATAAACTGTATTATTAATGAACTGAGAACTTTAAAGAACTTCTTTTTGCATTTTAATAATTGTAATAAATTTGATTTTTTTTTTTTGTTTTGTGTGAGTGTGAGAGAGAGAAACCCATAGTATGAGGAGTGAAATGGAGCTGGAGATGGTGGAAGCTGTTTCTTCCCCAGAGGGGGGTGTTTAGGTGTTTATTTATGGGACATTGAGGGCAGAGGGATGAGGTCTGTCAGGATGTTGCTGGGTCATACTCGGTGGTCAGTGGGGGCACTGAATAATCATAATCCTCCAGGATGGCCAAACTAATGGTGAGGGCTTCTCATTCCATGGTGACATGGTGGTGTTCTGCCAGGGCAAGCTTCTGGGGGAGAAAGCATACGGGATTGTCCTCCCCATCAGAGTCCTGGGATATGGCTGCTGTGAGTCCGGCTTCATGAGCGTCAGTCTGAGTTCCAAAGGGCCGATTCTATGAATTACTCTGCCAACCAGCGTTGTTGTTTGATTTAATAAAGGGGCTTGTTTGTTTTCAAGGTCTGCCGTGCACAATCGTAGAAATGTACAGTACGTTCTTGAAAGCTGGCAAGACGCCAGTGTATTTTAAGCTTTACTGAGCCCTGTGCTATCATGGAATGCTTCGGTGAAATGGCAAATTCATTTTTCACATTCACATTACATTATTAAAATGTTACAGCGCAGCAGCATCGATCCCCTCCTTTCCATTTCTCATTTATTCATTTGTATGTTAATTTATTTAGGAAGTCATCCAGTAAAGATAGCTGGCCATTCTGACAGCTTTAAACGTAGCATGCTTCTAACAGATTAAACATTAGCGTGCTTCTAACAGATTAAACATAGCATGCTTCTAACAGATTAAACATTAGCGTGCTTCTAACAGATTAAACATAGC
>JAACJT020000096.1:494203-526775 GCA_009936485.2 Gymnarchus niloticus
TAGCGTGCTTCTAACAGATTAAACATTAGCGTGCTTCTAACAGATTAAACATAGCATGCTTCTAACAGATTAAACATTAGCGTGCTTCTAACAGATTAAACATTAGCGTGCTTCTAACAGATTAAACATAGCATGCTTCTAACAGATTAAACATAGCATGCTTCTAACAGATTAAACATTATTAAACATTAGCATGCTTCTAACAGATTAGACATAGCATGCTTCTAACAGATTAAACATTATTAAACATTAGCATGCTTCTAACAGATTAGACATAGCATGCTTCTAACAGATTAAACATTATTAAACATTAGCATGCTTCTAACAGATTAAACATTATTAAAAATTAGCATGCTTCTAACAGATTAAACATAGCATGCTTCTAACAGATTAAACATTAGCATGCTTCTAACAGATTAAACATTAGCATGCTTCTAACAGATTAAACATTATTAAACATAGCATGCTTCTAACAGATTAAACATAGCATGCTTCTAACAGATTAAACATTAGCATGCTTCTAACAGGTTCATGTATTTTTGCCTTGGGTGAGTGGATTCTCTCTGTTTTTTGTATTGTTTGACTCCACAGGGGTGCTAAAAAAAATTCCTGTAACTATGGTCCACTGTATTTTACTACATAAGAGCCAGTGATGCACATTGAAATACAGTGAAATATCCCCATGCCTTTCTGTCGTGTCTGATAATAGTCCACCATTCCAGTATCGGCGGAGCTTTATAATTAAGCCCTCATGTTAAATTTATGAATATGTATAGGGAATTTATGCTCATATGAGTTAATGCTTAAGGCTTGGTTTGTAAAGTAATTGCCTTTTACATTGTGTAAAGTATTCTTGCTACGCTAGGCTGAGGTTAAACTTTCAGACAGAGCTCTTTTGAGAGGATCTTCATAGCTCTCGTATATCTTGACTCCTGTACAGCCAACATTAATCTCCCTTATGATACTAATTTCTTTGTAATGATTTTGTGAGTACCGTGTAGCGTACTTTTGTCTGTGTAGAATTATATATTGGCTCATAATTAAACAGTAATTTCATTTTAGCATCACAGGTACCTGCTTTGCCTCTGCCATGGGTGAAATCTGACTCTTCTGAGGAAGTGAGGAAGGACCTAAAGCTAGATCTTCAGTCGCTTAACCCTTTCATGCATGAATTATGACTGGTTGAGACAGCATTTAAAAAGTATTTTCTATTCTTTCAGGATTAAAAAAATATTCTTTAGTGATTTTTTTTTTACTCCAGTTGTAGCCTATTTTTTAAAAAGATGCCTGTGTTTCAGTATTCACTACAGGTAACACAGATTGAATTACTAACAAATGTGACAGAATCACAATCACAATAGAAAGCACTGCTTCTTTTGGGGCGACGTCCCATAAGGAAGACTCCATGCAACTTTCAGCTTGAAAACGATCCTTAAATTAGATAATGGGATTTGAAATAGCTGTCCACTGTAGGAAGCACGGTACATGAGGGATCAGGTCATTTATTTAATTTTCCCAGTGAACATGCTAAAAAGGATTTAATTTGAAGGTCTGTTGCACATTGATTTAATCATGGTGAAAAAGGCAGGTGTAATTGGCAGGATACATTTGAATGATGTTTTTTATTTTCCTGTAACAAGATGTTCGTGCCTCGGCGGAGAATGTTACGGTTAGACAAAAGTCAAGCCAAATTTTTATTATTAGTGCTGTTGTTGTTATTTCTGCAAACCTCTCTTTGTCATTTTGCTAGGAAAAATAATCATCATAATGACACTGTCTATCATTGAATCATTTTTAATAAGAAATGTCTGAGAAACTGGCAATAAAAGATTCGGTCTGATTTTAGAAGTCGTATCTGCGGGGTTCTGGAGGAGCGTCTCTTTATTTGGATGGCAGGTATCTGAGGACGTCTCGAAACCGCATTCGTCTCTTCTTCTGACCTACATTGTTTGGATATTTCACTGTAAGTTCGCTGAGTTCTGGTATCTTTCTCAGTAGAATTCTTCAGAGAAATAAGAGGATGCTTTGTGAGGTAAAAATGATGTCGAGTGTCTCCCCTGAGGAAATACAGGTAGAGGGACTCTGTGTGTGTGTGTGTGTGTGTGTGTGTGTGTGTGTGTGTGTGTGTGGCCACATTTATATTACGTTGTGGGGACAAAATGTCCCCTCAAGGTAATAAAAACCTGACATTTTTGACTTGTGGGGACATTTTTCAAGTCCCCACAAATCAAAACTCAATTTTCTAAAAGTCTGTGAAGACAATCAAAAAACCCAAAGAGCTAAAAATCTTGTATTTTGTTAGGTTACTTATGATTAAGGTTTGGGTTGTCAATTAGTTTTAGGGTTAAGCCCATAGAAATGAATGGAAGGTCCCCACAATGTTAGTTTTGCCTACATACGTGTGTGTGCGTGTGTGTGTGTGTGTGTGTGGGGGGGGGGGGGTTGCTGTTCTCTGCACCGCTCTCTGGCGCCCCCTGGCTGCACCGCATTTTCAGGCGCTCTTCAGGCTGCACTGCACTAACATGGCGGGTATCTCCTAGTCATTACACTCATCTATCAGCAGACAAGCACCCAGTCTCCCCTAGCCCCCCTGGTACCCCCATATTATGGGTGTCCATTATGTCAACCTTCCTCTCTTTCCAATCATAATTTGGTTTTGTGCAGTGTCTGTCCCGTTGTATCGTGCTTTAAGTCTTAAGCAGGCAAAGATACATTATGTTCAAATTATAGTTATGTTGCCAATAATATGACTGTCTGTCAAAGTGTCAGTTTACATTTTTCAAAACATCCACTGAAATCACCCTAGAATTTGCAGTTACCTTTCACTATAGTCACGTATTTGTTGAAATCAAGTACGAGCACCCCTCATTTGGGTATTCAGTACCTTATAAAGTTAATTAACTAATTAAGTTTACGAATTAAGTAGATGGCAGTGAAATTAAACCAATGTGTGGAACGGTCGTGGTGCTCTTGAGGAGAGGTTTGGGAAGCAAAGCCGTGTTCTTCCAGCCATCCAACCAGCTATCAGAAACACTTTGAAGAACAGAAGACACTCATGTTCTTCATGTGTCTCTCAAGTGCCTGGCCCTTTAAGAGGAAACACTACACTGAATTTGTTAGACTTCGGTCAAGGCATAAG
The DNA here is from genome assembly GCA_009936485.2 of Gymnarchus niloticus. NCBI lineage: Eukaryota > Metazoa > Chordata > Actinopteri > Osteoglossiformes > Gymnarchidae > Gymnarchus > Gymnarchus niloticus. Next base: position 497,343 of record JAACJT020000096.1, read on the forward strand.
AAAACTGATCTTTTGGTTTTTAGCAACAGCTAAGCAGGCAGGGAAAGGGGAAGGCGTCTGGTCCACAAATGGAGTCTGTAGTCTGTTTTACTGTATGTTATTAGAAATGGGCTACAGGTGAATCAATGGCATTGTCTCCTAAAATCTGCTCTTGAAAACTGTAATTTAGTCACCTCTGTCAATCTCCTGTGGCTGGTGTTGCATTTTTTTTGGTCAGAAATAGGAACTGGCTTCAGAAACATCTCTGCTAAGTGTGCCGATTGTGTAGTTTATGAGACATATCTATAATTCTGCATTTGGCCCCTGCATGGATTGTGAATTTTCTCTCATGCATGTTACACTACAGCCATGACTTGTACCTTTCCCTCAATGTACCCATGTCCCATGCTCTGTCGAGCCACGTGCCATCTCGTGTTCTCAGACGGCATGTGTATGGCTGGCACGTGTCCTCGCCAGCCTCGAGGACGCTGTTGGGGATCAGATTGTCACGTCTAGCAGTCGTCATCTGGTTAGTGAGGTTCTCCTATGGTTGTTTGCTTGATTTTCCTCTGCAGGTTCTCCATTTGTCTGGGGAGGGTTTCCTGTGGTGGCCAGCACCTGAGATACATTTCACCATGATTACTGTGCGGCGTGCCCCTCCCCCTCCTGGTCTCCAACTTGTTTAACACAAGGCTCATGTTTACTCTGTGGTTTAAATGTCTGTTTCTTTGGGCTCGATGTTCAGATGCATCGATCTGAGCCTTTAAACATTCTGGCACCCTGTCCTGCTCCCCAAACGTCACCGTGTTAGCTGGCTGGCATAGTCCCTCAGGTCTCTAACTTCTATCATCTTCTTTGGTTCTCAGTAAAGGTCTGCTCATTGCATTTGGGTTGTGTTTATATAAAAAAGCATCTATTTATCTCTTTTTCTTTCTTTAATAGATTGATAGATTTAATAGATAGTTGTGGAACGACCATCAAGTTTGCATCACACATGCAGCATCCATGGAATAATTTAAAAAGATCGTACCACGGCTTATTTTAAGCAAGTTTATTGATCACAAGGTTTTCTGTAAATTTACTCTCATTTGGAGAAGCTCTAAGTTTTTGGTTATGAAAAGTGCCATATAAATCTTTCATTATCATCATCATCATTATTATTATTAACTAAGCATAAAAATGATAAATAGAAATGCATAAGGCCCACCTCTAAATTAGCAGTAATGCCAGCAGACTCTACTTTTGGAAGTACAGGCTAGTGCAATTCAAATGTGTGGTGAAAGATTGTCCCTTAAATTTTGCCTTATGGCTCCACCACATGTTGGGTCAAGGGGCGCTGGCTCAAGGCACAAATTGGATGACCCTTCCCCCAGGAAGGCTTTGGCAGGTCATGTGTGAACACAGCAATGCTGAAATGAAATCCCAGAATGCTAATTTGCCCTCCTGGGTGAGCCACCTGTAACACCAACAGACCAGGAGGAGGCAGTGGTGTTACCGGGGAGGGTGTTACTGATGCCCACGGCAACAGTGGAAGGAGGGTGAGGCGTGATGTTCGAAGACAGCCATGGAAGTGGCTGCAGGTGAACCAGAGGACGTGGGTTAATGGGGCTGGGCACAGCAAAGGGAAACCCCCCCCCCCACCACAGGGGCTAATTGCTAATTGTCAGTCTCACTTTGGTGACTTCCTCGGTCCCCGGGCCCAATCGCATCCATGAAGTGAAAATACAGAAAAGGAATCACTGAGCCGTTACTAATCCTCTCTGTATGACACACTGCCTCGGGGGGCTTGGGGAGGTGGGGGTGTGGATGTGAACAGTCCAATGGCTGGTGAAAATCACAGACTGATTTATTGCTACCTTTTTCCTTCGTTAGTTTTCTTTATTTGTCCATTCATCTCTTGCAGGAGTCCTTTTTGCTCTGTTTAATGTTTTAATACAGCACTGTTGGCACCCTTTATTTGTCTCTCTGGCACTCTGATTTGCTCTCAGGGAGGTCCTGCCCCCCTGCCTGTTCTCTGTTGGGTTGTGATTGGCTGGTTTGCAGGATAAATTTTCTTCACATTCTTAAAAAAAACCCTTTAATAAAGGTTGCAGGCGGTTCCACTCCAGTAGGCGTGAGACGCAGTATGGCGTTGGTATTGTATATGGCAAATTAGTGTTAGGCTATATTTAAGATCATTTTAAGATAAGAGTAATTGTTTATAATCGTTAACATGTGTTTGTGTGGAATTAGTTTAGTCGGAGCTGATTTTCTGCACCACGGCAGATATACAGTAAAGCCCCCTCTTGCCCCTGCTACCCCCTTTTTGCAACATGCATCATTCATCTATTGGCCATCTAATTTTGTCAGCCCCAAGTCTCCCTCCCTTTGTCTCAAAACCATCGCCTCTCCATCCAATGGTTTCCCAAAGCTTATCGACAGTCACCCGTTGGCCGTATTGTTGACCAAACACGAGTCAGAGGGCGCGTTAACTGCCCGTGTCTCTGTGACAACTGTCTCAAGCTCTTGTACCGCTTGGCGTGTGACTCAGAGATTCCTCAGGAAGGGGTCTCCTGAGAAAGCCACCACGTCCTGTCAGTAACGTGCCCACAAGTTTGGCAGAATCCAGGTGGTCGAAGTTTGAAGAAAAGCCCACAGTCACCCAGCTCAGTCTCATATGGCCTAGAAAACAGTATATACCCAGCTTAATTGAAGTTCCGTGACCGGTGAAATTCAATTTAGTTGAGTCTGGGTAGCAGGCAGCTGGCCTTGCTATTGGAAATTGATTTTGCACAGACCTAATCATGTGGCTGAAATTTGCAATTTGAAGGGTTTTTCTTTGCTGTCAGTATTGCTGGCTCTCTGTGGGGGACCAACCCTCACTTTGCAGGCAGTCGCTTCTGAAATGGGACAGAAAGTGGGAACGAGAGGATTGGCTTCTCTGTTTAGCGTTTTTATTGAGCAAGGCTCACGTCGTATAGTCAGACACCATCGTAACGGCTGGGAACGACAGTGTAATGTGTACTTCTGATGACCACTGGCGTCCAGTGTCTGTCCCATTCTGGCTGACTTGCTCCGTTCGTTTACCGTGTTGTGAGCAAACTCAAAATGCTAATGGACCCTAAAACCAAGTGAGTAAACATTTGTTTGCAGTCCCATGAGATGATGATGATACGGGCAGGGAGCCGGGAGAATTGATTATTTTATATTGCTATGGGCTGAAGATATGTTTCATATTTGGTTTATGGCAATTACCAGCCTCGCTTGAGGTCTCCTGGCAACAGTGATAAAACTCCCAAGCGACAGGAAAGCTAGTAATAGTCATAGATGAGCTGGAAATACTCCTGGTTCTTTGGAACTCCATAATGGGAGAAGAGAAGCTACTGGGACTTAACCGTAGGTTGGATGTGATGAACAGCAGTGATGTAGCACCATAATTAGTGTTAAGATGTCCGTGCTCCAGTGAGAGGCTCTGCTGCTGTACCATCCAGACATCTTTCTGGTGCTTGCCTTCAGCCAGATAACAACCTGCACTGACAAACTGGCAGTAAAATATTTAGTACCCAAGGGTATACACTAAGAATATGACTCTGTATGAATTCAAAGTGTTATCGAGACTTCGATACGTGGAATGTTGGCCATTACTGCCATCGTCACTGCATTAGAATGCCAGAACCTGGCGGTTATTTTTACGTAGACTTTCAGACTTGTTTTTTGGGACCCCGATCAGCAAAGCCGTGTCACGTCTGCGAGGCCCGTGCGTGGCGGTGGACAGCTGGCCCCGTGTGCCCGGCACCTCCTCAACAGAGGTGACAGTTCTCTGTTTCCCACCAGGCCGCCGTGCTTGGCAGGGCACAGAGTGCTGCTCCAGAGCCTCCACTGGTGACAGTTATGACACTCTGCCATGTCCCAGGAATACTTCTGATAGCGTGCCTTTTTTCCGTGCGGTGGCATGAATTGAACAGATAACACTAAGTCCCAGGAGCTCGAGGGTCCTAAAATAGGCCTTCTTCAAGTCCAGCCAGCATTCAGACATGTTAGGAAGCTGCTTGGTCCTCAGCTGCTTATGGGCACAGAAGGTAGGTGCTAAATGGAAATTGTTTGGTTATGAGTGCAGAAAAAATGGTTGTATGATCTTTTTATTATGTGCTTTGCTGTTGCTGTTGCACCTGGGTAAGGTGATTTGGTGAAAAGGATGGATGGATGGACCCTGGAGAGAAATAATAAAAGAAAAAAAAAAATGTTTCAGAAAAGGTCCATGGAATTTTCTGGAGTCTCAAGTACACTGGAGTCGAATGAATTGGAGGTGAAATAGACAGCCCTAACCCCCCGCCCCCCCCCCGCCCCCAACCTCCAAAAGAAATGGGATATTAGAGTGAGACAGAATTTTCACAGGTTTGGATTTTAGGTTCAGGCCTTTTTGTATTTTTCTTTTGCAGAGATAAGTTACACATTTCTTTTGATACTCAACAGTCATCCCCATTTCTGTAACTACTCATCCACGACAGGCTTGTGGTGTGAAAATCAGAATGCATCTCGAACACACTCCCAGTGAGTCTTTAAATTTGAGATGTGTCACCTGGACGTAGCCCTGGAGATTTTATGGAACTGCTGAGGAGATAAAGGAACTGCTTTGCTAAATTCTGACTTAAAACTCCACTCATTCATAAATATGTTGCTCTTGGCTGTGTGTTATCTCTAATATGAACAACACTTCTAGTTTAAAGAAGCACCCACTGTCACAGACAAATCTCATTGCTGCAAGGCACGGCCCTGGGAGATTCCAAGGTTGCAGCTGAAGAGATCTGGAATGCCTCAGAGTGAGGATCTGCTCTTGCCTCAGGGGTACGCCTGCTGAGGTTCGAGGTGAGGGCAGTGTGGGGGAGGGGGAGGCGAGAGAAGCCAGTCACGTTCAAAGCTGAGGTCAGGGTCAGACGGAGAGGTGTTGATGTGCTGGAATCCCTTGAAGAGCATCATCTGAAACATTGTGATTTTTAAATTTTTTATTTGTATTTATTTATTTATTACAATGGCACCTTCTCAGATCCACAACCCCATTGCTAATGTTGGCAAGTTTCTGACCTGGCTTCATGGCCTGAAGATCACACCTCTTTTCCTGGTGAGGGTCAAGGTGAGACCTGAAGATGAGGTGTGCCATGTATAAACCACTCTTTCTGTGAATCAGTTCATTCCTCACATGACAGGAATGTCAATGAGTAAGAGAAAGGTGTTCTTGAATGACACGCCGGGAGCAGATGAATGGCTGTAGGATGCATCTGTCTATATCTGAATTTTGACGTTCAAATAAGCTGCGAGCCAGAGACAGTGGGATGCGATTTAAAGTATGGAGAGCTGTGACTCCCAGCTCTGTGTCAGATGTTTTAGTCGAGGTTGTACAGAATGCATCAGCTTCTGAAGGAGATTGAACCCATGTCTGTCTTTGACCAAAATATGATCTCTAGATGTATTGTCCAGAGAGTCTACTGTCCATCTCCAATGGTGCAGAGCAGGTGACGGAAATAGCTCTCAATTTGTAGGCTGGGCAATCAAACTTGCACTTCAGTCATCATGTCTGAGCCTAGCTATCACACACTCCCTGTAGGAGAGGTGGGAATGTTGCACGGGGGTGGGGGTGGGGGTGAGGGTGAGGTAAAGGTGGAGCTGGACAGTGTGAAGGTTAGTGAAGTGCAGAGCAGTGTGGTTGCTCCACTCCAGAGAGACGACGGTCCCCACATTAACTGCATCCTTAAACTAGCCTGCCAGGTGCATGTTGGGAAGCCTCAGAATGGCTCAGGAAGCCTTCGGCATTTCTGGTTTCCTGGCCAGCATGCTGGGGAGGTGATACCCAACTGTTGCTGGTTCTCCAGGCCCAGGTTGTACCAAGCTGTGCAGCATTCCCAGTAAGACCCAGAATGGAAGGAGGCCACTGGAGGTGCTGGGGCGTTCCGTGTTAACCTTGAAGACTGAGGAGCATCTTCTGATCATAATAAAAACCCTGGTTTTGGTCCCGTGAATGTATCAGTCAAGCCCTGTGAACTTCTTGTGTGTTTGCGATGGGATGCATTTCACACACCAATTTATACAGTATGTAACAATGTGCTTCTGTCCATATATGAGATTTTTATACCGTGATAAACTCTGCTGAGTTGCTACTTCCTCGCTTAAAATATCACTTTGTCTGTACCTGTTGTTTGTCTGACCCAGAAGTGCTTCATGAGCCTGGTTCTGTGGAGTTCAGTATATAGCAGCTCCTCTGCATATCTCGGGAGATGATTTAAATCACTGTAATCCTCAGCATCTCCAGGGTGTCCTTTTAAAACACCCTAACCCTAACCTTCTGAAACTCTGGGCTGTTCCTTTAAAACACCCTAACTCTAACTTTCAGGATCGCTGGGATATTCCTCTAAAACACCAAAACCCTAAAATTCTGCATCTCTTGGGTGATCCTTTAAAACACCCTAACCCTAACTCCTCATCTTAAACAAACTCTATAAGAAGCAGAAATAATACAGAAGAAAGTCAAGTCACTAATTTTTCTCTAATTAATTTTCTCTAACTAATTTTTCATACTTTTCAAGCCCTTATGATCCGACCATTCCTTTTGTGTGACCTTTGTTACTGCTGATTGGTTCATTATTTTGACTGTTAGCCAATGATTAAATCCCAAAGAAATAACAGTCTTACCCATTTGGAAACTTGGATGTTCTGCCAGAGCAGTTCTGGTTGAGAAAATTTCTCAGTGGTAAAACTGTAAGCATCCAAGTTCCTGTTAACCATAGTGCACCTTCTGTATTTGCACGGTCATATTTGGGGTGGGGGAGGGTGTCCACAAGCTCTTCAGCTTCAGCCTGAGAAAAATGTTTTGGGAGGATATCCGGTCATCACTGTTCTGAGATCGTTGAAAGCCTCTGGGCAGGCGCTGACCCCGCAACCCAAAAACTCCTCATGCATTGCATTACCAGCTTGCAAATGATCCTGGCGACATAACTGATTGGCAGTAGAAAAGCTTATTATTTTGCGTGAGCAAAGTAAAACACAGTTTAACATAATAAGCCCTGAGATGTCTGCGGTTGGCCTCCGACTATTCGTTTGAATGTGATGGTGGCATGAGTAGCACTGTTGACTCCCATCTCCAGGGTTGGGGGTTTGAATCCCACTCTGTATGGTGTGTGTGTGTAGTTTCCATGATGTTCTCCCGGTGTCAAACGACATACTGTTAGGCTAATTGGCATTTCTTAATTGCCTGTAGTGTCCGTGCCTTATGACAGACTGGCATCCAGCCTTGTGTCCTGTGCTTTCTGTTGTAGGCTTCATCCCCACCCCTGACCAGGGTAAGTGGTTAGGTGATGGATGTTTTCACCAAGACTTTGTGGATAGTTGTTCCTGAAAGTGGCAGAGACACTGCTGAAGAACTGTGACGTTTACTAACGTGACAGCACGTTGAAGCCATGCCAACATATCTCATTGATGACTGACTCATGACATTGTGCTCCTTTTGTGAAAAGTGATAAACCTGGAAGAGGATAAAAATGTAGCCACAGTGTTTAATGCTATGTTAATGTGGTTCGCGCATTTCAATATCCCGTCATTCCTGTTGAAGGTCTGCTGAGCCTTACTGTATGAGAGAAAGATGTTTCACTTTGAACTCTGGAACTGCATTGTGAACATTCACAGCATACGGTATGTAAACAAGCTGGGAAGAAAGTACCAGAATTCCACATGGAAGCAAATTCCAATCTGATGCCAGTAAGACCATCTCCTCTCCCTGAAAATCTGGAGGTGCCAGTCGATCGCAAAGCGTAGCAGGCTGACCACAAGGTCCACTTCTCCTCCAGCAAATTCTGCCTTAGAATGTACGCACGTGGCCATTTAGATGAGCAACAATTGCAGGCACCCATGATAGCCAGCTTCATTTCTAATGATTTTTCCTGAGGTTTGTCTCATGTTCTCCACAGTTTGCAGGTTCAAAAACCAAAGCGATTTCTCTGAACATAATTTCTCTTTGTACGCTTTAGCAGTGCTCTCCTTATAGGAGGTGGCTCGCATACAAATGATTAGCTTTGATGTAAGATTATACTATGAAATCCCAAACCTTTGTCCATAGTTCTTGATGTCAGCTTATCTGGGCTTTGTGTCATTCTTTGCAATCACACAGAGTTATTAACTCCCATGATGATTTCCCAGGATGTTAAATGACAGCTCAAATAATTGTGCAGAATATGATGGTGTCCACAGTGCAAAGAATGACAGATGACTCTGAATAAGAGGCTAATGCCTTTATGTAACTGAGTTGGCGTTGGTGTCAGAGCCTGCGAGCATCACCCAGTCTCGCCAGGGGTTTCAACGACTGGCTCAGGCTCCCCCTGAAGCCCTGAATTACACATTTGCCCCTGAAGCCCCGACTTACACTCCTGCCCCTGAAACTCGGATTTACACATTTGCCCATAAAGCCCTGACTTACACACCTGCCCCTGAAGCCCCAGACACAACACAAAGCATGGGGGGTGGAGGTGACGTGAGACTTCTTGGACATTTGTTGTCTTAAGCGCTTTTATCTGAGCTTCCTTGTTCTGCTGACAACACTGGCAGCTGTTGACATGACCCGTTCTGCTGGGGACTGAGCTTATTGCTTAATTGGCTCGTTGCATGACACTAATCCATGCCCCACCAATGTTCGCCCAACGCCGAGTCAAGCGGCTCTCAAATCAACAATAGAGAGTGCGGACAGATTTGATGCTGATAGCTCATCTTGGCCCTCATGCTCTCGGACAGGCCCCCCGGGGCACGCTGAACATGGCATACGTCACTCTTACTGCAGTGTGTTGGCAGAAATGATTACATTTCAAATGGAAAGCCCGATCGGTCATTCCAGTTGTCTGGTATTCCTTATCTATCTATTATTTTATGTACCCATCTGTCCATCTGCCAAAACTGGTCATTCAGTCCATGGAGCCTGTCCCAGGAAGTACTGAGAAACTCTGGGTAGGACTCTAGTCCACCTCAGGACAAGAGCTCACGCAAGGTCACACTATGAGCTGATTGGAGACGCTAGTTTGACTAACTGCACGTTTTTGTACCTGAATCACCTGGAGGAGACTAATATTCTTCCATTTTAGCTAATGCCGTGACGTAACTCAGGCAACCCATTGCATATGTACCTTATGCGTATCTAAGTGATTGCTATTCAAACATTTTATCAGCTTTCAAAATGGATTAGCTTCAAGCTTTTAGCCACCTTAGCAATGGCGGTGCTCTGGAGGAAAACGGCTACTAGTCCACTGCACGGAGGAAGACCTTCGTTTGACTTGACTTTAGGAGTAGATACAGGAACCAACCCCCTCCAACCATGTGGCTAAAAGGGTCTCCTTTGCATCTAAATGGACACCAAAATGTGCATCTATATATTAAATTGACCTTTGCATCAGACAACAAATGTCATAAATTTTACATGTACATATGAATAATATTACGTAGGCTATTAGTCATTTTATTGTACTGAATATTTTAGGACACTTTTCAAGTGCACTGGTAAATATGGATATTCAGGTGGTACTTCAAAAGCTGTTCTCTTCACCACTTGGGTGTGTGCGTGTCTGCGTGTGTTACTGTGTGTACATGAGAGCTACATGGTGGTCAATGCTTTTGACCTCAGGGGACATGGACTCAATTACTCGCTTGCTGTTTTCCAAAGGCAGCCTAAAATGACCGCTTTGGACCTCCCAGGATTGTCACGTGATTTCATCATATAAATTTGTTTTTTTTTTTTTGTCCCCAATTTTAAGTTGTATAGCTCTGCTTTGAACCCCCCCCCACCCTTTGACAGGTTATGCTTGTTCTTGAGAACTTTCTGCAGTCATGTATCTCAAAATGGACTTCATCTGTTTGGTTTGGAAGAATATTTCATCAGTGGTCACTTTGACACTGCTGTGAAGGAATCGGTCCTGTCTGTGTGAAAAGATATTCGGGCAGCATCCACGTCACATGCTTTATCGTCTTTCAGGAGAGTGAAGGCCCACACTGTGATTTTCACCAAACTGCGGAAAATGCAGTCATTAGAGCCTGTTATTATTTAAATAACAATTCAAGCAATGGGAGGGATAGTCGGACACCCCTGCATTTAACTAGACATACTACGGCAGTACAAACTATTAATTGCAGGGTGTGCCTACAACGGGATCAGATCGCTAAAGAATGACCTGAACAGCTATAGCTATTAGAACTGTACTGGTTGAATTTGAATAACAAATTAGAGTCTCCATACAGAAAACAACAACAGTCTCAGCAGTCTCACAGCTAATTAATTTCATTTGCTTTGCTACCCACGAGTAAATGTGATGACTCTTCAGTGTTCATCTTGTTCTTTAATACTGTATTTACAAGGTGCTACTGGAAGGAATGAATTATTTTAGGTAATCTTTTAAGATGGCAGATTCTTGTGGGAAGGCAGAGAGCTGAGGAATTTTCAAGAAAGCAGGTTTAACAAACCCTAAGCCTAACCTTAAACTCTGAGTTGATTGACCTCAACACACCATGTCTTGGGTTATCTGTTTCTGGACCACAGTTTAGACTTTCGGTAATCGAAGTAAATCAACTATGAGTAGGCTGATTCTAACCTTACCTCATTCCCAGTGAACTTAAAAGCTATGATCAATGAGATGCTGATAGTAGGATTGTTGACACAAGCAAAACAAAAAAGTGTAAAACTTTGTATTTTACAGTTTGAAATAGTCATGTCTGCATATGTATATTCTGCACTTCCTATATCATTAAGAAAGCTTTAATTGGTAAAAAATTAATAAAATGATTGGCCATGTAGAGAATCAAAAACGTGCATCACGATAGTCATCAGAGAAAGACAGAATGTATAATTTCCCTCTCCTGACATAAACCTCGGTATGTAATTTAAGTTTCAGTGTCAGCTGGATCCTATAGGAAAGGACACACCATGTTTGACGACTTGATGGCCGGGAACTGTAGGACCTGCTCGTGTTCTGGCAACGAAATCTCGTTTATGTCAAGTGAACCTGCTCCAAAGCAGGATAGCTTCACAGATTCACTCTGATTTGGGTTTCTGGAATGGACAATCCCAGGTTTACGTGACCTTGGAGTAGACATACTTGGGTTAGTTGCTAAATCCACTTTCTGGAGAAGCTGGCAGGTCCTTTGGTTGCATATCACAGATTTTCCAGGGTCCTGCAACACGTGTGAACATGGTATGTTCCTGAGCTGTGTGGGCTGCATAGGTAAGCTAATCAGATCTTTAATGTAACATCAGGCTTTTCTGTTTGAGACTGCACTTGAGGCTGGAAGAGAGGTAGGGCTCATGCCACATGGATTTGGTTGAGGGAGGGGCTTCATTGACAAGCCTATTTATTTTCATTCCTGACTCCCTTCTCTGGAGCTAAGTGTGGCTTTTTCTGGGCCCAGGACAAGTGTTCCTGCCTAGAGATATTTGGGGAAATTCAGCTTGTTGAAGCTCAGGGCTACAAAAGGCACAAAAAAGCCAACAAACATGAATCACTCTGAGTGGAGCTGAGAGTGATGTTTACTGCCTCCATAAAAGAACAGAAATATTGATAAAAGCTTGTATGTTGAGAGGCCAGTAAACCACTGGGAACATTTTATTTATGGTTTTATTCCAAAAATGAACTTTGATGACAGGAAGTGGGATAAGAGGAAGCTGAACTTTCACCTTATGAATGATGTTTTTAGTGATGTGATTATAATCTCAGGAGCAAATGAATATTCTTCATCCTCTCAGTTTGGTTTTAAATGTTTTATTTTTCAGTCTGAAGAAAGGTGTATACAGCTTGTTAGTGGCAGCATGGGAAACCAGGAATAAAGACGAGGAGAAGACGAAGACAAAGATGAGAGCACTCAATGAGCCAATATTCTGTGAAGATCCAAAGAAAGCCAGGGAAAACCAGCTGAGGGAATATTCTGTTTTTTAAATAATAGTTTTTGGGATTCACTGTCAAAGAAAGGTCTCTGTGAGTGGGTGTCCCCAAAACACGTCGGGAAATCGGAAGAAATTCTCTGGATGTTGCTGACATGCTGCTGTCAGAATCGAGCATCGGGGGGAGGAGGTTGGTATGAATGCCACTGAAGCCAGTGTTTGATTGTGAACTCGTGATCTGAGGTGGTGCCTTTGTTTTCGAGGGCCGTGATTTAAAAGTGCCGCTGTTCTCAAACGGTTCTGGCCGTTCCGAAAGCCTTACAGATTTCTGCCGTTAACATGTCACTACGTCAGTATGTCATTAGCGAAGTCGCTCGTTGAGTTGCGAGCTCGAGGGCCTCTCCGGGTCCGGTCCCTCTCAGAAACCAGGCAGTCCGCTGTCGCGATTTTTGATTTTGAGGGTCCTTTTTGTCTGTCAGAATCAAGGTGCCCACTGGGATAGCTGTCATGTGTAGCTGCTCGTTGTTTCCCAGTGGGCTAAAAGCTATTTTACAGTTTCCTGATAAGAGCAGCTGTGACCTCCCCTTGACCCCTGCCTCCCCAGTTTGCATAGTGTTTTAATAGAAGGTTCATGTCCATTTCCAAATCGTCAAAGGGAGTGGGGTTCTAACGGGGGTGTTACCATGGAGCCGTGTAAGTGGGTGCCAAGGAGAGTCTATTTTTGCCCGCCTCTCGATTATCATGAAAAGAGGGCACGTCACCAGCAGACAATGAAGGAAATCACCCGTTATTGAATGTTTTTTTCATTAGCTTCGGTCCGCATGTTGCTCAAGATAGTCTGTGTTGATTAGCCACATTAGGATACGCTTGCAAAACATGACCCGGCCGGGTAGAAAAGGACCTTTCAGAGTGTTTCAATCTGATCTTTCCTTAATTTAACAGAATGGACGGTTGACACAATTTAGCTGTGTACACCCAAACTTTATTACAAAGTTAAAGGAACAGCTATATTAATATGTGTGTGTCTCTCCCCCCCAATAAAATAAAATCAGTGGTGCAACAAAACTACTGTTACAGCATCTTGCATGTCAGCAAGTCACTTTAAATAATGAAGTCAAATCAGCTTGTTGTTCCAGGTGTGTCATTCTGTTACCATGTCATAGTTATGTGCACATAACAGTTCACTTTAAACGGACAACTGATGAGTTGAACAGACTCCAGGATGCATAGAGCTCAAGGCTGGAGTACACCCTGGATGGGACCATAGGCCATCCGTGGGCACAGACAAACACACACTACAGGCAGTTTAGAGATGCCAGTTAGTGTATTAGTGGGTTATATAATTCCACCTAAATGTATGTTTGTACATATTTGATAGAATCCCTTAGAAATTACATTTAGAAGCAATACTTGATTAATTTGACAAATATCTGATTTTTGTAGTAATTGTAAAAATGTGTTATGACCTCAGTATAGGTGAAATGTGTCAAATTTGACTGTTTACTTAGAATTCTAACTCAGCTTGACTCTACCCATGGTATGTAACTTTTTTTAATGTTGAATCCCTTTTTTGACAGGTAACAGAAAAGTTGGCCAGGAGCTGAGGCCCACAATCATGTTACAGGTTCACTGCTTCCAAATGAAAAATTTTCTGTAAAGGTTTGATGCACTTCTGTACGGGTCACTTCCTGTAGTGAATATTGTTTCTGGGTTAATTTGCCTGGCTAATTGTTTAAATCATCGCACCTCCTGATCAACTGCTCTACAATAACACTGCAGAAGGCTCAGCGTGATACCATCGATGGCACAGTGACGAGTTGGCGCTCCATGGCAGATTTATGGAGACCGGGAAGAAGCCGGGAGTTGCTTGGGAGTTGCCATGTTTGGATGGTGGATGGGACGGGATGGGATAGGGTGGGGTGGGGCGGGGGATTAGCCTTGCTTCACCGGCTGGAATTCATCCAGAAGGATTGCAGCATTTTTACATGTATCCTGCCCTCGCTTGAGTACGTGAGCATGTCATGAGACCGGCTGGCTGTGAGAGATGGATGTTGAGCTGACTTTACACAGAGGTTCAACTCAAAGTAGCTTAAGTCCAAAGCTGGGAAGACCCAAGCTACCCTTACTGGTCGTCTTTTTATAAACGGGGTGGGGGGGTGCCTTTATGTTTACAGCTTAGCTGCCGAGACAATACGGTGCCTAAAATGACACGAGTCACACCTTGTCTTGGCTTTTCTTTTTCTCTCCAAACGGGATGAATCGGCTTCCTGTTACCCCGAGCTAATGGAGCATTCGGCTCATGTGTTCGGCGTGAGATTACAGTAGCATGAGAGATACGTGGCGGCTCGGCCTCCGCCACTGTCAGTAACAATCCGTGGGATGGCGGCCGGAGGGCCACACCGCCCATGGACCCGATGCTATTGACTGCATCCCCGCAGGTGTGCATGAGTCCAGTACGTGCGGAGATGCATGTAGCCAGCGACACCGGCATGAATGCATTTCCCAATTTTTATTCTAAGCTACTGTTGCCTTAAAGACTTTTCCGGTGGGAGATGCGATCTAGTCGTACAGGCTTGCGATATTACCAATGAGCGTAAACCAAAACGGAGTCCAGCATTGCCTTTCAAAACGACTGTTGGATTTCCTGCGAGAAAAAACCAAAATCCTGATAGGATATACTCACTGAACTCAGAGGAAATGCTTTCTAACAGGAGTTTGCCTTTGATGATAAACTAGCATGGAGTGTGTGGTGTTCACCTCCCAGGGTGGGAAAGCTTTCTTCTGGAGAAATCCAACAGTCACCTGTTCTTCTGTTTCAGAAGTACGTCTAGCAATAAATGTCACTTTAAAAACATTTAATGGCAGCAGGTGAGATGACGAATAGAATCATGTGACACGTCGATGGGCAGAAGGAGGAATGGACACTTTAACTGAGTATGCGAGTCGAGACGAGTTTCTGAAATTGGTGGGGAAGCAGAGAGGGAACGGGAAAACAAAATGCACTGCATTTTGGGAAGGTGATTTGTTACAGGACGAAAAATAACAACGTGAACGAGCGGGTTGTTCACCTGACCTCTCCTCGACTTGATCATACAGACGGTTCATTTTGCCTGTCAGTGGAGCTGTCACATTGGCACCTCTTGAGTATCTGTCATGTCACGCGTGACGTTTCACATTGGAGGAAGAATGTGACATTGACATTCAGGGAAAAGACAAATCGTCCAAAATCCTGGACAGGGGTTCCACACAGAGATTGCTGTTTACCCTCACCCGCCTCTTTGATTACAAGTTCGTTAGGAAACCCGCTTGTGAATATGAAGAGTCGCGTCACCTGGAGAGGAAGTTCAAACAGAGCCAAGCCGAGTGAAGTGCTTGAGATCGGTTTCATGAAACCCTGCCTACTAGAGATTAAAGACATCCTGTGTATTTTGTGTTTAATTGGTCGGAGTTTCATCAAAGTGTACGCTTTTGATATCCAAAAAAAAAGGGCCTCAGCAACACAGATGTGGCTGTCCCTGGGAAGCCAAGAAACGATGACCAAAAGTGAAAGAATCGTAATCAAAGGTTTCACTTTCAACAAATTTTCAGGGGGACAGGGCACCATACCCTCACAGCCCCCAAACCTATGATGCTTTAATGGGGGAACGACCAGTCCTTCAGCAGATTCAAACGATAATGTTCTGCCTTTCGAAATATCATAGCTGTGTTTCGGCAAGCAAATCTGACCTCTCTGAAGCACATAGACCTTCTGAAATAGCCCACGGCCATAACCTGCAAACTCGGAAAAGACAGCGCAAATATTCAGTTTGTCAGACATGTCATAGCCTCATAAACCCGTATTTAAAAAAACCTCTATAGACACACCGGTGCTTTACCAAGATGTGGCAACCTATCTCTGAATTAAACAGCTGTGTTTGATGCACTAGTTACATTCTGTAACTGTTGTAGAGGGTGAAATTAAATACTTGAGACCCACAATAAATCTGTGATCTACACACACCTGGAAAAATTTTCTCTCATGGTATGAGGAGCCATGGAGGAATCCATCAGCCGCGTGTCTTTGTTCCACGTTGCCCGTAAAACAGGCATATTGTGTAGCAGAACCAGAGACCAAATGCAACGTACTAATTTGATTTTCAAAGGGTGGCGCACTGTAATAATTATACACTAGGGTTTGGTTCCTGAGGAGAAGCCAGTTCAGCTGATAAACAGGCTGAACACCTTCTGCCCTTCATTGAGAACTGGGCTTGGTCACTTTAAAAATGGAGGTCAGGAGGACCCAGCTGCCACATGTCACCTAGTGGGGGGACTGAATCTTCCTAATTGATGACATCATTGTCACCTAACAGAAGCGCTATAATTGGACCTCCATAACAGGTGACGGGCAGAAATCTCACGGCGTGTATTGATTCTATGCCAGAGATTTTAGAGGGGATGTAAAGGCAATGTTGTCCTTGTAACTAGGTGGACTTAGCATCAAGTGGCAACGTTTACATTTTTGAATTTTTCTTTTTTGAAAACACAGGTCAATTGAGTAGAAGAAGAAAGGATGAAAAGTCAGTACTGTTGTATCGAGAGTTCTGCTGCTGTGGGGCTTTTTTGTGTCATGATTTCTGTAGAGTGCTGAACCAGGACTTACAAAAGACCTTCCATTAATCAGACTTTGTCCTTCCTCTTTATCTACTGTGACAGTACTTAGCAGCGTTAGCAAAGGAAAACACACGAGATAAAGTCAGCTTTCTGGTCACCGGGAGTCTGTTCACCAGCCAGCTTAGGAAAGCATCTTAAGTCATTTCTTCCTGTTTACGTTTGCAGAGGTTTCTTCTGTTTCGTTTTAGTCACTGGCTGTACGTCCGTCTCCTGAAGGCCCCTTTCCACCAGAGCAGTCTGAGGTGCAAATCTTCAAGGTGTTTGTTCAGCTCTGTCTGGCCTTCATATTTACTCTGTTTACATGTATAATACATCACTAATCTTAGGATGTGGCTATCAGATAAGCACTTCCAGGTTATGAACACATAGCCTGAAACACAATGCTATGTTCCGTTAGCCTTACTGCCCCCCTCACTGTCAACACTGTGTTATCTCTCCAAGTCTTTATAAAGTATAAAGAGTAAACACTGCCTGTTGATAGCTAGAAATAGGAAGATAGAAAAAATTAGCTGCACAGAACAGCAGGTGGCGCTGCACTTGGGGTGCTGAACTGGCAACTCGATGACAGACCCATTTTAAGCTACCAGCTTTATGTAAGTTCAAAGCTGTGTGAGAGGATAATAAGTACAATTAAACGAAACGGGTAGTCTTGTTAAAAATAGGATATCTCGAGGAAACAAAAGAAAGCAAACCATTTGGTGATGGTAGAACACGTGGCTCAGGGATGCAGGCACAGGTGAATAATTAAATACTACACAGACGGCATGATGACCTGACTTCCTGTGAAGGAGCTGTCCATGGACGCGTCAGGTGGAACTCGCTTTTCCGTATGCTAGGGCCTCCTGTAAGACTCCAGCTGTCCTTAAAGAGGAAACCTAAAAAGAGTCAGATATACTGTAAGTTACCATCCTTCTACATTTAATGCTTTAAGGGTTCAAAGTGTCAAATCTGGTATTCTTCTGTAATTAGACTTTAAGTGCCTGGAAGCGAAGATTTGAGTTTTATTAATAAATGCTTAATCAGTGTAATTATAACCTCAGCCTCCCGTGATGGTATGGGATGATTTTTAATATCATTGCATTTACTTCAGCCGAAAGGTCGTGTTTTAGCATTTGGATTCCTGACTGAGCTAAAAAACTTTTTGGATCCGCTTTTTATTTTCTTTGAATCCATAAATTTTTCTGTTTGACGCAAGTTTGCTGGAAATACATATTTAATAACCTGTACCAGTAAGACTTCACTCTCTCCTAGGTAACAGAAGTAACATTATTACTTTATAAACAATCTCATGAATGATTCACGTTCTTTGACTGAATCCAAATGTACACAAACCATGCTAGTCAAGCAGGAAACGTGCTCCTGTATCCGTGATCGCGTCCACCTCGTCTGTCACCGGCAGGGCTGCTGGGCGGACATACAGAGAGGGATGAGGTGCTGTTGTGACTGAGGAATGGCGCGCTACACATGAGACAGAGAGCCACAGCAGATCCACACAGGTACAGCTCTCTTCTTCAAAGTCATCTTCCTCTTTGATGGGAGCACCTCTCTTCGCCAAGGCAGGAGGAAAGCTAATGAAACTCTCTGTTGCAAGGGCCCCCAGGCATTATTTGAAACAATCTATTTCATGTCTGTGGAATATATATATTTTTTTTTAAGTGCACAAAATAAAGGATATGTAGAATAGGAATACTCCAGGACAAAGTAAACCTAGGGAGACAAAATGAGCGAAAGACCACGACCATGTGACATTTGTATACCTTCTTCTGTTCGTCACGGTCTTTTGACATGACTTTCCTTATGGATGGGTGTCTAAATGATTGAGGAAGTCACATTTTTCCCCAGTAATGGGCTGTTAAATGTGATGAAAGAAATCCAAGATCCAAAGACTGAGCGAGCGGATTTAACGAGCTACGTTGGGAATGGCTAGCACTAAAATGTAACCTGAAATCCGGGACAGAACACCGGCTAAGTTCAGAAACCAATGCAAACACCAAGTCCAAATGGCATCCAAGAACCGAGAGCAGAGAAAGAGGCAGGGCACCCATAAACGTGTACAGACGAAGAGATATCCAGCAGGTCATCGAGTTCTGAGTACATCACAGGGAACCACCTTCAGAAGTACTTATTTTAGGCTAACTAAGAAATGGGCAGCAGGTGTGACCTGAGCATTCGAGTAAAGAGGGGGCGTGGGCCGACTGGAGGTCAGCATTACACCTCTGCGAGTCCGTGTTTAGGACAACATGGTGAAGCTGCTGGATTCTTTTTCCTCAGGTTTTCCTATCAGACTTGGTTTGTCTTTTCCTTGCGCTCTAGTCTGTTGCCCTTGCCAGCCTGCATGTTGCATTTTTGTTATTTTTTTCCACTGGGGGAACTCTGCTCCTTTATCAGTTTGGACATTATTTAAACTCTCTCTCTCTTCCCCTCTGAAACACAACAATCCCAGGTATGGTACATTTGTTTCCGTAGACTCTCCTCACTGCTGAATTCCACGATCGCTGTGCTCTGGTGGAACAGCGGTCTTGCCAGAGAACGATTACGCAAATAGGAGTTTCAAAGCCATCAAGACTGCCTGAGCGACCTGCACCTTTTGCAGTGATTCCTGTATTTGGCACAAAAAGGCCCAGGGCTGCCAGCCGTGACACGGTGCTTAGCATAGCGTGTTGGGTGTTGCTGGAACTGAACTTGTGACAAACAGTTTTTTTCTGTTTTGTTTAACCAGTACTGTGCAGATGTCTGTTTTTTTTCTTCCTCAATAGTCATTATTTATTATGCTGCATATTTCAGTTTCCCATCTAATGAAATCCCGGGCATAAGACTATAAACCAGTTTCCTCAGTATTGCATCATATTGCCTAAATATCAATAGTAGTTTTCAAATTGGATCACATTTTTCAGATGTCTGTCTGGTTTGTAATGTTACAGATTTCATTTTTGAATGACGCTATACTGCCAGTTTTCTGACAGTATTTTCGACATTGGTGGTTCATTATGTTTTAAAAAGGTTGAAACGATTGCTCTTGTACTTAAAACATATGCACCGGTTGTTAACTTCAAACAAATCTCCTGGACGTGTGACTTCGCCGAGAGTTCAAAACCTTCAGCGGGCCTTGGGAATCTCTTGTGTAATCTTAATGCACTATGACTATGTTTGTCTCGGGACAGCTAAATTAATTAACGACCCTGAGCTCCGTAGTTAAAGTCTCAGAGGTTGTCATGGAGACCGTAGCCGAGTACAGCAGTATTGTGGTCAAAGAGAGTCAGCTGCATCCAGACTAATATGAAAGACCATAGTGTATATCTCTGGCTACTGCTTCCGTGGTAGCCAACTGGAGAAGGTCATGGGGGTCGTTTCGGTTCTATTTTGCTGTAATTCTGCACAGGATATATTAATGATTCGCCTCCAGTAATATTCTCAGTGATGAGTAATACATTTGTTCAGCCAATAAATCTGTAATATTGTATTTTTAAGGCACCAGGAGCTTTGGACTGAAGAGAATGCACAAACTGTATTAAAAGGGCATTTTACAAAATGTGTATATTGTGATTTAAGTTCCTTACTGTGTTTATAACAGGGGCAGTGAAACCCTGAACTTTTATTAATTTACGGATATTAAATGGCCATGGATTGACAAACATTCCTCTTTGCTTCTCTTTCCTGGGTTTGTTTGTCAAAGAGTAGAGGCTGCTGAGGGGTGTGTGTGTGTGTGTGTGTGTGTGTGTGTGTGAGCACACACACACCACTGTTTACCAAGAGCACATGGTGTGATGAACAGAGGCACCTGTGATGAAGGTTGCTGTGCGACCGCTGGGAAACTCCGCCTCCACCAGGCTCTGGGGCGAGAGGGACAGGTGGGCAAACCTCAGTGTGGACACATGCGCGCACACACATCAACACTCCTGGCCATCAGAATCTGAAAGGCAGGCTTGAGAGTAGAACTCGGTCGGTCTGCCCGCCCGTATGTCTGTCAATGCAGATTCTTTCCCCCATGAATCTGCAGCCGTAAAGCACATCATTACGGCTGTGACAGCAACACAAATATTTAGAGAGATGATCTACCACCGTCTGTGTTTTCCCTTTTGTTTTCGCTCTCAGTATTCTGGGTTTGGCATATACATGCAGCCCGTTATGGTACACCTGCCGAACGTCACGGATGCAGATTATAGTGCCACAGCGTCCAGATGTCTGTCAGCTGTCTGGCTTTTATTTCTTTGAAAATTAATCTGTGCTTATTTTTATTGAATGCCTCCTTTAAGCATTCAGTGGCATCTAAGAACCATTTGATAATTGGCCTGTGGTGATTGGCTGAAACAGCCAACGACCCAAATGTCAGGGCTTGTCCCCTCAGACCTTCCCAAGTGCCTGTTAAACAAATGATAAATAATTGAAAATGCACGCTAAAACAGATGAGCTACACAGACTGTTTTATCTGCCTCGTATCTATCTTGCTCCTTTTGCTGTGTGGTTCTGTTCCATCCCCGTGGTGCCAGTTAATTAAATTTTTTTTAAGTGATTTTTGTTTGTGTGACAAAAAGGGTGTGCTTTCTAGTGGAGTTCCTGGTGGTATTTATAATGACAATGGCAGAAGAATGAAGCACTGTGATATTGATTTTGTTGTTGTGTTTTTATTTATTTTTTTCGTCCTGCACCCTGCTGCCAATTATATGCTGAGCCGCAGCACCTCTCTCCCGTTTCCTGCCGGTCTCGAGCGCGCTCAGTGACGTTATCTTTTCGCTGTGACCCCCCTACCCCCCCCAGCACCGATTACAGGTACGGTTCACGCTCCCCTTTCCAAAGCTGAGTAAACAGCTGTAACCGATGACTGTTTATTTCCAGGAAATTAGCCTGTTTCGTTTTAAAGCGGTTTGGTTTTGTCATAAACTATAAACACGTCCAGGCGCTGGAGGACTTTCTCTGTGAAGAGTTTTCTGAAAATAACCAGAACTCCGAGTCATGTTGTGTTTCCGTGCTTTAGACAGTGGCCGGGTTTTGCATCTGAAGGTTTCATATTGTAAAAGCGCATTTTATTAGACCTTAAAAACCATTTTAACGTCCATCACCGTCTTGCCCGTTATCGTATTGATGGCCTTCTAATGTACCATGTAGGTGTGTGATATATCCTAAGTAATTTATACCTGAACTTACAGCTCTGCTGTACAAGGGATCCTTTTAAAGGATGTGAGTCATTTTCCCTGGAAAATGTTCAGCACTGTGCTTGAGGTGGAAAGCTGGCCTGGCGTTTTAATGGACGCCGTCCTCTCTCGCAGGAACCGGAGAACCGGAGGCTGTAGATCTCACCTGTATAAAGGAACCCATTCTGTGTAGCTTGCCGGTCGAGGTTCTGCCGCTCTTTTTATGATGCAAGTAAGGATTTTATCACAGATTAGTTTATGAGTCAAGCTCTGATACTTAAGGGTGGCTGGTAAAGTTCTGATACTGGATATTAGCTTACTGCTTGGGTGCAAAATATACTGTGATATTTTTATATAAATTTACGCTTATGGCAGGGCAGTGAATTGTGTTGTCATTTTAACAGCTCGCAGCTATGCCATACTTTAGGTCAAAACTCCTATTAAGTGGATACATTCAGTTATAAACTGACAACCTTGCATCCATCATCCAACTGCTTATCCATGGAGGGGGCTTGGAGCCTGTCCCAGGCAATGTAGGGAAATATAGTATACCCTGAATGAGATGCCAGCCAGCCAGAATTACAGTTTACTTATTTGGTTGGAGATTTTGCTGGATAGAATTAAGCAAAGTACCTCTCTCATTTGTAATGTGCACTACAACAGCAAATCACATTGCAGTGTGAACCAAGGTATAAAAATTACAAATTAGAAACTTCTTTTGCAATATAATGTATTTGGCTACATAATATAGACATTCTCATGGTTAAGATATGGGTACTTTGGGCTTCAATTCAGCCTTTACCATGTGCCCCCAACAGACAACGACACTGACGTAAAGTGAAACAAACTCAACCACAAACCAGTTAGAAGAACCTGGATTTAGTGATGGGACAACCTGTGGTGGGAGGGAGTATCCCAAGCTAACCAATCAATGCTGGCGATAAATGAGGTTCTAAAACCCATCCTGGACAAGAGTATCCGGAACAACTCGATCAATGCTGGTGCTGAACGAGGCTTCTAAACACGTGGTGGGTGGGAGTATCCTGAATTAACCAATCAATGCTGACACTAAGTGAGGCTTCCAAACCTATGGTGGGTGGGAGTATCCTGAATTAACCAATCAATGCTGACACTAAGTGAGGCTTCAAAACCTATGGTGGGTGGGAGTATCCTGAATTAACCAATCAATGCTGACACTAAGTGAGGCTTCAAAACCTATGGTGGGTGGGAGTATCCTGAACTACCAGTCAATACTGGAGATAGTTCTGGATACTCCTACCCACCACTAGTTTTGAAGCCTCATTTATCCTATCACTACTTAGATTGTCACTGGAAGAGGGTGTGAATGTAGCAGGGTGAAATGAGTGGGCAACTGGATTATGACGACCAGTGGGTCTTGTGGATCGGTGGTGATAATTAAGCAAGTTTAATTTTTAACTACGAACATTTCCCCTTCTCCCAAGTGGCAGCTTTCTGTGGCTTTTACTGGGACATGGCGTCTCCCAGGAGGATAATCCTCAGCAAACGCCAGTCTGGAAAGCTTCTAGCCATGATTATTACGGTTTTTATGAGTTTCCTGAGTCATGTCTTTATCAGAGGAGTCTGTTAGGTAATGGCAGCCTTTTATTGCGGAAAAAACGTCCGTTCAAATGCGTGAATCTTGGAGGAAATTTCACAAAGGCAGCATTCATTTATCTAAAGTGTAATATCATTTAAAGATCTACATCTTCCGCTTTTATGAAAATCGCCTTTAAATAGGCAGTTTCATAGGTTATATATCAATTCTAAAATACCCAATAAAACTGTAATTCTGTCTGTATTTTTGGAATTCCGTGCGAGCTCATTTACCATCTATGACTTTTTAACAACTGAGGAAAATATATTGTAAGCTTATGTATTGAAATGTACACGTGTACCGTTTGGCAAGATTAATTTATTGATTTAAAAATGAGGAGAGCTGGTGAGGCAGTGGTTTGTGATGTTAGTAGGGAGGCTGGGGGTGTGACTTGATCATGCAGATGGAATCGTGTGGAGTGGACAGGATGGACCCAAGACTGGTGCAAACCCATAGTGGGAAAGTGAACCGGCCCACGGAAATCACAGTAGTCCCAGTTAAAATCGTCTAAAAGAAGTCTTGGCGCTTGCTTTGACTGCCCCACGTTCTTCAACCCCTTCGGAGTTCAGAGTCCCTCGTGTGACACTGTAGCTGAACCCCCATCAGCGATCCGCGTTCATCCGGCGTAGTTTGGCCGGTAGGTTGTCCTCGGGACGGCCGCCTGCCTGGAACCCGGGGATGGGGCCGTGGAGGGAGGGCAGCTGGTGATGCTGCTGGAGGTCCCCAGTGGACTGGGTCACGGGCCTGGCGTCAACTCGGAGGGCCCGGAGCTGGAGCCTCTCCTCGGTGTCCCCTTGGCCCGGTGCGGAACCCAGGCGCTGCAGTTTGAGTGGCAGGTCCCCGGTGCTAGAGGCCTTCTCGGCGTGCTGCGAGCTCAGCTTCATCACCTTGCGCTGCAGCTCCTCCTTCCCTGAGGAGCTCATGCGCTGCAGCTTGCTGGGCAGCCTGGCAGCCACCGACCGCTCATCCGCTGCGTCCGGCCCGTCTGCCGAGAACACACGGTCTGGCCGGCCCCGGCCCTCGCCCGGAGTGGGCGTGTCCAGCGGCGAGGGCAGTGAAACCTTCTCCTCATGCTCCTTCACACTGTAGGGCGGTGTGGGCACCTCGAAGGTGTTGTGGAATTGGGAGTAGTCCACCCGGAAAAAGCCCTCTTCCAGGGACATGACAGGAAGAAAACGGTGACCCCACAGCACCTCGTCCTCCGTGTAGGATGTCCGCGCCTGGCACGTCATGCCTTGGAGTCAAAACAGCACAGAGCAGAGAGCTCCTGATTGACACTCCCAGTCCAGAACATTTACTTGATATACTGGTTTACACTTCACCGTCTCTGTAGCTATCAGTCATCCACAGCTTCGGCACGCCATAGCCGAACGGTAGTCAGTTCGTTCACACAACTCTGGTTAACTTTTTAAACCAGGGATGCCTTGTCTACCAGAGACAGAGGGATTACTGTTAATCCTCATCATAAAATGGCACACTGAAAATACGAGGTAAAAATACACATCAAAGCATCAAGCAGAGCTGGAATTGTATGTTTGATCAACTACAAATTAACAAAGCATGAACAATAATACCAAATATTATTAAAAACACTGGATTGTTTATAAAATGCCCCCCCCCCAACGATTTCATGGATGGTCTTTAAAGTGGCCTCCACTTTGAGGCCCCTCTAGGGAAATTTAACAGCTTGACTGGGGGCCAGGCTATTTGATTTGGGTGCAATATCCCAGCATTGCAGGTGTAGATTGATTTCATTTCATTTATTCAGCCTCAGACACTTTCGGGATCTGTTCTGTCCCTTGGTAGATCAGGCCATTAACTGGAACAATTGACCAGGCCATTGAGATTCCTCAGTCTGCCAACTCTGTCCTACTCACTGCAGCCAGGCTCTTCCCATGTTCTGTATCTCCAAAACTCGGCATCTTCACTTATTGACCTACTATGAGAATCTCCTGCCTTATCGTCTTTCTGACACGGCTAATATCAGCTATTAGGCTCAAAGCCGTGGCGATTGAGGCGTCTAGAAAGTGCCTGATCTTAGGCTGTGACTCTGGTGGGCGACGACGTGAAGATCACATCGCATGGAAGGTGATGAGACTACCAGCCTGTACCCGATAGACTTTCTATGTGATTCCAGAATTGTCAAAAAACCAGCCTGACGACTTAGCCTTGCATGCTGATCGAAAAGGTGTCTGGTGACATTAAACCAAAATCGCAGGGAGCAGGAATCAAGGGCAATGCAGACAAAAGTAGTAGTCAGCGAGGATTCTTACAGACAGGACGGCAAGTGGTTACCGTGGCAAAAGGTGAACTTCCCATGTCAAACACGGACCACTCCTTGCTTTTTTATTATGGCACTGGGATGGCCTTTATCCAGTCTGCTGCTAGTCATGTCCATCCTCCTAGGGCTGCATGTAGAGCCGGTTTTCACCATGCCTGAACATTCCGGTGCCGACTGCCTAACCTGGGGGGTCTGTTTACACTGAGTTACCACCTGCCTGTAAACCTCTGATTACAGCCCATGAATATTAGAAGTTTGACTTGCAAATTGAGGTGGGGGGCAGCTCTGTGACTGACCTCTGATGAAACTACAGCCGTGTGCTTCCAGCCAAATCGCCCCTCATACGGCCAGACTGTGGAGGCCTCCATCAATGTTTTGCCGAACAAAGAACTTGTTAGAATTTTGACAAAGAACTTTTAATAGGATTTTTCTTTCAATGTGTCTCTGCTATACACGCAGAGGGGTGTGTGCCCTCGGGGGGACATGTTGCCACGGGGATTTACGGGGATATGAGTGTGGGGGGTGATGGAAACAGAGAAAAACAGATTCCCCCCCACCATTCTGAGCCCTGCACCCAACCCCAGCCCAACATTACTGCCAAGGCTTCTTGCTGCTACCGCTAATGGCATTATCACGTCCGCACAGCTGGTCCCCCCCGTGCTTTAATCCTACTTGGTCTTGGGGCTCCTTCATGAAGGAAAAAGGGGGGGGGGGGGAGGTGTGAAATGAGAAGAACGAAGGAAAGGATGGAGGCCTGGCTCGACACAGGCACCGTTTGAGTTATTACTTATACTTCCGGGAGAGAATGGAAAACAGGAGCCTTGAGAAAGCATGGACTCGTTTGTTAAATGGGGTGTAGTTTTAAATGAAATAACGCCATTCACTTTTGTCTCTGTGTGTCACTCTGATCTATCCATCTTCTAGCTACTTACTCTGGTCATGGTTATGGGGGGCTTGGAGCTTATCCCAGGTAGTGTATGGCAGAAGGTGGGTATACACACCAGACTGGATGCCACAGACTTACATGGCTACATTCATACAGTATGGGCAATTTGGAGATGTCTCTGTCCAAGCAGCAAGAGGAGAACATGCAAAGCTGATACATGCAGAGCAGAGGGCAGAAGTGTGAGGCATCAGTGCTACCCACTGAGATTCAATTCAGTACGATTTTTTTTATACAGCGCTTTTAACGAGCATAGTCACAAAGCACTTTACAGAACCTAGAGCCTGAGATCCCCACAGAGTAAGCCTGAGGTGACAGTGGCAAGGAAAAACTCTCTCAGGAGAGGAAGAAACCTTGGGAGGAACCAGACTCAAGGAGGAAGACCATCCTCCTTCGGCTGGTGCCAGGCACTGCAAGTTCATATACTATAGTATGATGTAAATTATGACAGATGGTGCAGCAGTACAGGTAGGCAAGCGCGTAATGGAGTAGACAGCCAGGTAATCAGGTTGATGAGCAAGTCAGGTGGCTCAGATGTGGGTCGAAAATGAAAAAGACTGAAACACAGATCTCTGATCCCATCTCACGTCCATTTATCAATGGGATGGATGTGCATCTTATCGGCAGAGGTAGAAGAGAGCAGATATGAGGGGGGGAGAAGGGTGGTGTGGGCCTCACCAGTAGTCTCCACGATGCCCTCCAGGATGACCACGATCTCGAACTGCTCGTTCTGAAGGGAGCGCTGGGACAGGTCAAAGAATGGGCTCTTGGAGTTGATCTCATGGCAGATGGTGAGTGGGGACACCAGAAAGAGCTGGTCCGCCCCTGTTCCGAAGCCCACGTCCAACTCACACTGGTCCAGGGGCAGGAACTCACCTTCTGGGGTCTGTCGAGACTAGAAAACACAAGCAACAGGTAGGGACGGGAGAGGTGTAGGAGACAGCCACACGCTTGTGATTATTTACTCTGATGAAATTGTGAAATCGAAAGCTAGACCTTTAGTACCTGCATGTTGATGTCATTCACCTAAAAGTGAATTTTTCCTATGGTTATGTTCTGCTGCAGAGAGCTTATAAATAGAGATCAATGTATATCCCTAAAAGCTATTTTAGAGGCCCCTGTAAAAGTTTATTCCTGTCCAGGATGTACCCCAGCCTTGTGCCCTATACTACTCGGGATAGGCTCCAGGCCCCCTCCACAACCCTGACCTGGATAAATGTTGAGAGGTTGGATGGATGAATGAATGGATGGATGGATGTACAAAGTTTCCTGCTCCTTGAATTGTTTCTCCAACCTGACATCCCCCTGTGTTTTTTAAGAAACAATTTGAGACCTCCTTTGAGGTTTCACACCTAAAGCTTATGGGTTGTGACCCCATATCAAAAGGAGTCATTGGTTCTCTGCCTGTCTTTTATCTATAATGTGAACTGAGATTCTGGAACAGGATGATTGCTTTGCATCTAGTCATGCTTCATCTCTTCCACACTTTGTTATCATTTGGCAGACGGTACCATCCAGGCCCCCAGAAGTCAGATGCTTCATTGCCTCCCCCCCCCCCCCCCAAGACATACTGACACAGATGGATATGTGGTAATGATGAAAAGAGCACAGGTACAAATCTTCAGGACCATCTCAAAATCTGAAATGAATACCTTCTGCCGGTGAAACGAAACAGCTCTTCTGCTCAAGTCAGAAAAACTTGGTCTGACTTTCCAGAGCATTCTGCCAGTGCTGTGAATTCAGTGAGGATGGTTCCAGAAGAGATGCACAGAGAGGCTGAACTGCCACTTTAAATCGCTCTGAACAGTTAAGGCCTTTGATGGGCATTCACTTCTCTCTCTTTCTTATCCACACATTGTAGTCAATGATTTGCACTCACTCCAGATAACCAGTGTTTGTGCAGTACCTCCACAGAGAACCTGTGGGCCACACTTTGACTGTTGTATTTGCTTAATCAGGTTGCCCGTATCCTTGGTCATTTCTTGCCCTCAGACTCTTAATGACATAAAGACACTAACGCATCAAAAAGTACGACTGAAAATACATTTAGGTGCAACAGAGTATCCATCCAGAATATCCATCCATCCATCCTCTAGCCATTTGTCCTACTCACACAAGTATACACTATGGGTAATTGAGAGAGACACATTAGCCTAAACGCACGTATTGTACTGTGGAGAGAAATCAGAGAAAACCCATGAGACACAAGGATTACCTGCAGACTCCACACGCAAGGAGGAGAG
This sequence comes from Gymnarchus niloticus, assembly GCA_009936485.2. Classification (NCBI taxonomy): domain Eukaryota; kingdom Metazoa; phylum Chordata; class Actinopteri; order Osteoglossiformes; family Gymnarchidae; genus Gymnarchus; species Gymnarchus niloticus. Next base: position 526,058 of record JAACJT020000096.1, read on the forward strand.
GCAGCAGTGGTATAGGTAATTATTTAATTGGCATGAAACCATTGAATTGGTGAAACAATTTAACTGCAGTAAAGGAACTGGTCATTTTAACTTGGTATAATTAAGAACATAACCTTAGGATGTAGGTTTCATTTCATTGCTAAAATATGGTGAAATCCTACATTGGGTGACTCAAGGAATCAGTCCAACTAGATTTAATCTGTGTGGCTTAAAGCATGGATAGGGCTGTGGAGAAGATGATGGGAAAAAATTTGTCTGCTTTTAGATGCAGCGCTTTCAAAGTGGCCACGGGCTCCATGGGCAGGCTGAGCGATGTTCTCAATGAACTCACTGTGAAAGGGACCTGGAAGGAGTGTGTATAATACTGGATTTATGACTTCAGGCCTCCTCTTTGATAGTTGAACCTATAACTTCACTCTGCCTTCTATCAGTATTTGGACTTTCAGTGAGCCACCAAACACATACTGTACTCTTAAACGGCTCCGCAACCCTTTTTGAAGCAGATTGATTTTCTCCTTTTGTTTTTCCTGTACATTTTTTCTCATTTCCCATTTCTTCACCCAGACTTCAATTTGTAATGGAGCTGACACTGATGCCTCCCTGTGTCTGTTGGAAAATAATTTGTGCAAGAGCATCTCTCCAAACACCAGTCACCTTGCAGCTACAAATGGCTGTTTACCCTAAACACCAGTCACCTTGCAGCTACAAATGGCTGTTT
>JAACJT020000096.1:528710-569774 GCA_009936485.2 Gymnarchus niloticus
GTATCCCTCTATGTTGTGGGAGACGTCATTGTCTTGCGGTATTTACAGCTGCATACGCTGATTGATATTTTTCATAAACCATGGCTGAGAGCATGTAAACCAATATTCAATAAAGATGGGTATACGAATTTAGCGTGAGCTTTTTTTTTCTGGGCGGGGGCGGGGGGCTATTGGTAACACTGAGCCCTCATACAGGTCAGGTCCATGATTCGGCTCTGACCTCGAGCTTCTGGATGTGGAGGGTTGGGGTGGCTCATATGCCATTTCCCCTTGGTTTCAGGTGGCTTTCTGCTCTTATCTTGTCTTTCATAGGCTGCTTGGTTTGTTCTTCAAAAATGGCTTGACATTTTAGCTACAATAAGGAGATCTGGGGTCTCCTGGTCCTCATTAACACGCAAGTTACAAGTGTGAGGCTGGACTCTCCCTATTGTTGCAGACTCAGGTCACCTATTATGGAGAGCAGCAGATACTATTTGTCTCTCAAGCAGCCGTGTGAGTTCTTGTGACAAAAGGTGCCAATTATGAAGGACTTGTCCTTCCACAGTGTGTTGCAGCTTAGTTTGAGCCTGAAGTCTGCCAAGAGGCTGTGAATAATAATATTTTTTCCACTCCTTGCAGAAAAAGCCAAGCCTGTTACACCATTCACTCATAATTACATTTGTTCTTTGGTTGCAAAAGGACCTGAGATCAATCATGTTGTCCTTCTACCTCCCTGTCCCACTTCCGGCTCTCAACAAAAGAACACCTCAGTCTGTCTGAACAGAAATAAGGAAAAAAACAGTCTTCAGCCACTCTTTGGAGGATTGGTGCTGAGCATTTAATCTTGAGACACAGTGCAGTCTTGGTGAAAAGGCTATTTGCCTTGCTGCCTAGTGCTGATTGCAAATGCAATCAGGAGAGATTCGATAGCCTTTGAAATCAATGTCTTCAAGGTGCATTCAGCCTCTTCCTCATTTTAGGCTTATGGCTCACTCGAAACACTTAATCTGACTTCCCTGCACGACCATGTAGCGGATACGCATTTGGATGGATGGATGGATGGATGGATGGATGGATGGATGGATGGATGGATGGATGGATGGATAACTGTCATCTTTGTTGGTCACGTACACCAGCACATGAAACCCATTAACAAGCTGAGGATGAAATTTGACCATGGAAAACCAGATTACCTACTACCTGTGCACAGTGTGAGATGACTATCAGTCAGTAGGTGTGACAGTGCCTCTCCCTGGGGTCTTAAGACAGAGTGAGACAGGCGGCTGATCCTTCCAGTGAGGGATGCCAGGACTCATGTCTTCTGCCTATCATGTCTGAGACCAAACTGTAACCCACTGCTCACGCCATGGCAAGTAACCAACAGTTTGTGAAAGGTGAATGTCTTTCATTTTCTGTCGAAGTGAAATGTGATATTAAACTTTAGGTTCAACTCCCGTATATCTGGATATTAGATGAAGTTTGATGTTGTACCAGCTCCACCACACAAGTGCTGTTCACTTGCACTGTGTTCCAGTTACATATGTGGGTTTTTATTAGTGCAGTTTAACACAGGATTTTGGAAGACTTTCGAAAATCAAGTGAGTTGCATGTTTGCAAGGAAGACGGGTGGAGCGTGAGAGAGGGAAATCTGGAGAGAGCAGCTGGGGATATTAGTCAGGAAGTGACAGGAGCAGTACCCCTGTTGTAGCTCCTATTTTCCACACCACATTTATAAGTTTATAGGTCTGACGATATTTAAAATGGGAGTATGTCCAGGGTCCCAGGTCCCAGATTGTGGCACAGGAGATTCTTTAGTTTTGGGTTATGCTAATGATCTAGCCGTGTACGAGCCTGGGGAAAAGCAAACTTGAAGTGTCGAATAAGTTCATTCTGGTAAGTGAATCTTTTTTTTATTTCCTATGGAAAGAGGCAGCTGTGTGAAGTGGACAGCTACACATCTGAGGTGTTATCGGTTGTCTTGGCCTCATGGAAACACTCTGAGTGGCAGTCCGTTCAGGTGCTGGCTGTTCAGTGTACTAAACAGTGTGGCCAAAAACAAAACGAGTGTGGTATCTTCAGAATTATTTCTAATTTTACCTTTAAATTCAACTCTGTGCTGCTTGTGAAAATAGAACAAAATGATTAGCAGTAACAGGTTTTAAATATTCTCTAAATTACAACCTTAAGCTTTTAAAAACATCGTGACTTGTTTGCAAAAATATACAGTAAGTTGGCAAATAAATGGTGTTGGAATGCTAAATATAACAACGCCTTTCTCACCAGATCAATATCGGCTATGTATATTTTATGTCTATGCAGGCTATTTCATATCTGTATTCAAAATATGTTTGGTAGGCCGTCACGCCCTATTCCAGCTCGACAGTTTAGTGGTGTAGATATCTCATAACGGACAGCTCGTTAACAAATGGCCATTTTCCACACCTAAAAGTAATGGCTTTTAACCACGGAGACGCCCAGAACAAACCAGGTTCAGACTTCAGGGTTACACACACAAACTGCCAAATTTGAATGTGTGATATCCTCTTGTTCTTAAATTATTACCTATGATGTTTTATTATTACGTAGGGCAAAGACTACAGAAATTCACTTGAAAATGTATATTATTAGGGAAAACGTAACTTGTTTATATTTTGTATAGCTATCTTGTCTGATGCAATCGAAATTGGAATTGGGCACTGGCAGTAATTTGCACTGTAATTTAGACTCAGAATAACTTTCATCGTCCCGCGTTAATATTAACCAGTCCAGCATCTTTACACCTGTACATGTTTCGTTTCAAATCAAACCTGCAAACTAGATATCATCCAGATTTTTGGAGGCACCAATTATTCACAAAGTAATACCTCAGAGTGATTTTCTGTCACGGCAGCTGATCAAGAAAAGTCATAAACTTGATGACAAGTGTGTATGCGGTCCGACAGTTACTGCGTGGCACGTCTAGTAGCTGTTTACACGACAAGGTGATGATTTAAGACTGTTACGTAATGCACGGTGATGTGTCAAAGTAAATAATAAATTGACGGTTCTGCTGGTGGCCTGAAATGTTGGCACTACATTTGACAGATTGTTTTGCATGACATTTTCTGTCGATGAACGTGGCAGTGGCGTCTGAAGAGCGACACATAAAAATGAATTCTCTATGTGACAAACGGTGCTCATTCATAGGTCTCTCATGGTCTTCCTCGACCCACGAAGGGTCGCATCACTGTGTACACAGTGAATAATCATGTCAGAGAAAATCCCGTCTCACCTTTATGAGTTTGCATCTGATCTGTGCGGACACCATGTGGCTGTTTCTCAAGTTCCCAACTCTAAACATGAGACAGAGTTTGCCATCCCGCTGCGAAATAACAGCGTCCTGGCTGAACATGAGCGTCTCAGCCCGCTTCTTAGGTTGGGACATCTTGATGAACATACAGCCGATGAGGAAGGCGTCTACGATGGAGCCCAGCAGTGACTGGAAGAGAAACAGAATGATGCCTTCGGGGCACTTCTCTGTGATATAGCGGTACCCATAACCAATGGTCGCCTCGGTCTCTATGAAAAATAAGAAAGCCGAGGGAAAGTTATAGACGTTGGCGACGCACGGTGTGTAGGACTGGTCATGACCTTGGTTTAGGTCTCCCCTGATGTAGGCGATGATCCACCACATGGAAGCCATGACCAGCCAGGCGACGGTGTACGTCAAGATGAAGATGAGCAGGTTCCATCTCCACTTGAGGTCCACCAAGGTGGTGAACAGGTCCGAGATGTACCTGCTGGTCTCTCCACCTAGGTTTCCGTGCTGCACATTGCAGCGGCCATTCTTATCGACGAAGCGCTGCCGCTTCTTTTTGACGGGCGCCGTAAATGCGGCTCCCCTGTTGGTATTCACGACCTGGTAGTCCTCCCCGAATTTCCTCCGCAGCGCTGACATAACTTCGCTTTCGCTGCACCAGGCTGCCCCGTTTCGATATGCAGGACGTTTCACTGCTGCTTCTTATCCATTAGCGTCGTCCCTCCTCAGAAGCGATGGCGCTTCTCACCGCGTAAAAGGCGCAGCGGGCTGTAAGCGGCGGCTGAATGAGCAGGTAGGGATAACGTGCGTCTGTTAGCAGGAAAAGGCTGAAGACCTCTCTAGACTTGAAACTATCTGTTCTTCTCGTCAAGTTTCTACTCGGGTTAGAACATATTTCAGCCAGTATCGCGCTCGCATTGAAACCATAAATCCACTTCATCTGATGTAGGAGGAGGTCCCCTCATGCGTCCCGCACCGCGTCCCTTCGCGGAATGCTCGGCTGTGGTGAGAGCTGCATGGGAACTCTGCCCCGATCTGGAGGTACATGCCGACAGAGCTGGCGAGGGGCTCTGGGATATTCCATTCGAAATACTATTTCTAGTATCCGAGGGTTTCATTCCGAGATCAGCTGGGGGAGGTAGGTGTGTGTGTGTGTGTGTGTGTGTGTGTGTGTGTGTGAGAGAGTGAGCTAGAGAGTGCAGAGTTTGATATCTCCGCCCCAGGCAATCTGAAAAACACCGAGCAAACGTGTTATTGAGTATTAATCCTTCCAATAATAATTATCCATCTTCTACCCACTTATCTAATAATAATAATAATAATAATAATAATAATAAGCGTGACCCTGTAATGGATATGCGGTCATGGAAGACGAGTGGTTGCATAATAATAATAATAATTATTAAACTGCTAGCACAAATAGGACACTACAGCCACTACTAATTTCAAACTATTACAGATTTATTTACTGCTTACAACCATGAACATAACAGTAATGAAATATCAGTAAAATAATATTACACAAACATGCATACGAAGGCGGTTATACATATATATGGTATTATATATAGTCCTATTGATGTATTATAAGGTGGTATTTTGTTTTTTTATATGATATTCAATACAGTCTAAGATTCAATGGCGCACTGAAAATGGTTTTGCTAAAGTAAAATGCTGCCACCTCCTGGTTGGTTAGTGCAAGTAGCGGCCTTCCTTTTCACAAGTCGGTGTGTTTCGCCTGAAATGTAGACCTAATTCGATAAAAAGACGCGTCGTCGGTAGGAGGATGTGTTCATAGTATAGAGTTACCGGCTATGTAAGAGTTATACAAAAGCGAAGCCATGCGTTTTAGACTTTCGTTTTGTGTGGGATCAGTCCGTAATGTTGTGGCACAAAACGTGATCCCGTGCCTCGTGAAGGTTGTTCAGCTGACGACCTTGCGTTCTGTACAATGAACATGTTGTAATATATTTGTAATATAACTCTTTCGCAAATAGAAGCTTTAACATTATCTGCAGTGGTTATCGGGAAGCATCGGGAACATGAAATGGTACTACAACAACATTTTGCTGTTGACTCAGGATGTCACTAAAAATTAAGTTGTAGTACCACAATTAAACTTTTGAATCTATGTTCAGAATATTAAAGGCTTGGGAATCATGCACATAAAAAAAAACAATACACCATATTTAAATTAACATAACATATAGGCCTACTACTAGGGGATTGTTTCATTATTTTGCTACCAATTTGAACAACTAATATACTTCAATTCACTACTGTTTAGGTAATGTGATGGCCCTTACATATAAAGAAAATAAAATTTCATGAAGGTTTCTGTTGTTTAAGTAACTGGTTCTTACTTTAAACTTGGATACTCCAGTGCAGAGAAATTCTTACTTTGTCAATCTGCCATTTTCTTGGAGAAAGTGTGGCTTCAGGCTGTGCCGATTCACGTTTGCACTCAGGAACTTTCAATAAAGCAGAGGAACAAACAGAGGATCCGTTATGTTAATCAAGGTGGCTGCCGCTGCTGACAGATATTACTTCTCAGTTTAATAGCTCACATGGCCCATGGTGTTCCTGCCTGAAGTGAAAGACGGACAGCTTTGTGAAATTTGGATTGAATGAAGGATGATTGCTTTGCCAGGCCAACTGATTTCTAACTCTACTTGAGAGCCTCGATGGGTAGATTGTAAAAAAAAAAAAAAAAAGTATAATAAGGCTCTAAATTTTCCAAGTCCATTTGACTGATCGATCTGCAGGGCCTTCTATAATGTTCTATAGCAGTCTGTCCTCTTAGCAACGCTGGCAGAGAACTGAAGGACGGCAGATCAGCAAGCCAGACCTGGAGACCTGGATGCCGTTAAAGGCATCTGGCCACATGGCCAGCTTCCTTTTGGCAGAAAAACAATGGATATGGAAGGGAAAAAAAGAAAACACCGGCGTGTTGCCCATGCTGGTGTAGTGGGAGTGCAGCCGTATGACAGTGACTAGAACTTGTAATTCAGACTTGCTTTGCTGCAGGTTTTTTTCTTCATTGTCCGGTACGTAGACTGCATGGCCCCAGCGCTGTGTAATTGCGAACCCTCCCATCTGCCAACAACAGTCATTGAGCACCAACAGATTGGCTCTCTATTAGAGAATGGGCTGGCAGAAATGTAAAGGATAACTGGCAGCCATAGCTTCCTCTCTGGCTGCGCATCGGAAACAGTGAAAAACCAAATCTGGTGTCGTCAGCTGTTATCGATTCTTGTGACGCGGCCAGAATTACAGTTTCGGCTCGATTCTGTTAATGTGTTTATTTGCGCTGATTACCCAGCCTTTCCTCGGCATCTTCCAGACATTAGCATCAAAACTTGTAGAATGCTGTCCGCGTAAGATACCAGGCAGAGCACAGCTCTAAAATGTGATAAGGTATTTTAGAAGGTACGTTGGAATTCATTGGTTTTCCCATGTTCATCAAGCTGTCCATGAGAAACACACTTTGGGAATCAAAGCAGGCGGTCAACCAGTATTCAATGCTACTGGAGCAGCTGGGGCTACAGACCTTGCTTAAGACCCTGATAATCATATCATTATCCTTAATGGGATCTGAACCCACAACCCGCTGGACAGAGGCACAAATCTCAAACTCGCTAAACTATACACCACCCAAAAAATGAGTTCCTCTGAATAGCTTACTTTTAATGCCTAATGGCACACACAGTACTTGAGTGAGCCACTTTCATTTTGAAACAATATCAAAATGCATCCAGTTCCTGTTTTTAACATTTATTTTAGATCGTGTTTTTTTTTTACATGAATTCCCAGAGAAGGGTGAAGCCTCACATTTTACTTTTAAACAATTCTGCATGAAAAACATCAACAATGCCAAAAGTACTGGACGTGATTATTTAAATAATTAGAAAATACTGCATATGTGGCATTGGTTGACAGTTTCCTTCCCTGTCATTTCAAAATGACTGAAGTTACTTTTTTATTTGTCTGCTGTGTTTATTACTGACTCTGTGGGTGGAAATGGCCCCCCTTCCAAGCATCGATGTATAATAATAATATTAATAATAATAATAATAATAATAATAATAATATTGTTTTATCAGTTTTGCCAGTGTGTGCTGTAATTGTTTACACTTGTTTACCCAGGGTTGACACTGCAGGAAGTGACATAGAAGTGGAAATATGGGGTATGTATGAAGGACACTAAATGATTTCACACAAAGATCAGTTAACATAAGTTAGTTTTTTTTCCCAGAACAATTTGAATAAGCACTAATCTTGCATAAAGGGAAAGAATGTAACTTATAATGGTTAGAAAAGTGGACCTCTGACAAAAAGTACTGGGGGTTTAATTAAATACACTGGAGAGCATTCGGTGAGATATACATTATGACCTCATTAAATCTAGTAAAATGCCCCACTGGGTACAATGTAAATGCATCAACCATATTTCACCTTAGATAAAAAAAAAAAAAAAAAAATCTACTGAATAAAAATAAAGGAATATTTCTCTTGAATTCATACGCAAACAGCTCAAATTGTCGATAGCTTCAAGGTTACCATTCCAGTAAAATCAATTTGCATTCCCAGTGCCAATCAATCAGCAAGCTGCCGTTGTTGCAGTATATTGCTTTGGCTCTGTGACAACGCGGGTTCGATTCGAGCTGGTCTGGCAGATAGGGCCACTCTTCACAATTTGTGATGTCAGCTGAGCTGAAATTGGAACTCTCTGGCTGGGAAAACTGCGTCTCTTTCCTCAAGGCCTCGCAGTCATGTGTCAATCATCTCATCCCGGGATTCCAGTAATAAATAAACCATTCAATGAAATATTGAATAGTTCGTCATGACGTGAGCCATTCTCAGGGGAAGAACTTTATAATTCCTTAGCCTGCTGAATAATAAATGAGGTTGGACAATGGGGGGGTTTCTGCTACTTCCAGCACCAAGATCTGTCACCAACCATAGATGGAGAGATGACAGGGCATGACTTCTGGTGACCAGTCTCTTTCAAAATCAAATAGACCTTGAGAAAAAACAAACAACCTGGAACCTGACCTTTCAGCCCCCTGTAAAAGGACACAGTGACCAGCCAAATGTGCTGGTTTGTGACATTCTGTTGCCTCAGTGCCATATGGGACAGTCAAATATCCCTCCTGTGCTCCTGTTAATAAGATACAAATTTGCATGTTGGCGCTTTTAGCAACAGGGGTCCGCATTATTTTGAATTTTCTTAGTGGATATACTTTTCTCCAAAACTTGCTCCCTGTTTTGTTCAGCTGCATATTGGCTAACGTTCTTTGTGTGAGAACAAAGCAGTTTGGAACCTTTGTAGAGCTCGAACCTATAGCCTTCCAATCGAAAATCAAGCTCGTTAGTCGCTTTGCAGGGTTAGGCTCGATTAGCATGAGAGCAAACACATGTGGACCTCATCAGAAGCACACGTTAAGTTGTAACCTGGAAATATATTTTGTATATATTTGTTGCCAGTGTTGCTTTGGAGAATTTTCAATACGCTCGTCTAACATTTTGTCCCGTTGTCACTGAGGCATGATGAGAAAAACTTCCAGGAGCATTAGCACAAAAAACTTTTTTAAATATTAAAAGGGGGCGACCCCAGTTCCCATTGGGCAATTTTGTGCAGCCATCTCCTTCATGTCTTTGAGCTGTGTGTTAGCTCTCATACTTTAAACGCCTGGGTGGCATTGTCACATAACATTTTAAGCATACATATTTAAACACAATGAAAGAGGGATGGTATCAAAAGTACGACCGGCTGCACTGTGGCTTATTATCAACGACACTGAGGGGCATCAGAATTCCCTCGTCTGGAAAGCCTGCTGACCTTTTGACATTAACTCCATAGTGTCCATCTAAATCATCCCTCTCACTGAATTAATTAAGTCATTAGACAGGGAAATCGCAACCGCGGGAGAGAAGCCTTTGGGGATGGGGGGTTCATTGTGCTGAAAGTAAGCTTTCATCTCTCTTATTCTTGGAGACTGTTCAGGCTTCAGTACGAGTACAGACGCTGAATTTGAAAGGATTCCAACCAGTTTTAAACTGGTTGTTTTTAGATCACTGCTATTTTCAATGATCACCCCCTATCACGCTTAGACCTAAATTCACCTGAGACCCACATGGCACTAATTGGAATGAGACTATTTCAGTTGTTAATTCGGTTAAATTTGGCACCGTTTCTCGCTGAATAAAATAACGTTATTAAAACTGAGTTGATGTATGACGAAAAGCTGAGTTGTGCTCATCCTCATCGCTAGACCCCTTTTACTGGTGCATGTGCTCCAGTATTTATGTTCAAATATGTTGAAATATCTTCACACATGGGGGGGGGCTGTGTCCCAGTAGAGCTTTATGTCGAGCAATGCTCCTGGTTGTCCTGTTTATTCTTTAAGATGCATATAATATGTGCTGGCAAATATGGGCACTGTGGAAAGAACAGACTAACTTGCTTTTGAGGAAGAAATTTGAATAGCTGAATAGAAGGGATGCAGAAGTAGAGAGAGAAAACTATGAGACGAGCATTCTCCCCATCTGTCCAGCCGGTGACGACCCCCGTTCCTTGTGGTTCACTGCCCCCCGTCCGTCCCCCCGTCCCCCCGTCCCCCCGTCACGGCGCTCGCCCGTCTGCCCTACCCAGAATCCCCCGCGCCGAGCCAAGATGGCGGAGAGCAGCAGCAGCTGCGGGAGAACAATGTTTGGGCTTTGAAGACTCGAAGGCGCGGAAAAGACCGCAGGGACGCGGACGGACGCAGGGAGCCGGCGGTGGTCATGCACTGGTGAGTGGCGCCGAAGGTCTGCGGGACGGCGATCGGCGGCGTCGCGGGGAAGGGAGCCGCTTATCCGGGGCTGCGTGCCGCCGGCCCTCCCGGAGCCCAGCATCAATTGTTCGGCCGGCCTGCGGGGGGGGCCGGCAGATCCCGTCATGCATGAGGGTCCCGGTGCCTTTCGGCTCGGTGGGACTAGGAATCCCCCCCCCCCCCGGTAGGCGAAGCGGTGCAGCCGGAGAGAAGACGCGCTTTTTATTGGCCGAAGCGAGTGGTCGGCGGAGGATAGTGGCCTCGGAGGCAGGGCTCTGCTTCATTTAGCCGGACGGACGGACGGACGGACGGACGCCGAGCTGCAGCCGGCCGGGCCTTCTGCTAATAAAGCGCTAAATGAGACGGTGCGGCCGGCGGCTCAGTCCGGACTCCGCCGACGGTACCGAACCGGTTTAGACCGTGTGCTTGAAAAGGTGGTTCGGCTGCTGATGTTCGCAGGGAGTCCGAACCTCCCGGGGAGCGACCGCCTGTCGCCATGGAAAGACAGCCTCCATCCCATAATACTACCCCGGGTCGGGGTAAATATCAGTATTAATATGAATATTGGTGTTAATATGGTGACTTCGGAGCAGTGCTTGGCGGTCTCGGTCCGGCCCGCTGGACTAAGTGCTGCCCGCTACGTTGAAATGGATCCTTCCCTGTGAGGTAGGATGTGGCATCCCGAGGGTGACTCCGTCTCTCTGAAGAATGACGCTCTTTTATGGTCAAGTCATTTGTCTTCAGTTCCAGTTTGACATGACTGCTGTATGGCCGCTTCCAGCTTCTTTTGTGGCTGATGATCCAGTTTATGCGCCGCTTCTGTGTGTGTGTGTGTGTGTGTCTTTTTCTCAAGGAGCACAGAGTCGTTTAAAATTGCTCTCACTGAAAGTATGAATTCCCAGCATGTCAGAACCTTCATCTTCAGCCCTTATTGCTCTTATCTTCATTGAGGCAGTCTTGCCTATAATAAACGTGTGAGGGCTTGTTAATAAAAAAAAAAAAACCTGAAAGAGGATCTGGTTTCAGATGTAGTTTGGCGTGGGGGGCTGTAATTGAATTGTCAAGGTATGGATTTCCCTGGGGTAAACCAGAAAACTGTCATGAATCTTGTTGTGCCCAGGTTGCATTATTGGTTTCCTCCGTGTCTTACTGTATTGACGTTAGACTGTCACCGTCCACAGGAACGGCTGTGAACCGCTGGCCTGGAGACAGAATAGCGTAATGGGAGCCCTTTAGTCCTGCCTCTACCACGCTGTGGCGTAAAGCCGGTGCAGGCTAAGATGGGAGTCTGTACCATTTTTGCGTGGTCAGCGGTGTCTTTTATTTTAAGGGGGCTCCCTTGCAGAGTTCTGGCCGCATGCGTGTGCGGTTCGCCCGTGTGTCCTGGTGGGACCTTCTGGTAGATCTGACGTCTGCTCGATCCCAGCAGGGGAACACCGTGACCTAAATGTGCTACGTCCTGCCATGGGTGCCCCCTTCACCGATCCTCATTCGGTGGGCCAGTGTCTCCGGTGTGGATCGAGGTGGAGCGATGTGGCCAAACAGCTTTACCTGTCTAATAAACTATGGACGCTTCCTGCAGTTTTATTTTGCTCTCTTAAGAATAAGTTCAGTACAATAATGGAGTTGTTTTCCTGGTGATAGAGCTGGTTTTTAAAAAAGGGGGGCATCCCACTCACTGGATGGTCTGTGTAAACTCGTCTATATGTAATTAACACGTGCCTCTCCTGAATGTTATTAATGTAGGTGAGTGCATTAGAACCCGATGCCAGTTAAATAATTATTTACTCTTGCTGTTAATATTCCCCCCCCAGGATACTACCAGTTTGCTCCAGTTAGTCTTCCCCACTCGGCCAACACCATGAGCATCATTCAAGACAAGATCGGCAACGAGTTTCTGCGCAACGGCGGCATGGAGCCCAACTTTGCGCAGGGCATGATCATGTTCAGCCACCTGCCGCCCGTCACCAGCTTCACACGCCTGGCGGCGCAGTCGGTGGCTCACGAGCTGCAGCCACAGGAGATGGTGCTGAAGAAGGAGCGGAACTCGCCTGACGGCGGCGGTCTGCTCGACTACACGCACGCCGCCAGCATCAAGCAGGAGAAGCCGACAGAGCACGACTACCGCCTGCCGCTGTACCCCGGGGGGGGCGTGGCCAAGAGCACCGAGCTGCTGGAGGTGTCGCTCGGCAACCACCAGAGCCTGCTGGTGCACGACCTGAGCCTAAGCAACGTAAGACCACCCGGTGGGCTTGGGAGTGAGGGTGGAATGGGAGGGGCTCCGAACACACGGAGGCCTGGATGGCTGTAGTGTCACGTCACGGTGAGTGTCGGATGAATTCTGACCTGGCTAGATTTGGCACCTATGGAGTTGGGTTTTTTTTTTTTTTTTTTAGGTGATAAATGATAAAATGTGGCAGTAAATTCTTTAACCGTGGAAGCGTGACGCTCAGCCAAGACGGGTAATTCTGTCAGCGTAGGGCTGTGCTTTGGAAATGCTCACCTGGCTATGTTTGGTGTGGTCCTTTAGCTGGGGGGGGGCAAGCAAGGGGTATCAGCAGAATGAACAGCGTGCCACACCGATGCAGGTCCCCCCCATGTGAATCTCACGGCAGCTGGGGGTTTAACGACCGAAGACCCCAGAGTGTCATAAATCTCTCTTGCAAGGTCTGTGGTGTCACTGTGCTTTTGTCGATGCCCGGTGACACCCGACGCTTTCTGGTCAGCCCACGTGACGTGGTGTGGCGATCTGCCCCGCAGTCCCTACGAGACCCGGGCCTTGGTCACAGAGCCTGGGCAGGCGGGTTAATCACAGGAGCTTTCGGTAGGCTGATGTTAGGTGCCTTACGTAATGGTCTCTGCTTCATGTGTGCTGCTTTTTTTTAACACTATAAACACAACATTGTTCTGTTGTGCTTGGTCAGAAAGGGCACAGCTCATTTTTGTCAGATTGACAGATTTCTCCCAATTCTATTTTTTCAACATGGCCCATGCTCTGATAATGGGCATGTGTTTGGTCGCCCCGACACTTTGGCCATATAAGGGACCCAGTTGCTGCATTTACGTAGCTCCACAGCTGGCCCTGGCCATATAACCCACACTCGCTGATAATACTCAGGCCGCTGTCCTTCATTTTCCATTAGACTGATGTGGGGCTCCACCTAGACAGCATCAGAGTGTCTGGAAACGTGGTGTCTCACACATCCTGTTACCCCTGCAGCTGTCAGGGAGGTTAGTGAAAGAGCCCACTTCTTCACGAAGAGGGCGGCGGTCCAACGGCGACGGACATGAAAGCAAGCCGAGGAAGAAGCGTGGCAGCGACTCCAAGGTATGTCCTCCATGCTGAATATTCTGCCTCACGCCAGCACGTGATTTCTTCTCGAAACCACTGGGCACCTCCGTATTAGAACCCTCACTCGTTCCTGAGAGTGAGCTGATTTCTAGTCGACTGTGAGGGTTCTGAGGCCTGTTTGGGGGCAGCTGGTGTCATTGTGGCTATGGATGTGGACTGAACCTGAAGGTAGTTGGTTCAAGGCCCTGGGGTGGGGGGGGGCTTCTGCCAGATACTGAAGCTAACTTTTTGTGATCAGTGTTTCCGTGTGCGTAAGAACTTCTCTTATAAACGTAACCATGTTGGGTATCAGATGCACTCTGAGATGCTGGTTCATTCTTCTCTCTCTCCCCCACTGCAGGCCCTCATCGATGGCGAGAGGGACAGCCTGTCTCCCAGCTCCAAGCCTCACATCTGCGAGCACTGCAATGCTGCCTTCCGCAGCTCCTACCACCTACGGAGACACGAGCTCATACACACAGGTGTGGGTGGAGCCAGGGGGAGGTGCTACATTTCCTCTGCTCTGAAACAGGGTCCGTCTTGTCAGGGCACCAGGGAAGTAATCGTAAGGGTCACTGAACTACATAGACTCAGCATCACCTGATAGCGGCAAACTGTGGAGGAGGGATGGTGAGGGGTCATTACTAATTAAGAAAAAAATGATAAAGCAAAAAAATGCAAAGTGTGTTCAAAGCACACCAGGAAGGTGCAGCTAATCCTGTGGTCGTATCGTGCTGTCAGTCTGCGCCGAAAGGATGAGTTTTCATCCTCCAGAAAAGACGCCATTGCTGTCTGAGTTCTTGGCTTGACTGACGAGTTGCGTTAATCAGAAGCCCTCCCACGCGCCGATGAGCGTAGATGCGTTACGCCAGCCGCTCGGAAGGCAGCCGCACGGGTGCCAACGTGGTGGCTTTCACCGCGCTGGTCGGTGGAGCGGGAACACGGCAGCCGGGCACTCGAGGTCGTATCGTTTTCCCGTTAAATCTTCAACTGCCTCATTAGCCGTCTGCCGTCGCGTTTAGTGTTCCGGAGGCTCTGGGAGTGCGGATCCCGATGGTTGATGTTCTCTCTGTTGTTCCATCGCTCTTGGCAATGGAGCTGCTTGCGTGGCTGAAGTGAGGTTTTGAAAACCAGTGTCTGGGACTTGCCGGAATGACTGCCAAACTTGCGTTCAGGGCAAAGATGAGCGTTCTCCAGCCACGCCGACTGCGACAATGCTTGCACTCCTCAGTTTTCTCTCCTATGAATTTCCATTTGTGTCTTTCAGTTTCGGTGCTTGCATTTTCTGATATTTTGCCATGCTGAACACACACACACCCGTAGGTGCTGCGTAGGTCTAGAAAGTCCTGATTGTTATACTTTCCATATTTCTTGGCGTTAAACTTTATGTAGCGTGTCGGCTGATTTTTGTCGCGTCTGAATATGTGGCTCGAAGTATTCGCTTTAGGGGCGCAGATGGAGGTCACGGGGTGACGTCGGTGTCTGTCGTTTGTGTTGCAGGGGAGCGGCCTTTCAGATGCAGCCAGTGCAACATGAGTTTCATCCAGAAGTACCTCCTGCAGCGGCACGAGAAGATCCACAGCGGTAAGTAGGATGGAGGGGAAGGGCAGGTGGCTCAGGGTTTAATGTGCCACAGTTTACTTCAGGTTTTTTTTTTTTTTTTTTACCCCTGGGTGATCTTTGTCACTTTGAGAAAATGACACCAACTGCATATTTTTTCAAAGGTAATCTTTGCTTTGGTGCATCGGGCGTCCTGCAGCCAGCGAGAGCGGTCTCCATGATGGCGTTTCCAAGCTGTATCTGTCCGAACGTCTTAACATCCAGTCTTAACGTTGCCTTAAATGTCCTTTTTACATGCCAGTTTTTCTGGAGCTCCCGGCTGCTTCGTCAGGGCTTTTCCGGAACTGAGCCAGTGCTCGGGTTTGTGAGGAGTAGCGTGAATCGGCCGTACGTGATCACGTGACGAGTCGCGTTTCACCAAAACAGCGGTCAGCACGTGAACCTTAATCTGTTGATGTTAGTTGGCGTCGGTTTGGCGGTTTTTGCGTTAACTCGGCGGGGTTCGGCCCGAAGGCACGACGATATCTAAGGTGACGTCTCCTCGTTGCCGCAGGTGAGAAGCCCTTCAGCTGTGACCAGTGCAGCATGCGGTTCATCCAGAAATACCACATGGAGAGACACAAGAGGACACACAGCGGAGAAAAGCCATACAAGTGTGATACCTGCCAACAGGTCGGTTGGTCTTGCCTGCAAATCCCATAAGCCTCGGCGTCCTCATTTGAATATTACATTTTATTTCCTCTCTCACGTCGTCTCCTGCAGTATTTTTCCAGAACGGACCGATTGCTAAAGCACAAGAGGACCTGTGGAGAAGCCATAAAGAAGGGGATGGAACCCGGCACGTCGGAGCAGGGGGCCAGCGGCGACATGGAGCGGGCTAGCTACGCAATCGCTCAGGGAAATGCTAGCGCTTCCAGCCGCAAGAGGGGCAAGTCCAAAGGTGCCGGGGAGGCCAGCGAGCGGAAGAAGAAGAAAGCTCACGCCGGAGTCACGGGAATTGGCCCGACGGACTTTGCAGTGGACGGCCCGGACGCTCAGTCGCCCGCCGCACACAGCCGTGCCCCCAAGCTGGTCTTCAAGAAGGTCGGTCGCAAGGGTCTGGATAAGGCCAACCTCTCTTTGGGTGAGAACTCCCCCGAACTCCATGACCAGAAGATGCTGTCGGACAAAGGGGGCCCTGTGGACCTGGCAGGGGAAGGCCTGGGGCTCCTGCAGGGCCCGGGGGCCAAACAGGGCTCCACAAGCAGCAACTACGACGATGCCCTGCAGTTCTTGAAGAAGCGACGGTACTTACACGCAGCCAACAGCGCCGACTACGACGTGGGCACCGGACACCTGCCTTCTCAACCCTCAGTCATTCAAGGCACAGGCACCGGCGTCTTGGACGGGGAGGCGCCCCTTACATTGCTGGATGCCTCGCCCCTGGGCGTAGACATCAAGCACGACAAGTCGGGCATCCCGGACGAAGTGCTGCAGAGCCTGCTGGAGCATTACACGGGGAAGCCGGACGTCCCTTTCGACATGGGGGAGCAGCACGTGGCACTCCAGCCACCAGTGGACACCGCCGAGCTGGGCGCTGACCAAAGCTCCCCCGGCGCTGCCGGTGACAAGGCCATCATCATGCATGAATATTCCCGCTTCCTCCTGCAGGCACTGGAGCGCACCAGCCACGGAAGCAGCTTCTCGCTGGGCCCCAGTGTGCCCCTCCCCAGCCTGGCCTCCGGCAGTCCTCTCCCTGTCTCCGGGCTCTTCGCTGATAAGCATCCCTACACTACGTCCGCTCTCGAGTGCGGCTTCGGCCCAGCCTCGGTGGCTGCCTCTGCTCCGCCTGGCTCCCTGGCCAAGCCCCACTTCGGGATGCTGCTGGGTCCCCCGCAGCCTGCCTTCCACCCTGGTCCCTTGGAGCCAGCCCACCAGCAGCTGACACCCTCCCAGGAGCTCACTGACCAGATCGATAAGCCTCACTCTCCCTCGGCCTACCGGATATCCGGGGCAGGCCCTAAGGAGCCGCAGCCCAAGTCCGGTTCTGGCTACCAGCTGTCCTCGCCGGACCTGGCCCCACTGGAGCCCTCTGGCAAGGGCGTGGACGTCCGGACCTCCTACCAGATCGAGAACTTCGCCCAAGCCTTCGGATCCCAGTTCAAGACAGGCGGGCGACTCTACAGCACTGACTCTAGTGGCGAGGTTGACCACCGGGTACGGACTTCAACGTCAGAGTTCTCAGGGTATACCAGTTTGTTAGCTGACGTCAATGAGCCAGTTAGTACAGGATCTAAGTCTCCAACGAGCCAAAGCTACAGGTAAGGCTTGACACCAGTCGGCCCAATCGCAGGTCTGTTTGGTTAAAAAATTTTTTTTTTTTTTAATAAGGTTGTTTTAATTATTACACTGCCATAATGTTTATTCGAAATACAGTTTGGAGAGTCTGCTAGGTCCTCTGAATAATGCAATTTTAAATTTCTTTTGTTTTCAAATGTTATTAGTCTGCTTTGTTCACCTTAGCGTAAAGTTAGGACTGAGCGTTGAATGCTAGAGTGAGACGTATTTTTTACACGAGGTTAGTGTGTAGTGAAGGACTGGCTTTTCTGAGGGCTTTTGTTTTTTTCTCCCTATCAGCCTCTGTGTTTTAGCAATCATCTTTACCATTGTAAAAAATATAGGTGATGATAAGGATTAAAGATTATGTCAGGGAATAGCCCAGATATGAAATGGCAAAAAAAAAAATAAAAAAAATTCTAAAGATATTCTCTGTTACAAGGTTTTAAAGTATTTCTCAGGAAATGGGGCGAGGAGAGTTATTAAATACGGCGGACACTCCTCAGTGCTGTAAGTTTGCAACTGCAATTTTTATTTTTAATTCTTTTAGAAATGAGTGCAACCAATAAATAATGGCTGTGCTGTCTACTTGGTAACACACACACTTTCCACGTACCCGTATAGAAAGGATGGTACTTTGCTTTTTAATGTTCGACAGTCACCCTGTGCTCAGTTAAAGGCCATATATATAATTTATAAGATATCGGACTGATGTAATTGTTTTGGGGTGTGTGTGTGTGTGTGTGTGTGTGTGTGTGTGTGTGTGTGTGTGTGTTCGAGGGTGGGGGGGGGGGGGGGGGGGGGAGGCGGCCCCGGGTTGGGGGGGGGGGGGGTGCGCCTGGGGGGGGTGTGGGTGTGTTTGGGTGGGTTTTTTGGTGTGTGTGGTGGGTGGGGTGTGGGTGTGGGGGGGGTGGGTGGAGGGGGGTGGGGGGGGGGCGGGGGGGGGGGAGGGGAGGGGGTGTTAAGAAGGACCCTCAGAATAGGGATGAGGAGCCTTCAACTGGGGGCGGTAGGCTTTCAAGCATAAGTGCCCCCCTCCCACTGTGGTGCCCAGGAGTGGCAATGCTGTGGTGACGAGTTGTCTTTTTTTTTTTTTTTTATTATATACAAGTAAATGCTGAAGTCGTTTTCTTCCACCTGCTTCACTCCCCCGTCACAGTCGTCATTTTCTTTTAAACACGGCAGCACTTTTTATCTTCCAGGCATCAGATTAAACTTTATTATTCTTTTTTTTTTTTTCTTCATTGATCATTTTGGGTCATTCATGTTTGTGGTGGGGGTACCGATTGAGTAATTTTTGGGGAGGGGGGCATTTAGTTTGGCGTCACCTTGCGAGACGTGCTGTGTTGGGGGGGTGGGCTGGGGGTTATTTGGCTGTTTTGTGAGGCGTAGGTCTGGCTGCATGGGAGATGGACCTCGCCTCACTGACGAGATGCCTGTCGGTTGTCTTGAAGCTGCTTTGCTATGACGTTAAAGGATCCAGCTTCAGATGTGAGACTGAGCTTGAGAAACTGTGTTTCGGCTTATCGTCTATTCCCGCATTTTTATCGTTGTGTGTCCCGTCCCACCGATGCCAAATCTGAATGTGGCTTTTAAACATGCAAAAAACCGTCTTCCACTGCTACACCCTTATTGTACTGCATTTAAGTGATTTGTGCCCTTTTTACCTCCGTTTTCCGTCTGCCCCCCCCCCAACAAATGCTGTACGCCGCTTTCTCAGAGCCCCAGCATGTAGCTGAAGACGTCATAGCTGATTTCACGGGGAACAATGACTGACCACTCAAACCACCAAGCATTATTGTTTTAAAGGAAGCGAGAGAATTGAATTGACCTTTAAATACCTCATATCACTGTCTGAACATGGCCAGGGACACATGTTCACGTATGTAGCGGAGAAACTGTAGTATGTATTAAACATGGTATACCCGTATTGTTTCTCTTTATGTAAACAGTGTTTACAATTACGAAAAAATGGGTTTGTTTAAAAAATAAAAACTACTTTAATTTTCAGCTCTGTAAAGCATTAAAAGCCTGGCAGTTTCTGTCGGTAATCACCACCGTTTTCCCGTCTTCAT
The DNA here is from genome assembly GCA_009936485.2 of Gymnarchus niloticus. Classification (NCBI taxonomy): domain Eukaryota; kingdom Metazoa; phylum Chordata; class Actinopteri; order Osteoglossiformes; family Gymnarchidae; genus Gymnarchus; species Gymnarchus niloticus. The sequence continues at coordinate 548,085 of JAACJT020000096.1, forward strand.
TTCTCTTACTTGCCATGTTGTATATTAATGATCTTAGATGTATTGTTTACAAAAGTACAAAAAACACTAAGTGTATTTGTTTTTTCTTTTCCCAATCCCGCATGATATGAAAGATTTTTATATATATATATATATATATATAAATGTGTACATTTGTCATATCACCGCCCCCCCCAAAATTTGTAGTGAAGCCCCCCCCCCATTTAATTTTGTCATTTGCTTATTTTGTTTTGGGTTATTGTAATATGATTTGCAGGGCTGTATCAGTTAAATGACTTTATAATTGACAGAAAACCCAATAAATAATGCAAGAAAAAAAATGTACATCCCTTTTGTCCAACTTGACTTCCACCTACACAGAATCCAGTTTAACGCAGGAGTGAAATGTCGGCTAAACTCCACCCACTTTCAGCTGTGGTTTAATGGTAGCACCGTTTGGGTCGTTAGACAGGCATTCTTCTTTGCCAAAACTCTAGCTTGAGTATTTCCACGTTTGTGCCTCCTAATAAATGATCAGCTGACCTCCTGTTCTGTACCTTTTTTTTGCCCCTTGGAGTTAATGCAGGCTTCTGCGTCTTGTCCTGGTCGTCGGTAAGTCTGAGTTTCTAATTCCTCCTTAGGATGCCTCAAAGCAGACTCAGTCTCCATTTCCCTTTTTAAATGTCATAAACCCTCACTGTTGGAGTTGTTGGAGCCTCTCCTTCTGATGGTACTGTCGCCCATTTGAATTCGCTAACGTTACCAACCAAAAAAATATTAAATGCACCAACACTTCAGCCTCATAAGATGTTAAAGCTTAATTTTGACATCCGTGTTTCAAAGGTTGCCTCTGACTTGTGTAGAAGTCCTCAGGTGAGTAATGCTCTTAATTGCCACATAAGGAACACTGAAATGCCCGTCATGGCTAGAGTTGGTGGTGGCTCTGACAGATTCCTGCTGCCTTTTTGTTGACAGCTTACCTTAACTCCGAAAGTGCCTTGTTGTGCTGTGATTGTGCTAGAATTATCAACGTTTATCGTAATGGAATTCACACTTGTGCTTGCTTTTAAAGCAGAATTTCTCAAACCCTGGTTATGTCCTTCAGGTGGGCCATGACTGCCCTCTAGGGTCTGTATTCGATTGATTGGCCTTGAAGTGGAGACTCCCTGCTTTGAAGTAAACAGGAAGGTAAATCTCCACATAATTCATTTCCTTCTTATGCCTCTAGAGGGCAGTCCATACCAACCTGATTGATCGCTGTAGTTCTCTGTATGGGTGCAACTTGCATGGTACTTCTTCATTCTGTAGCATTTTACTGAATAAAATAGTCCTTCCTTGGTTCAAAGTGTTCTCACACATCGAATCTGAACGTTGAACTTTTCTCTGCTGGTAAATATGTCAATTAACCTCACCGAGCCTGACCTGTATTTTGGACCTGTCTGCCGTAAAGCAATCCAGGTTGGCATGGTAAGCGTTGACTTGGTACAACTATGCATTTCCTGCAGTAGTAATGCAAGAAAGGCATTTTATAAGCTGCTGACAGACCCATTCATGGTTGGTTTACGGATTCTTGCAGTTAACGTGGTGTTGCTGGTCTAACTTCCAGCTGTTCAAACTGTGGGACAAAGTGACTAAGTTTAGAATGAATCATTGCCATTTATTTGATTAGTGTAATTAAAATATTCTATTTTTGAGGTCAACATAATACCTTCCATTTTGCTTTTTCAGAATAGTCATCAGGCCCAAATGACGTATATCTTAAAATGAACAAAATGCCAGAATTTTTCCTGCTGTTAAATTCTGACTCGTGCCTGATTCATTCCTTAGAAATATGTCTGAAAGTAAAGGCCACTGTGGGCCACATCTCCCAGGGCTTAGTAACCGCTGCTGGTGTCACTGCTGCTTGAATTGCTGACCGTGAGGTGGGAAGAACCATCATCTTCAGCAGTCCGCAGTTTACCACCTGGTCTTATTTCCCCTTCTCCTGGATGCTTGGGTGGGTTTGTTTTTTGTTTTTTTTCCCTTTCCACTTGGTCCCTCTTGTGTTCCTTTTAAATCAGCTGTACTCCTAGTTCTAATCTCATCTGTGCTGATTGACATGTGAGGTCCTTACCCTTTAGGACTGAAAATGAATACCCTGAATCAGGCACATGTATTCCTGAAGTTCGGAGTCATCCCTGGACTCCAACCACAAAACACGCCTCAAAATGCTAAATAATGGAGCTTTTCTGCAGTGGCATTGAATTTCCCATAAAGCGAGCACAGACAACCTGGTAGCTGGGACTGGTTTGGGAAGCAGTTTAGTGTCATTAGATGTTGTTTTTACACAAGTATAAGAATCACATTCCGCTAAAATGATTACTTTGTTACAGCTTGCTGATCTTGTCTGGAGGCGGCAACAGAAAGTTTTTGGACCAATGGTAAATAAGAAGTGGCAGCCTTGCTTTGAATCTGAAAAGGATTGTCCAGTGCAATATTCCTGAACGACGGGAGGGCACAGCAGTTGTTGCTAGTACAGGTATATATCTAAGGTTAAAAAAAAGAGAGGAGAAAAAAAAATAGATCGGAAGTGAATGTTTCTCCGTTTGGGAAGGTGCAGATGGACGAGTGTCTGATAACAGAACATTAACGTCTGGCAAATCAAGGATGGCACTGAGCAGCTGAACCCTCCCTGTGCTTGAGGCAGGTGTCCTGCACACAGACCACAGGTGGCCCTTTTCTGTAATAAACAGTGCTGGTAGGACGCTGATACAGTATCCCGAGTGTTAACGCAAATCCTCTCAGTCATTTACTGACACGATGACCAAACGATGAACAAAAAGGGGGTAGAAATATGCAGAATTGATCTGTGTTGCTTATGTGACTTGGCTATTCTGGGGGTATGATCCAGCCCTAGCGAAAATTATTCATGTCAGGCCAATCAAGTGATCACGTGAAATGCTGAAACACTTGGCTCTCACTTGTTTATAAATTTTGATTTTCTCATGGCTTTGCCGACTGGTGGGTGACATCATGAATTTCAGCCCCTTCGGGTCTTCAAGCCCTCATTTAATTTACTCATCTCGATACTAGGGTAAGTCGCCTTGTTTCGAAAAGCCATATGGGAAGGAAGAGTATTTGTTTTTCCAGAGAAGTAACAAAGAACAACATCTTGTTACTGTATTTGATTGATGAAGTTTCCCCCCTTTTAAAAGATGTATACTTGCTATACTCTTGAATTCAGCTGCATCAGTCAAGACCCCCTCCTCGCTTCTGAGACCCCCACCATCAGCTATGATGAGCTGCAAGAGCCTCGAGATCTGAGTGGAGCCGTAGCCGAACGGCCTGCAGGTCACTTGCTTTGCTGTGACCAAGGTCATCCAACCATCTGAGTTCGGCCTCCCGAACAAGAACGCCGTTCATGACTGCCGTGTAGCGAAGGTGAGAAGTAACAAAGTACCGTTTGTTAGTGAGTTTCGTACTGTGCGTACGTCTGAGCTGTTTTTTTCCTCTTCATTTTTGCTCACTGTTTCAAAAGAAGAATCTGTGAAATGGGAAGCACCTTCCCTGACAAGGACACGGTTTCTGGAAAAACTGCAGACGAGGTGGGAAGCAATGAATTCCAGTTGTGCAGAATATTAGATAAAGGTACATTGTTTCATTAGGGGAAATCGATTTCCTGCTTTGTGGATCGAAGCTGCTAATTTGCAGTTCGATACAATCATACAGCTGTAGACCATGTTGATGTCAAGGCTATCCACAACATTTCGATAATAAAGAGAAACATTTCCATTTTTTTTTGATATTTTAACTCTTTCACAACACAGTTGCCCCAGCGCACCTAACATCGGTTTATCATTAAACATCTTTTGTTTTCGAGGAAGGAACTCCACCCAATGATAGCATTAAAGCTTGACTAAACCGTAAACAATGGCAGTTGTTTACGGCCTGTCAGACATGTGTGATGTTGCAGCCGTCGATTATGTGAATGTGCTAGAAGAAGCTTGCTCGTACTGTATGTGGAGAAGAGGAACGGGACGTCAGATGATTAGTAAAAGGATGCTTGCTTGCTGTAGGAGTTTAGTCATCTGTCTCAGAGCTTCCCACCTGCCGGCCCCCATATAAATGGACAAATGGTTTCACCTGCTTACAGGTTGGGGTAATATGTGTATGCATGTGTATTATGAAAGGAACATGCCGTGATGTGACTGTCCAAGGGGAGGAGATGCTGTGTTTTCCCGTTGTAGTTATATGATGGATTGTGAAGGTAGTCACGGCCCGGCAAGACCGAATCATGAATGTCCCTTTGATTGTCAGCCAGCAGACAGTTGGGGTGAGAATCTCTGGGCTGGGATCAGAGAGAGACTGAGAGAGCTGATGGGGTAAGGGTGTATCCCCCAAAGCTGAATTTTGACAAACCCTAATAGGATTCCTTTTAAGGGTGTGCTTCCTGCAGGGTTCCTGTAAACTTTGTGGAGATGTGATTGTCACAGGCGACACACCCTTACTTTGGGGACTAAGGATTCAAATCTGGCCCAGATTTGCATTCCTCTGGTGCTTCTTCAGCAAGACTCCTTTAGCCACTAATAATTTGATTCCACGTGGGGTTCATAATGACTCTGACCTCCCAGTAACGGACGAGTGACCTACGATTGTCTGATAGTCTTTCTGGGTTCCCTCAGGTCACCACAATCTTAACTCTCTTTGTTGGAAAGGGTTGCACCATGACTCATTCTCAGGCATCTCCACTTCAAGCTGGCTTTTGAGGGCAAAATGTTATTCTGGGTCTAACAGAGTGGGCTCACCTTTTCCAGGTGATAAGACAGTTTAAAAATTACTGCCATCATTAACATTTTCTCTGAAATGCTACATTCCAACATTCCATTCCTGGCTGTCAGAGAAGCTCAGAGATAAATTCCAGATGGTGAAAGTTTTCAGCATATGTGAGAAATGGTGTTGCCAATCACACTAAAATGGGCTCAGCGTCATCTGATGGATGGATGGATGGATGGATGGATGGATGGATGGAAGGAACGAACAAACAGTCTTCATTGGTAAATGTGTTAACTGGAGGGAAGTTCATGAATACGTCATCTTTTGTCATTACTTCCTTCTAGGCAGCACACACCCCAAACTCTGTGACAATCTGCTCATAATCCTGATTTATGCAAGAAAACAAGACACCTCTTGTTCAGACTAGTTGCTATCATGAGCCTGTCCTATAGGAATTATAGGGTGTCAGGCAGGTTACCTGGACAGGACCCCAGGCCATCTCAGAAGAAGCATACGGTATGGATGGTTTGAAGGACAAGTGGGTTAACCCACAATTTAACTTATTTTTCCGATCCTCTGCCGATCACTTCTAAATGTAAATGTGTGTACAAGTGGGCTAAGCTTGCACCCAGGACTGGGGTTACTCCGTATGTAAGACCATCTGTTTGAAAAGAAGTTCAGTCACCAATTTGCCAGAACAGAGAACCAGTTAATGTAGGAATTGAAAGGCCTCAGCCCTGGTTTTTGGAGATAATGCCTCCAACCTGCATGCATTAAATACCCTTGTTTTTGTCATTTACAATAAAATAAAATATGCGCTCTATACTACTTACTCTGGGACTACAAGGACTACAAGGTAAGGCAGGGGTATTTTAGGCACAATTTTTTTCTACAAATGATTGCCCAATCTAAATCGAAATAATTTTGGCGTACCGGGTGGAGATTGATTTAAGACCCCTGTCGGGTGTACCTGAACTATCTGTTTACGATTTGTACTGTTCTCTTAACATTATATGAATAAGGAGGGACACACAGTTGGTGAGCAGGAGGACAGTCTGTAGCATGACATTGATGTGTAGATAACCTTAACGTGTATCTTCGCTCACACTAAAGCTGTTTCTCAGTGTATTATAATTTTGCCTCATTTGCATACCACTTATGTCAGCCTTTGCTTATAAGTCTGACTCGCATTGCAAATTAAATGAACTATTGAGTTAGACTTGGCCGTGTAGCTATGAGCAGATAAAAAATTTTATCAGGAAAAGCATTTTTTCCTCTCCCTTTCCATCTTTGGTATGTTAATGTACATTGGAAGGAAGTATAAAGTATGGCAACAGCACTGAAAGACAAAAACCAGGAGCAGAAAAAGGACATTTTCCATATGATGGTTTAAATTCTGCTTTTTACTCTATTTTACCAGTAGAATCACCAGGAACCGCAGTAATCTTGGAGACCAACTAGGCAGATGCATTGAAATAAGTTTTCAGATGCAAGCTATATGTCATGACATTGGAGGAGAGAAACTATGGCAATAGAGTTCTATAAAGCCAACCTTCCCGTTCAGGACAACGCTACTTCTCTATGTTGTGAGTAGCGTTTCTTAAACTTTGAGTGCGGGCCAATTTGGGTTGCCAGGTATGTCTGCTGTCCTTGTGGTAATCCTCTTCTTGGATCCCAGCATGGTACCAAGTTTGTTTTTTGGGTTCCCATATTAAAAAGTTCAAGAACCCCTGCCTTAAATATGGTTTTAAATACTTGTTAGGTAGCATGCATTAACAGTGTAATTGGTGTTCAGGCTCAAGGCAGAGTATAAGGAGATTTATGTATGTTTGAATAATGATCAACCTTCCATAGAGTATAGAAGAATAACAAAAGTAATATGAATATATGGTATATTTATGTATGGCTTTAGGAAGTGAAATGGTTATGGAGGAGAAAAACACTACATTTGGTAAATATGCCTATAAATGCAAAATATAGCAAGTGAGAATAGGTGTGTGATTCATGGCATGATGCTGGCATAGTGCCTGATCATGAAGAGTCTTTCACTGATTTAAAGAAACATCTGCAGCAGTTTAATGTGTTCATCACCAGGGTCAGTCAGTCTTCATTTTGCCCACAAAGCCGATGAATTTAAGAAAATCGGTGAAAGAGTAGCTGAATGAATCTTAGATGAGCAACTGTATTTGCAGCCATGGAGTGGAGTCATTTAACTTTGTAGAGGAATTCCACTGACGAGATGTTTGATGACTGAAACTGAAGTCAAACATTTGAGAGATAGCTACTGGTTGTTATCCAGCCATGTTGATGTATTCTGCTTTAATCGACAGAATAAAGTAGAAAAACTGAAAACGTTACTTGCTTATTTACAAAGTCAAGCTGATAAGAGATAAACCTTTTAATGGCTGTTCAGAATGCTGTGCTTCCTAGAAGGCCTAGCTGAGACCACCAAGCTCGCTCGGTCGAGGTGCTTGTGAATCCGCGACACTAACGTCACTAACAGGCTGGCGTTTGCTGGCTGACAAGCTTACTTGTTTTTAATGACCATGCCACTAATCCTGCCATTTTAGAGCAATTCTTATGTGGTTGTAGGGGAATCAGAACCTACGTTAACCTATTTCAGTTCACCACAAAGACAGGATGCTTAACTTCATGTTACAACCAAAATATTTCTGAAGTCACACTAGCAAACACAATGGATGACAGCTTACCTTTGACAGATAGTAGCTAGCTAGTCAAAGCTAATAAAATACGTTTTCTTTAAGGTTTAATTCGTATCACATACTGTAAATCCTAACGTTATGGAAGGGAGCGTAGGGAAAATATAATTTGGGATGAGAAAACCCAACCTGTAAGTTAAAGATGGTAGGCACAGCTCATTTATTCATTCAGTTTTCTTTTAATATAGTTGTTCTAACGTAGTGTAATTACAAAAACAAGCATGTTTACTGTAGGGCGCCTGACAACGGTGATGACTGGTAAATTTACATTCTTTTTATGTAAATCAGCAGTGCTGAGCTCTGTTGACAGTGTAGTGTGTGTAGGGCTTGTTTATATGCCTCTCGGGCACTGTCGCTTGAATTTCACAGGATTTTAGCAGTGAATACTCGTTTATACTGCATTACTGAACACAGGGTGCACGGTAGTCTGTTCTTACAAATAATATTCGAATTATTTTATAGTCTGACAACTCTGCAGAAGAGAATGAATCCCCTCGCTCCACGAATGGTCAGTTTAACCGTGGTTTCTTGGGCATATCATCCCTCGTTACCGCATAACCTTCTCCTAAAAGCCCCTTAAACTCCGTTCCCCCCCCGAGTGACACATTTCCCGGTCGCTACGCCGGCCGCTTAGGGGCTGACCGTGTTAGTCCCACCCGGGGAGGTGTGTCGTCCTCTGTGCTCTCTAAAGCCTTTACTTCGGGACACCTGGGTCACATTTACACAGGCATCGCAAAGGGACCGTGAAGCGCAGACAGGGAAGCTGTTATTCCTTTATTTTGTCCGGGTTTCGGTCGTAAGATGATGTTTCTGCGCACACTGCTCATCTCCGGGTTTATTATGACCGTGACACACGGTAAGTGTGAACCACGACGCACTAAAATGTTACCGCCAGTCTGGTCGGGGAGCACAGGAGTCGCCTTTCGACAAAGCGAGTTTAAAGAGTGGATGAGCTTTCTTGGGTACAGTGCGGGTTACACTTGTTAGACTGGCTGCTCAGTCTGTGTGGATCAGTATAAGCGGTTATAAATAGCAGTTTATGTGGCAAAGGCATTTCCGAATGCACTTAAGGATTGAAAAGGGATACAAATACATTCAAAGTGTAAATTTGCGGGTGGCAACGAGTTTAAATGTATTGTTTGGGATAATCAAATGCCACTAAAACTTGGGAATAACGCTGAATAGTAAGAGAAAATGGCATGCTGGCTTAGCTGGAGAGCATAATCTTAAATCCTGAAGGGTTTAGTTCATACTAGTTGTACATTTTAAGATACTAAGGTACTTAGACATTGTAATACTCAATCTGTTATCCCTGCGAGAAGGAACTGTTGTGACCAAGTTATCTAAAGATTAGGCATTACATGTTCCTTTCAAAAATGGTCCTGATTAGGTTGCTTTTGTCGTTAATTTAAAATGTTTTTTTTATATATGGATGTCTTGAAAGAATAAACTGATTCCATATATCCATTTTTTCTTCCTAGTGCTTTTTAAGAAGCGTAAATGTAAAGGTTAGCTCTTGATGGAGAGTAGGTATTGTGCATAAACAGCGCTGAATAAAAATTTATGGCTTAAGAGAGAGGTTACAGTAATGTAAGGGAAAATGGGGAAGCTTGGAAAGATTGAACACTTCACCTTTTTGCGGCCTGAGAATTGCTGGAAAAGTACTACTTTGACTGGTTCATGTTCTGCTTATGTCCATATTCTCCATATTCAGCGTGCAGATGGCTTTTGAGTCTTCACATGCCAAGCAGCAACTGGGTCGGAGAGGCCAGGATTTAATCAAGTAATTACACAGGGTTTGTTAGACTAAGTCTGGGATGTTTAAGTAGGACACTGGAGTCCATAACAAAGGACCTTAAGGAGTTCTGCATTAAATCCATGGTGACATTTATTTTGTCTTTAAATCTCCAATGGATATGTTAAGCATGGCTGTTTATTTTCCCTCCTTTTCTACATTGTGTGCATTTCCTTTTTATGTTTTAATTCCATCAAATAAAAAAGGTAATCTTTCTGTTGAAACTGATGCATGGTTAATCTCAAAATAAACTGTGCAGGTGTTCAGGGAGAGGTTAAAGAGCCTTGGTTTATCTGCACCACTCTTTGGGAGCAACACAAAAGCACTCTGGAGTGCACAGATGGGTGACACAGCAAGGGTGAGCGAGTCATGCCTCACCTGTGAGTCATAGGACCCCATCATTTGGTCGACAGCCTGTGACTCATGGGCCAGAGGGGGGTGGTCCGATCAGTTTCGGTCAGCTGCGGACCGCCTAGAATGTCGTCTTCACATGACTGGTGGCCTAGTGCGTTTCCAAAGGGCTTCTTAAAAGTTGGTGAGATGAAGCATTTGTGCCACTGTAACATCGGAAGCCCGCCCCCGTTGTCAGTTTTACTTCTCAGTCCTGTTTGAAGCTCAAATCTTCTTGTGTCTGTCAGACCGTCTCTTAAGCTACAAGGTGGAAGTTTGTCTTCTGCACAAACGTAGCCTGTAGTCAGGGTGGTCTTTATCAGAGTAATGTGGGAACATCAGACTGGCTGTATGCTCCCTACATCACCAGCAGTTACCCATGTGACCCGGGAAGTAGACAGGCTCTGTGCTACTCAGTTAGGTCTTGAAGGTTCTATTGGGGTAAAGAAAAAAACTGTCTGTCTGGGCTTCTGGCACACTTAATGGAAGATGGATGGTGATTTAATTCAGCATGGGCCAATGGGTAAACAGGGGCCCGCCGACACATTAGCATAATTCCAGCTAATTCTCATAAACAGGTGAATGTCACTGCAATAAGCCCTTGGCCCTGTGTGAGCGCTCTGACATTATGGCATCTGTTTCCCAGATTGGAGTTGTTCTATGGAATACCACTGTACTTTCTGATCAGCCCTCTTCTCGTCTTGCCGGATTACAGTTGTAATCTTGCCTTGTAATTCGAAAGCACTTGCTTGGTGGAGGTTAAAGAGGATATTTTAAAGAGGCCTGGGGAACAGCAGAGTCCTCTAGGTGGAATCCAACATCTGTTGCTTGGGTATTAAGGGCCCAGCTAACAATGGGAGTAAATTTCATTGTCACTGCAGTGCAGGCTTGTCTGTCAGTAGTCTAAGGCATTGCATCTGGCTTATGTATAAGGTCTAGTCCAGAACCATTCATGCTAAACTCTATTGGTCCTGATCCACCGTTGGGTCTACCGAGGATGTCCAGTGGTAGTAAGCAGATGTTGTGTTACGTATAATTGTCACGAGAGAGGATGGCCGTCTCTCCAAATCACAGCTGGATAGAAAAACATGAAGGGGGCATTGAGTTTGATTTTTTTTTTGGCTGATGTCTGTCTGAAATAGTGATTGGACAAATGAGGCTTCAGAACACATGTTGGGTGAGAGAATCTCGATCTACCACTCAGTGCTAGAGATAGCCAGTATTGAGCGGTTAGTTTGGGATACTCCCATCCACCACGGCTTTTAAAGTCTCATTAGTCCCATCTCTAGTGTAATGGCCCAGACCTATATGTGCATCCCCTCTAGATCTGGAAGCAAAGCTTCCTGACTTCATTTACTGAGCAACTGAGGGGAGAAAGTAGAGCCCTTTTTGGTCTGGACAGCTTGACATTGCAGATCTAGACGTCCAGGCCTGTACGTTTCTCACTTTATCTTCTGAACTGCCCAGGACGTTCAGCTGGCAAACTTTCTGGCTGTAGATGTATCCAGTTGTTCATTCAGCCTCTGCTTTTTCCTTATTTGCCTCAAAGGTAGCTGATAAAGGTCTGGGCCCTCTGACATGATGACGTTTCCCTTACATGAGGCCTGGAATGGGGCCATTTTCGGGAGATAACATTTTAAGATGCAACCATGAAAACTGAAGTCTGCCTCTTGGATCTCCCTAGGGTTTGAGGGATTTGGGACTGTAGCCTAATGATTACATGGGATGGACCCCAACGTTAGCCTTCTTCTGTGGATCTAGGTACTATAGTGTTGTGACAAGGTGACCTCTGAACTGTTATAACAGTCAGCATCTGTCTGTGGCTTCTGGTGATTCTGTCACTGATGGAAAAGAGCAGCATTGTGATGACACGTGGACCTTGGATTCAGGAAGTGTGGTGGGTGTGTGTGTAATATTTTATACCAGTGCTCCACCACTTGCATATTGAGCATTATTAGCAGAGTATTAAGAAGCTTATGACCAGTTTTATGAGATTTCCATCATTATTGCTAATAACTTTAGCATGTTTCCTCACTGTTGGAAAGGAATGTGATCATCCTTACGTGGGAGACAGCAGGATAACACCTCATACCCATGCATACATTAATCAGGGCCTCCACTGGCACTCCACGTAAGGCAGAACTATTTCAGGAATGTTCTCTAATCCCTGGGAAGTTGGAGGTATCTCTGTGGTAGCTTCACATAGGGGTTGTCATGTCAGCCCTCATCTAAGACCACCTTCTGGCATGTGTTTGTCAGATTTGGGATAAATGGACCTCACCTTTCTGTATGGGAGTTCCAGGCTTTATCTGTCTGTCCTTTCTCAGTATGAACCTCCCTCTCGTCTAGGTTGTGTGTAGCTGTGCTGGTCACCATTGCAAAAAAAAAAAAATTCTTAGAAATGACCAATTTTTTTTTTTTTTGCAAAGAACTAACGTTTAAATGTTTTCCAAAATCCCTTAAAAGTGGGGCTTGCTGTTTCAAATGAATGCCTGTGCATGTATATTAAACTTGACGAGACTCGTACGGTTCTGCATAGCATTAAAATACTTCTGTCTTTAATCCCGATAGTAAGAACAGGATTTTCCCATTTTGTTGGAGGTTTTGTTTTCAGCAGCTGAGAGCTGGTGTCAGAGCAGTGGCCCTTGTGTCCCCACTGTTGTGAACTTCAGGCATGTAATTTGCTGCATTGAACAATTAAACTACCTGAGATAAGAAATTATAGAAGCACACCTGTTAAAACCTGTTGCTAGTGGGAAGCTAGACTGTGCTTATCTGATTGCTTGATATGCTGTTCATTCCATCATTATAGTATAGAAAAGGGGAAACAAACAGCAGATTAATGATGCTGGTCACTTTTCCATGTCAGCTAAGCTCCTTCAGATGTTTGTCCTGTGATGTTAGTAATGGCCATCTATAAACCACAGTAAACGAGCAGTAGCGAGATGAGGTGCACCGCTGTCATGCGGAAACGAGTTGCCTTGGTGATGAAGAGCGAGAGAGAGGCGCCCTACGTGTTCACCCTGGCTTGTGTTTCTGTGACCACCTTTGTCTGTGGAGCAGCACAGTGTGACATTGTGAAAAGTGCTGTGAATGTCATGTAGAAGCCTCTTAGGGCTCCTGCACTAAGATTAGGTCTACTAGTCGTAAGAGGAGGTGGTATGAAGGAACCAAGCCCACCAGTCCCAAAAGATGGTGGTCCACAGGCACTGGGAGCAGGTATGCGGGTCCCAAAAGCTGTTGATGTCATGCCACTGGGACCGATGGCGTGATCTCTAAGGTGGGACTTATCTGTTTTTAAAATTGGCATGTTCGTGCATCGAGAGCGTCATTCTCACACCGCACTGCGTGCCTTCCTGAGTTTGGACTACAGTGCGACTGAAGCGAGAAGGACTTTCAAAGCGAAACGAAGGAAGGACAGGGAGGTCGACTCAAAGTTGCGTTGTCATCACATCGGTCCTGATAACGCCGGATTCACTTCCATGGTAATCATCGGGCTTCAAAGTATTCAGGTGCGCCATGCTTCAGTTTCCATAGTGACCGTGGCAAGCCTTTATCGTGGCTGAATGGTGTTTGGCAGTTGAGCAATGCGAGATGAGACCACGGAAATCATATGGGCACCCTCCCTGTGTCTCCTAGCAACCAACACCAGAATATGACTGGTGCGATGCACCCATAATTAAGAAACATTCAAAGCCCTCCATGCCTTTGGTGGAACCTTGGAGAGGTACAACGGGTTTCTTCATTGTGCTAGCTTGAACTTGAAGGGTTAGTGGATTCCCCAAAGCAGCATTTAAAAAAAAAATCTTAGTAATGTCTGAGCATGGGTGGTAAATGCTGCTGTGTCTGACAGCTCCCAAACCAGCCATAGGTGTCATAGCAAAGTACAAAATCTTCACCCGAGGCTAAACATTATGAAACGAGCCGTTACGTATGGTAATGGTCTGAGTCGTTGTCTGAGGGCTCTACACCCTGTAGCTGGGGGGCCTAAATTCCATTCTGGGGATTTCAGTTTACTAACAAACCTTTCTTTACTCTTAGCCACATCGCAATAGATAAGAGGGCTTGTCAGCACGGCTGGGAATTTACATCTGTGGACCTGCGTGGACTGGTGCACGGAGAGCTGGTTTACTCAACGTTGTTTTCCCATAGACATCGCCATGGAGTAGTTCGGGCTCGGTATGACTCAGGTGTAGCTCCTGGTACGGCCAAAGCTCCAGCTGTCTTTGCAAGTGGGGACAGAGGTAGCCTTGAACCTCACATAACCCTCAGGCTTGGCTAGGTGGTACTCGCTGCCATAATGGAGCGCCTTGGATTAAAGCTTTATACATGTATATACGTATACAGGAGTTCGCCGTTGAAGTTTTAACCTTAAAGTCACCATGCTCCGGATGTTTCTATGTTAATGTATAGTATGTTATGCGTTTTATTTCCTACAGTTTATAATGGAAAAGTAGTCCCATGAAATTACCAGGTATAATTTAATTATTTTTTATGTAGAGTGCTGACTTTCAAAGGTTAAATGCTTGGGGTTAAAACTGATAGTGTTTCAGAGTGTCGCAAAACCAAATCTGGTGAAACTGTTGAACAACTGACTAGGTATTAAAAATGAAAGTGATAACATCGCTTTGGTAACATTCAGCTATGTGATGTCACAGTTTGTCCAAGTTAGTTTAAACGCATGCATCAAACTTCTGACCCCTTAACACAGTTGGGATTGTGGGACACCTGGAGCCTATCCTAGGACAGCAGCTGGTACAAGGCTGGGGTACACCCTGGATGAGATGCCAGTCCATCGCAGGGCCAATTCAAACATACATCCTTGAGTAATAAAACAATTCTGCTTAAACTACAGAGATTAATGGCGATTCTCACTTCATGCTTCCAATCAACTGAAGCATTTTCTTATGTGCCTTTAAGGGAAAGGAAGTCAGAGCTTTGATGCAAGAGCTGGTTAATCTTATCTAAGGAAGGTTGGGAGGGTGGAGGTTCCCTGTTAGTCTAGTCTGAGGCCCTGGCTGTGGGAGCAATCTTAACTGTCACTGGGGGAGGGAGGGGTGTTTCATCTGGATAATCTCTTCCTTCTTTCTGTTCGTGTGTAGAAAATGTTAAGACCATTAACTCCTTAAGCATTGGACACAAATGGCCATTTAATGTATAATCAATCAGTTTAGAAATATATAGATTGTGTCCTACTATACAAGAAATTTGTTGGGGTTCATATGAATGTTTCTATCATTTGTTGTTTTTCCTCCATAGCTACACTGACTATGGTCACACATACAGCAAATTCTGGTTCCAGTCAAGCAGAATTGACAATGTTGTCTGAGGCCATGGTGTCCTCCAGAGAACCCATGCCACCTACCTTGAGTGGTTCTGCTCACTCTTCCACAGAGCCCACCGAAGGGTCTGTGGATCCAGTCACCTCCGCTGTCCTCTCTGACTCCGGCTCCGTGGAAACACTGTTGACTGATAGGCGGAGCCCTGCATCATCCTCTACATCACCAGAGTATGATTCTACCACCCTTCTGACTAATCGGACAATTCCTGAAATAGTCTCAGACACTGAACTTAAGACTTTGGTATCTCCAACATCACCGGGTGAAATCCCTGTAACTCCTCTAAGTAACACTGTTTCGGTCTCCACGGAAATCTTCACGGTGCCTGTCCGTAGCCTCACAGTGTCTCTCACATCTCCAAAAAATGATTCCTTCCCCAATGAGACTGTCCAGTATGTGACATCAAATCCAGCACTTGCTTCTGTTAAAATAACGACATCGCCATCCACACATGACTTTACCAACACTATGACTGCCTCTGATCCCCTAACTACGGAAACAAGTGAAACCTACAGCTCTGCTGCCTCACCTACACCTGCAGAATCGTACTCCACCACTGTGGCGGATATGAATTTTAACACCACGGACGTGGTTACGGTTTCTCCTCGTGATTTCATTGTATCTGCATCACCTGAAATGAATTCTGCCAGTGATGAGATTGCTTCTTTTCAGATCACCGCCGAAACTTTTATAACCCCTAGAAATGAACCCTCAGTTTCTCTGACTAATACACAAAATGAGTCTGTTGCATCTTCTCAGGTCACCATGGAAGGTGTCATGCCTATCCAGAACCCAGTAGTATCCTATACATCTCAAGAAAATGATTATACCACCATCATTCCATCCCCTGAAGGCACAGAGCCAACAGGGACATTTGTTCATAAGCATATCTCTTCTACATCTCCAGAAGGTGACTACCCTACTAGTGTAATGCCTGCTGATCGTATCACCATGGAAACAAGTGCTGATATCCATACAGTATCTTCTACATCTCCAGAAGGTGACTACCCTACTAGTGTAATGCCTGCTGATCGTATCACCATGGAAACAAGTGCTGATATCCATACAGTATCTTCTACATCTCCAGAAGGTGACTACACTACTACTGTAATCGCTGCTGATCGTATCACCATGGAAACAAGTGCTGATATCCATACGGTATCTTCAGAAAATGGCTATGCTACTAGTGTAATCTTGGCTGATTATATCACCATGGAGAAAGCTGCTGATATTGGTACAGTGCAATCTACATCTCTAGAATATGACTCAACGACCCCTGGAAGAACCTCCAATGATGTGACCGTGGAAACACTTATAAACCCTCCCTATATGCCCACAGTGTTCCCAACATCCAAAATTGACTTTTCTACACCTACCACATTCCCCAGATCTCTGGAAAATGACTTCACTACCCCTGTTGGAACTTCAGCTGAACCAGTAACCACCGCTGTCTACAATCCCATTGCATCCACTTCGTCTATCAAAAGTGACCTAACCCCAATAATTAGCATCCTACACAGTGACCGAGTGGAGAGCGGGGTGACCTCCTCATCCACTCACGCAAATCCCTCAGCCGCAGTGCCCACTGATGCAGACACAGATCTCTCGCAAGGTCCTGTTACAATTCCGGGATCGGAGAAGCCCTCCATTGTGACCTTACTGGGAAATGACACTGGCGAGATGAGCACAAAGCAGACCCCAGGCACCCCTGTAATTAAAGCTCCAGCAGCCACGACAGCAAGACGTCCCTCCTGGTCCGTTCCAACAGGGCCTGCCGAAGGTACTCTGCGTCTTCCACTGAGTTGTCTTCACAATGTAGATGAGGAACATTCTTATCACCTTTCATTGCCTTTTGTTAAGTTTGTTGTCTTTTGATATCCCTGTGGTCATATATGCTTTCTTTTGATATTTCTAGACTGCTGGTATCCATATTTTTAAATATCTTTATGTTTTCGACCTGATGCGAATTATGCAGGGATCTCCAGAACCATGACGACAGTGATGAGCGATCATTCTTCGGTCACTGCTACCACGACCCGGCTTCCCATCTCCAGCACAGGCCTCCCAGCCCAAAGCAGCAGCGGTCCAGCCAAGCCAGACATGAAATTCACCACCAGACCGACCACCACGGTACCTCACGTCAGACCTGGAGGTATGTGACAAAGCTGGCAAGTTCAGACCAGTGCATTCAAAAGATCAAAAACAAAGCTGTTCACGTCAAGATCGTCAAGGTAATTTGAGAGTTTCACACAAAAGTTGACTTGAGAAATTGTTCAGAAATTGGACCAAAAGCATCCCGTTGAAGGTCCTATGAAAAGACATCTGCCTAGAACCCTCAAGCATAAAATAGTGACGTTTTCACAGTGCCTTCAGAACATTTTTACCCCAGAGTGATTTGCAGTTGTGTGTAATAATAGCCTGTGCTTTTTATGGTCAGTCAAGCAGAAACGACGCTGTCATGTTGCAATTTCTGGTTAAGAATCAACTGCTATCCTGTTAGTTTTAAGCTTGGATTTGTTTAACTCTGACTCATACATTTGCATATGGGTCAGTACTCGTTAATTATCAAGGTGCTTTAGTGCTGGAAGACTTATTTCAACACTTTCCTGACATCTGTTTTGTTTGTATTCATTTGTACAGTGCATTGCGTTAATATTCACCTCCCTTGGGCTATTCTACAATTTGTACTGCCATTAAAATTGAGGATACTTGCCATTTGATTTACATGCATGCTTAACTTTTTAAATTTGCAGAACATTTTGTGCGTGACGGAGTTACAGGAAAAAGCAGGTGTTTGTTGGTTACAAAAGGAATATTCCCTTGAGTTAATACTTTTCGAACCACCCTTGGTAGCAGTTACATCTTTTGTGCTAATGCCTTACCGACTTTGTGCATCTGAATCCTGCAATTTTTGCTCATTCTTCTTGGTGAAACTCCTCACGCTCGATCAGGGTGGATGGGGATTGTTGGCGATCAGCTATTTTCAAGTCCTGCCCCAGATTCTCAATAGGATGGTCTGAGTTTTGACTGGGCCATTTGAAGACATTGAGCCTCTTTGTTTAAATCCACTCTAGTGTAGCTTTTGCTGTGTGTTTAGGGTTACAGTCCTGCTGGAAGCAGAACCACTGCCAAAGTCTGTGGTCTGTTCCATGTGAAGCAGGTTTTCCCCCAGACTAACACTTTATTTACCTCCATCCATTTAACCCTCAGTGCTGATCAGCTTCCCACATCAGGGTCAATGAAATGCGTCAACGGCGTTTCACGGTACCACCATCAAGCTTCTCCGCGGGGATGGTGTTCTTAGGGTGATGAACTGTGTCGTCTTTCTGTCGCATGTGACGTCTTGCAGCAAAGCCAAAAAGTTTGGTAGACTTCCAGACTAATCACGTGGTTGTGTTCTTTCTTCGTTTCCACTAGGATTCTGCACCTCAAATCCATGTCCGTTTAACAGCATCTGTCTGGAGCTCGGTGCGAATTTTAACTGCCTGTGCTTGGCGGGTTCTTACTTCACTGGAGGCCACTGCGTCCCAGGTGGGTGTCAGTCGATCGTTGGTTAAAATGCTGTGTATGGGCTAAAGTGGTCCTCAGTAGCTCTTTGGTGTGCTTCCTTGTTGAGTTACTTTTATGGTTTACAAACGGTTTTTTTTTTTTTTTTATAGGGTAATCTGGTAAACTATCATAATCCTGTTTTTGTAGATTTTTAAATCATGTGCTTGCTATGAAAATCAATGCGTTCATGAATACTTAGTGTCCCTCTTTACTAGCCCACTAGACTTGAAATCTATTAAAACATCATTTTAAATGACAATAGTAATCATTGATTGTGAGGTTAAAAAAAAATATAGTGGCATTTTAATGTAAATGTTAATCCTATAACAGTAAATTATTAGCCACCGTACGTATTTTCCAGTAATTAGTAAATCCAGGTGCTCTCGAGGAACGTAATCTTTGTGCTGTAGCTCGAGTCTTTCCAGGAACTCTGCATATCAAAGGGCTGACATTTCAGTCTGAAATGAACAATCGGTCATCCCGAGTGTTTCAGGAAATGGCACGAAGAATCTCACAAGAGGTAGGTGCTTTGGAAATCATTGATGGGATTATTATGGGATATGAGAAAAGTGTAGCCATCATTTAAGACAGTGAATATTTCTACATCACCTTTAGTTGAGGATGGCTTTGATGAACCAGCCTGGGTATGTTAAATCTACTGTCCTGGAACTCAGGTGAGTGCCTAAAAATAGTTTCAAAGCTATTTTTAGTTTTAATAATTTAATTTTTCATATGGAGTCATATGCTAAAGAAATCACTGACAAAATTAATGTCCTCCGTCCACTATTGTATGATGTGTTATACAACAGGGGTGTTCAACCGTTTCAACCCCAAAGGCTTTCTGTTTATTGATTTTACCTGCTGACCACTTGAGGATGCTCATGGTCTACCTAGTGCTTGAGAAATGCCATTGTACAACACTATAATATATGAAATTTATGGAGAGCATGATTGCACATGCAAAAACAAGACAATTCCTATTCATCTATATCTGTGCAATGGCCAGGAAAGTATCATTTCATATGCCTGTTTTCTGGATTCTGTTCTCCATCAGAAAAGGCAGTGTGGTGGCCTCGGTGGACAACGTCTTCAATCTTGCCTCCAACGCCACTCAGCAGTCCACCAGCAATGCCATAGATGCCGCGATCAAGGACTGTCCTGGAATCTGCAGTCTGCTGACCCAGGCGGAGTTCAGAGGTAGGAGCCTCATCGCCATGGTGGGCTGATCATCTTCACACGGAGACACGGCGTGACGCTGACCACGATGCACAGGCCTTCACAACACCACCTAGTCTACATCTAAACCTTTGACATCCTCAGTCGGGGTGGTGTGTGCCTCTGTGGGTCAGGCGTCTGTGTCCATGTCCAGAAGGCCACAGCCGGCTGGGTGACAATGGTTTTGTTGGGCCCTTTACCCCAACTCCAATTGCTCCAGGGGTGTTGGATGCTGGCTGATCCTGTCCTTTGACCATATATACAGAGAGCAGGATGGGGTGTTCAAAAACTGCTCAATTATAATAGTAAATTATAACTACTTAAAGTACTAGTAGCACTGTTATCTCCTAAGTTACTAGTGTCACTATTTAACAGTGAAAGTCTTATTGAAAACTACCTCTGTCTTAATCGGCACCCTTGAGTACCTTCATCATGCTGGCTCTGCCCTCTCTCCCCTCATCATGTACACAGCCACAGACCTGTGCAAACAGGAGCTCGCCCCATGTGACCTCAAGACGACCAATTGCATGTTTCAAGAGAACGGCACCACCATGTGTATCTGCAAGGAGGGCTACATCCCCTCCTTCTACTCCAACATTACCTGTGCAGGTAATTTATTTTTTTGGTCAATCAATTTGACAGATGTTCCCGTTCAGGACAAGCTAGGAGCCCTTCTGATCATGTCACAGCTTTTCAAGAGTGGAGCGTGCATCAGGGGTAATTGTTTGCTGTGTGAAACCTACAGTCATTTACTATCTGGTCGGCTGATGGAATTTCAACCCAATAGACTGCCCAACGGTGGCCAGCGAATTGCATCTTTGATGATGTGTTGCCTAAGTGGAAGATGTAGAACAGTTGTCCAAATTTGAATTTTATACCATTTGAACTGAATTGTGGCTCTGAAGTTAGCAGCAAGCATTGATTTGTTGACATAATTATTCAGAACTGATGCTCTATGGAGGTGACAGATTCAGCTGTTTTGAAAACAGACGTTCACCGAAGCACTTGAGGTCATCCTCTGTATGCTCAATGTGATAGAACAGAACATGGGCACTACCAGGTGATGTCACCTCCCTGTGACACCTCCGCCTTTCCTATCTCCCCAGCCTGCCTCAGTGGCCAGAGGGCCAAAAATGGAAAGTGCGTCCCGTAAGTATATCAGCTTTATTTGGGGAGATCTTCATTACATCATCGGAAAAATCCTGTACCCACCTCTCAGATATCAAGTTATCTCGTTGTCCCCACATATCTCATAAATACTGTTTAATCTGCTTCATTTGAATGTGGTGTTTCAAGGTCTAATACATCCTGTACGTTCATCCCATAAACAAAACAATTACTCTGTAACTGTTTCTTGGAAGATCCTGAACGAATAGCATTGTAATATAATAGAGTTATTGCTATAATGTTTATGTCGTAGTTCCCCCTGTTGTTCCATTATAGCTTTACAGGAATGACTGGATGTCCAGTGTTTCAGGTCAAGGCTGCAATTGGATGGTCCCAAATTTTTTTTTTTTAATTTTTGTTTTCTGCACCAGTCACTCCTAAATGTAAACATGTACATACAAATGGGCTAAACTTGCACCCAGATCAGGGCTTAGCCCATGTGTCTGTAAGACAATCCAGTTATCACCAGTATAACTTACCCTCCCATCCATTCATCCATCCATTTTCTGCTATTTTTCCCTCTCTTTAGGTGCTCCTTTGGTTATGCAGGATTTAACTGCAGTGACTGTAAGTTTCTGTTTGAGACCAGGCCTTTTAATATTAAAATATTATTGAAAAGCTGAATGTTTCTGATCATAGAGGATTTGCAGAATGGTGCGACACCAAGAGAGCGCTGTACCGAGTGAACATACGCCTAGGAACCTTGTCATGTTTACATGTATAGAGCGCTGTACCGAGTGAACATACGCCTAGGAACCTTGACATGTTTACATGTATAGGGCGC
>JAACJT020000096.1:569874-580126 GCA_009936485.2 Gymnarchus niloticus
GAACATACGCCTAGGAACCTTGACATGTTTACATGTATAGGGCGCTGTACCGAGTGAACATACGCCTAGGAACCTTGACGTGTTTACATGTATAGGGCGCTGTACCGAGTGAACATACGCCTAGGAACCTTGACGTGTTTACATGTATAGGGCGCTGTACCGAGTGAACATACGCCTAGGAACCTTGTCGTGTTTACATGTTTGATTATTGAAGTACTCTAGATCATCAGTAAGGTCTCTAAACCCCAAGCATGCTGTTGACCACCTGAGTGGGTCTTGCACGTTGGTGCTGAAGCACGTTGACGCTCCTCCCTCTGCAGCATCCTTGCTGGCCCTGGTGGTGCTCTCCTGCGTCCTGGGTGGCCTGTTGCTCATCCTGCTGCTGGCATTCATCGTTTACTGTCTGAGGTGAGACTGGACCCCAAGCCTTCCTGTTCTCCTCAGCCTTTGCTCTGGGGGGATGCGGACCTGCGGTGTGCCCTCATCTAAAGGCGAAGCCCTGCGGCTAAATGTTGACTTTGAATGAATGCATGAATTGCATCTGCCCCTCAGTGCCTCCTGTTCCTCAGAGAACTGTTCCACTTAGACATGTAGCATAGCAACAGAAGTAGTAAAACTTAAAACCCAAGGTGGGTGGGATTATTATGAGGTGTTAATCACTAACCAGACTGATTCTTATTGGTTACTTTGTTGGTATCCATTTAGGCTCAATCAGGCAGTGATTGACAGGCGATGGTAATCCCACTTACTGTCCATTTTGGAAACTTGTTTCTCCCACAGCTGCTGAACCGTGTAATTCAGCACAGGGGGGCCTTTTCTCGGTTATTTCAGGTTTAGTTGGCATTAGACATCTTGCTGCTTTTCAAGCAGAGATCAGCTGTGGTATTTGTGGGCTCAGGGGTTGCTTTTGAAGTGAGCCCTGCAGTCCACCACATTTTCACAAACCTCCCATGATGCAATGTGATCCAAGCCCTAAGGTAGTGGTTCCCATACTATTTCTGTTCGGTCCCCCTTTTGCAGATAATTGAAAGCTCCCCCCATGTCCTGTCCCACACGCATACATACACACACACTGCACTGTCCCCCCCGCATGAATTCTAAGCCAACACAGCCCCTTCACGTTTGAAGCCCAAATTCTCCTTCAGTACTGTTGATCGACACCGGGCCATAACAGACGTCCATCACGGTTAGTTTTCGATTCCAGTGGACCTCTTGAGTACGATCTGCTCTGACACCACGGGGTCTGTTTTCCAGAAGACCACCCCCAAAGTCCGATTACCACAGCTCTTACTCCTTGGAGGAGCTGCGGGAGGTGTGGCCACACCCTGAGGTTATCCACATCCCACGGGCCAACCGCAGCTGGAACCCAGCCCAGCTGGAGATGATGGAAAACAGCAATGCGGACTCCCTGCCGAGCGACATGTCTCAGGGCAATGGCGCGGTGAGGAAGTGGATTAATGAAATGCTTCATCAGTACTGTTCATTAACGCACCGAAACGTTGCGTCCTGCTTCCAGTAAATCTTCGGAGGCTCTGTGCCGTTACATGAATGCTCGCCCTCCCCTTTGGTTCACCTGGTGGTAATTAACTACTGTATACACAGTAGCTCCAGTTGCCTTCTTGTCAAGAGGGTCACTCCTCTCTATTCCCTGATGGTGACTTAGACTTGCCACCAAAGCTGTACTTCTGAACAACTTCATCTGAACGCCTACGATCTACAGAGTTGTCTGTTGTCTCCTCTTAGACGGGATCTGCTGCTGTCCCTGAAGACATGGGCACCTTCAAGGGGAAGAACTCTTCCAGATACTCCTACTTGGTCCAAGGTCACCAAAACCCATACTTTGTTGCAGATGACGCAAAATAACCGTGTAGCTTTTTAGTCTCTATTCCTTTCTTTTGACTCAGGATTATAACATCGAGATGCACATGGAATGAGCTGAAGCTCACCCCTCCCCCGCTGTGCTATGCCAAGGCGCATCTGATGTGATCAAATTCAGAACAAAGTGAACATGAACTCCTGCCTACAAAGAGCAGCAAAAGTTGCATCCCAATCTGATCAAATCCAGGAGTTTTTGACGATCAGTGACTCTAACTTGAATATTCAACTTTTTTCCTATTTTTAATCAGACTTTGGACTGAAATTGTTGGCACGTTTCCAGTGTGATTTAAGGGAACAATTTGTTCATTACGCAACCCATCTTTTTTAATACGTGAATTTATGTTGTCTTTAAACTGTTAATCTTACCTAATCTCCACAGCTGTTGGTTTTTCCTAATTGAAATGTGGTGGTGAATGAAATCAGATGTAATGTACATTTTCATCCAGAAGATGTCGCCATGTCTACACTTTTTACATTTTCTGATTACTTAACGTATCAGGTGGTGTGGCAAATTTTGTTTCTTGTGTTTTATTTTTTAAATAATGTCCCATACTGACACTACACAGGGAAGTGATTTAGCTGCTTTTGTGCATTTTCACTGAATCTTTCACCCTGTGTGAGTGCGTCGCTCCAGGAAGCCGCAGTCGGGGTGAATTAGTGTGTTTGTGTGTCTCCTGGTTCATTTGAGAAGGAAGAATAGCCGTTTGAGAAAGTGGTGCCAACTCTATGGAGGTGTGTTTATGGTCAAAGTGAATCTCACCTTACTGCTATACAGATGCATCCTTTGTTTAAGGTGTGACATGCTGCTATACTTTTTAAATGTATACTAATCTTTTTAATTAAGGCGAGCCTGTATCAGCGAAGAAACGTGCTGGTGGACAAAAATAAATAGGCGAATTTACCACTGCCTTAGCGTTATTTTAAATTCCTGCAATTTTGTTTATTTAAGGACACGTCAGTGCATTGTTTTAATTATGAAAACCTGCATTAAGGAGGGTGGCAGCACTGAGTTTACGGAACTGGTCTGTTAACCAGCTGTAAGTCTACATTAAAGGGTTCTGCTGTTGTACCTTAATAAACCCGTCATTCACTCTCCAGGAAACCGAGCAGAACTGTTGTTACCTTAAGCAGAGAAAGGAAGTATAACAAATATTACAGTTCAGTTGATTTTTAGCTCTTTAAAGCAAATAACTATTGAGCAATTAGTTTCACGTCTTTGTTCCTTTGTTCAGTTGAATGTGTCAGTTAGGGGAAAAAAAATCTTAAATATCTTGCTAAAGGGCAGAGAATCCTTCTGTGGCTTTTCTACCCGTGGTTGATGGTCTATCCCCATTCTTCTCTGGTCTCGGTGTGTTGCATCCTTGATTAGAGCAGGTGAGTCACTCTTGTCAGTTTAGAAGTGTTGTTATTTTGCCAGTAGAGGGCACTCTTTTTTTCTGGCTCAAAGTACAGTACAGATTTGGAGGGAGTATTGTATTACAACGGAGCACTTAATCTTTTCAGCTTTTGTTGCATTGAATGGCATGTTTCAAGTTATATTACACAATATGTTAGTTAAGGATTCATGGTAATGTTGCTAAAAACGACACGTTAAGCCATATGGTTCAATCTAAGAATTACTGTGATGGGGAAAAGTTTTTTTTTTTTTTTTAATTATTTATTTTTTATGCAAAATTTCTCCTTTGATCTTTTCCAATAATAAAATCTGAATAAATTAGCCTAGCACTTTGTTGGATTTCATTGAAAAATGTAGTGTCTGATTCCTCTAATTGATTTAAGTTAAATATTTAGTTCATGTGGCAGAGAAATCTGCCTGAAGTGCGTACATTAGTAAATAAGACTGAAATGCAAAGCCACACAGGGTGCCAAACTTCACACGAGATGCTAAAAAAGGCACCCAATGCACTCTGGGTAATTTTAGGTTCCCATGGTGTTCAAGGAAGGTGTTGGAGTGTTGACCTTCGCTTTACCTGCAGTGAATTTCCTTAAAAAAAAAAAAAAAAAAAAAAAAAGGACGATGTTTATGACCCAGGAGGGGGTGGTACAGATTTAAGATGAGGTATGTGTTTCCCATTAAACAATGGAAAGCAATTTAAAATGCATTCCAAGATTACTGTATTAATTTTAGCTTACCATACATGGTGTGGTAATGCGAGTTAAATTATGAGACAAATGTGGCTTCTCAGCCCACATCTTGCTGTACGTTGTCAAAGGATTCCTAGGAAACACAACGAAACATGGAAGTGGGATTCGGGCGGTCCGTGACATTGACAAGCCCAGGTCTCATTAGTCCCTTGAACAGTGCCGTGCGGATGATGCAGAAGCTACCACTGGGAGCCTCAGGATTTCTCTCCAAACAGACCCAAAATAGTTTCTCCTTTTCCTCGAAATCCTGTTTCCCTTGACAAGCACTGTCAGATTAGCAGCTAATTGTGGCTAGGTACACGCCCAGGGTGAACCTGACGAGAGAGTGTTTCAGTTCAGCTACCTCTGATGCTGTCAAGATTCTATGGAGGAAGGCTTGAGTCAGGCTGGATGAGGCTGCTCCATGAGTAGGTGGGGCATCAGTTCCCTGATTCTGGAGCTTTCTGAAGTGATGGGAGCTGCCCTGGGGGTAAGATGGACAAGAAGATTAATGAGGTGGCACTCGTCGGACCTCATCAGGATGGCTGCGAGTGCCCGGAGTCACTCGGCTGGGTAGATTGAATGCTGTGTCAGGTGTAGGATGGGGTGGGGGATTTACCCATGAGCCCCTGGGGTGTTGCCTCTGTGCCGTTCACGATGTGCTGCGCGGTATCCGCATGCTGCATGAAGGAGCACCTGGCACCGTTACGACCTGATGGCACAGACGCCTGCCTCCAATCAGCTCCCAGTCTGCCTTTCAAGTTTCAACCTCATTATTCCAGACCACGGCCACACTGTACCCCCCCCACCCCATCTTCTGTCGCCTGTCCTGCAGAAGCTCACAAACTGATGACGGCTAAATTTAACTGGATGTCTCTCTACTTGTAGGGAGCTTTAGTCATAAAAATTGGCCTTTCTTTTTGACTTTAATGTCCGTTTGTCAAGACACAGCTCTTTTAGGGTTGGTGTATGTGGAGCTTTTCTGCTGTGCGAGTGTACGAACAGACGAGAAACCGGAAAGACGTATGACGTATGACTCGAGTATGGCGAGGAAACGCAGTCTGAGTTAGCGGCCCCATATGCCCAGATGTATTATCTTATGCATAAAGCACACAGATGTATTCTATGCGTTATGTCTGACTTTTAAAAAGGCTAATCTTTAAACTTGTACTTCTTGGCCTGAATCGCTGTCGTTTAGTTATTTTACCCTGACTTCCACACAGACATACGGTGGCGCTGGCAAGAGACTGAAAGCACTTTACAGCATCCAATTAAATATCCATTATCGGGAAGGCCCGCTGCTCTCTATTCGTCCTCCGCTGAGTTCGAAAGCTTTCCCATAAAACCCTGGGAAGTCTCTCTCTCAATTGCATTTCCTTAGACCTCCCATTTAAGGCATCCTCTCAATTTGTCTTCATAGGTGCCAGACATACTAGTACGTTTTTTAAAATTTATAATCTGTATTGCTTCGATGGTCTGAGGAGATGGCAACGAGCTAAACCAGCGAAATGCAGCCACCTCTCTCAAGACTCGAGAATAGTCGAGCAAATGTATGGAAAACGAGATAAAAAGACATATTGGCTCAGCTGGTAAAGAAACGAAGGCACTTGTCAGCACGTTGGCTTTCGGCGGCTGTACGAGTTGCTGGGTTTAAGATCAGTGCGGACGGTACATTTTCAGCAACCGCTTTAATCAAGCAGGTAAATAAAGTCTGGGTGAAGAAATCAAAAATGCAGGAGGTGATTAGAAAACACCGTACTCGCACCTCCTCCATCTCACAGCACTGACATCAAGAACATGACAGGCTTTTCAGGACGGGTGTTTTTCTCAAAGCATCTTTCCTGTTTTCATCATGAACACCGCAGGTCATTCCTTCAGACGCTTTAATGGTGTCACAGCGAGAGAGAGGAGACAGGGAAGACGGTGACCTATGGACTGTTATAACACAGATGCCTCAGGAAAGAAGCATTAGCCTAGGAACCAAACGTAAATCAACTGTTCTGAAAGCACAAGAACAATTGGAAGTTTTTTTTCCCCAGCTGTTAATCTGAAAATGTACCCGATAAAATCTAAAGCATGGCTCGACACAGATGTAGTGTTCACTCGAGGAACCGATAATATGCCAAATACACAAATCACAACTCAGATAGGAACAGTCCTTAAACGCAGGCAAAGACACACTAATTTGGATTTTTTTTTTTTTTCTTTTTTGAAATGCGAGACCACTTTGAACCTTTATCTGTCCATCGTGCTCTGGAATAACCCCACAGTCAATCCCATGGCACATCCCCACAGAGAGGTTTCTATGAGGTCCCTCGTAGGAATGTGACTGCATTTGGCTGAGTCGGTGTTAAGCTCCAGCACGGCCTGCTGATGCTTCAGATTACTCGGAGGGAGAACCTCCGTCGAATTTCACAGAAGCGGTCAAAGCGACCAATCAGGCGCCAGTTAGCGCATCAACAGCTCGGTGGCAGAACCCCCAATTTTTAATGTGGCACGAAGGGAAGAACTGTACTGTATAGTCAAACATCAAAACAGTGGATGGGTTTCATTTTCATCTCGGTTTTGTGTCAGACATTCAAATTCTTCCTACTAGTGAATACCACAGGAGGGCTAACAGTGGTACCCTTCTCAGGTGCAGCGTGGCTCTTAGCAAGACACAATTTCAAGAAAAAAGAAATTTTACTGAGTAAATGCCCAAAGAACATTTCCAAAGTCCCATGGGGAGAATGAATATTAATAACACCTTTTGAAAGTGAACTATTGTGTTTATATTAAGAATATTCTCCTTAAAGATCTCATTTTTTTCTGCTATTAACAGACCTATTTTCAGCTGCAAATCGCTGGACGATACAACCATAATACCTCTACTAAGTATTTGTAATTGCCTTTTTTTTGCCAGAATACCACATTTCCATAATTTTTTCAGTAAGGTAAAGATGACTCCAGCACTTCACTTTGTCCACGAGGTGGCAGAATTTTTGTAAATGCAAATCATTATCCCCATTTTCTCTGTACGTACTGTATTGGTGGGACCTCTGGATTCTCCCCCATAGTCTAGCTTGCCAAACTTCTCATGCACTGACATTTTCCGAGCCTGAGTTCCCTGGTGGGATGTGATTCAGGTAAAGTGGATTACAGATTTCTGCAGATGCTTTGAGAGAACTTGATGCAATTGCCATGGCTAAAAGGTTCCGCCGTTGAGACCATTTCCCCTTCAGAGCTACAACTTCAACACTGGTGATGTGAAAGTTCTGTCCATAAGTTGTCCATTCGGAAGAAAAATTTGAACTAGAATGTGACCTTTAAAAGAAGTTTCACACATTGTCGGCTTCATGCTCTTGGTTCTTGCATTTATTTTGTGGGGGTTCTCACGTTTCACCCGTGATAAACATTAAATCATTTCGTCTTTCATGCTGTCAGAATTCACAGACTTTGCATGTCGTAACCCTGGCTACTTCTGGGCGCAGTCCAGGCTCTTCATCCAATCACCCAACGACCAATCATCTTTCTTTGTCTTTCTACAACGTGTAGAAGGCGGAGGTCTTCGGAGGATCTCTATCAGTGGCTGATGCGCACGGCTAATGGACCAGTTGGGCGTGTCGATGGCCGTGGCTCCCCCGAGCAGCCGTGCAGGAGAAGCAGCGCCACACTCCAGCCCTGATGAGGTCCGATACTCTCCACCCGGCCCCAAGGCAGACTTCCTCAGCAGTTGCCTCAAAAACCAAGTCTGGTTCGGTGTTCGTGTTCAGATCAGAGTAACCGTTCACTCATCAATTACCAGATAGTCTAGTCTTTAACTATACTGTAGCTAGGCCTCCAAAGTTAAAACGGTACTCCATTGCGTTGTTATTTTTATTTGCTTGCAGTGCATCGCATCTGGAACATGAGTTATGACTGTGGTGCACTGAATGCCAAGCTGTCCATCCTGGGTGCTGCAGCAGTGATCTCATTCCACATGTGCATCGTTTTGTACCAGAGTGTCTGCTGAATTATACAAATCTAAATCACACTTCCTAATCCAGAATTTCTGGAATACACTTAAACACCCACCCATGGCTGCAGAGATATTCTTGTATGTCTGGACCACACCATTGCTGATTAATTGTTGCATCTTTCCTACCCACTCTTCCTGATCCAAAGATGTTGACTCCCACAGTATCTAAGCTATCCTTGTAGCTGCTTTCATGTGCCAAGTTACTCAGAAGGGAGAACTCTCGATGGCAGATTAGGTCGTGAGGATCAACGTAGTGTTATCTGGTCCAAAGACAAAGTATACGATCTTAACGATATCTCTTGGGGTACGCGGTGTAAGCGCCGATTGTTTGTTTGCTACCTCGCTTTCGAGAAACAGATGGCTGAGAAGGTCACAAGCCGTACAGCTGGAACACTGGGGTCGCCTGAGACCCTGGGCCTCGTAGTAGGAACGTGGGGTTGGGCAGGTGGCCAGGCATTCAAACGCCCAGATTCCGTGCGAGTAGTACCGGACATGGCCGTGCAATGAATGGCTACATATTTCAGGCCTCCGCCGAATTGACAGCCTGCAATTGCTGTCCTGTCTTCAACTGTCCTGCGTCGACACAGACAAAAGTCAGCTGAAGGTTACCCCCCACACAGGTGCTGACCTGCCTGTTTCGGTAACGGCAACCTTCTTGCTGAGTGGCTGTTAGGTTGACGATGTTGACAATATTTCAGAAGGAAACAAGATCCACTGGGTGTTGGTGAAGGGTCTATGTTTTTTTGTTTTTTTTTTCCTGCCAGGCTTTAATCTGATTCGCCAATCCAGACAGATTTCTGGGATGCAAAAATAATAATTTATATATAGATTCCTGTAGCCTTATATGAACCCGGTGATGCACCATGACCTATTTATAAGATGGAGACTGTGACACTAAGTGCATCTGCATCGGGATATGGTTCACGGATGTTTGTGATTCAATTACGGAAACCCCCCTGCCAGTCTTGCCTTTGTTTACATCCCTGTCGGAGTTCCCCTGCCCTGGTAGTTACCTGCGGGGTTGATGACAAATATTGTGTGAGATGATTGGCTGGTTTGGATCGGTCCGTCTGCTTGCGGCGTGCGAATGTTCTGTTTACGTTCAGTCAACAGCCCCACCCCCACAACACTTTCCTCCCGCCTTCACACACACACACATCCTCTGCACATATTTTCAAAATGGGCGGGTGCCAGTCTGTGCATGGTCTACTTGTTAGATCGGGAACCCTTGGGAAATCTTGATGAAGCCCTCCCCCCACCCCCTGCGCTCTCAGGATTACACCCTTTGGTTTTCTCATTGTGCTCTGTGTGTAAGGTTGAGGGGCAACAATGAGAAAGATGGGCAGGGGGACTGGGGCTTTTATCACTCTGTCCTTTTTGTCTGAATGTCCACCAGTTCAGTTTAATTGACAGAGAAAAGAGGCACTGACAAAAGGATTAGCGAGGAAATTGAGGTACCTTTGTGGTTTTGGAGTGGTTGTTCATGTGTTGGGGGCGTTGCCAAACCGCAAGCTCCAGTATGTTAAATTGTACACTGAAAGGCAGCGATGCTGAGATTGGAAAGAGGGAGTGGAGAGGGGAGGGGAGGGGAGAGGAGAGGAGACAGAGAGAGAGAGAGAGAGCTAGACAGCGGGGGAGCGAGGAGAGAGCAGCCAGAGCAGCAGCCCTCACGCAGCGGCAAGCAGGGGAAGAAGGCGCTGAGGCAGAGGAGCGGCGTGTCTCCATGTAACCAGGAAGTGGAGGTAAGGGGGGGGTCTCCAAAGGTATGCTGGACAGCTGTCTGCTGAGGGGGGCTGTTTAGCTGCTCAGGGGGTTCTTTAACCCAGAGCTTCCCAATCTGTGGGTGTGCGTCACAGACCAGCCAGCAGAGAGAAGAGGTGGGGGTAGATACTGAGTGATGGGGATTATCAGGCTTCACGGGAGGGTGAGCGTCTGGGGAACAGGCATCACCCCTCGAGCTTCATGATGTGCACGACGTCCTTGTTTCTGGGGCTCCGGAGCTGTGCAGCTCTTTTGGGGCCCTTGGCTGGACACACCGTCCAGTGGGTTCTCCTCACGGAGCTCTGTGACATGTTTCGAAAGTGTGGTGGGCGAGAACGTGCTCAGTGCGATGGTGTGCTGATTTTTACCATGCTGGTACGCCTAGAAAATCTTACCAAAAGTGCTAACATGCTGCACTAGACTTAAGGTGTTTTTGTACTGCCGCCGACTGAAGCTTGTGTCTAATGTCTGCCTCTCTGATTGGTGGTGGGG
>JAACJT020000096.1:580226-618119 GCA_009936485.2 Gymnarchus niloticus
GCAGGCGTGTCTCGTTGTTGTCAAAGCAAATTTTAATGGTCAACAAAGTAGAGAAAAGGAGTTCAGTTGAATGATTATATAAATTGCTTCCAAAAGGAAATTAAATCAATCGCCACAGTCAAGGAAGTAACTGCATAAAATGTCTTGTGCATTGTTATTTTTGTTAACTGGTATGTCATTTCATCTTTTGCATACTCCCCTTTTTAACAGGAAATAACTTTCATAACTGCATCTTCATTGAGCACTTAAAAGATGATGTTTATGGGACTTTTCCCACTATTGATTACTTTATTAGGCCTATTTGGGCGGGAGTCATACATCAAAAGTTTGTAAAAACACTTCTTTTTTTTTTCAATTTTGTTCCACTATTACTGACAATACAACAATCACCCAGAAGGATCCACTAAAAAACGTTAACGCTTAGATTTTTACTTTAAAAGGTATTTTGACTTTTTTTGTGTGTTTTTTATATCTCGACTCTAACCCTAAGCCCTACAAGCGACTCAAACGCAGATGGCCATCCTAAGCGAACCCTGCCCCAAAAGCCTAATGTAACATTTCATTCAATCAAACCTAAATCCTAACCCCTAAATCCAAAATCGATCGTAATCTTAACTCGTTGCCTAATCGTAACCCCTAAAAGCAACCCAAACACAAATCACAATCCTAAGAAGCCAGACTAAAACTCCATCTGAAATCCTAACTAGGGTGACTGTGTGTCCTCTTCTTCCCAAACACGTCCTCTTTTTGAGACCTCAGCAGTGTCCGGTCGGCATTTCTGAATTGCCAAAAACGTCCGTGACTCAACTTTTGTTCTCCAGGGTCGCTATTCGTTGT
This sequence comes from Gymnarchus niloticus, assembly GCA_009936485.2. Classification (NCBI taxonomy): domain Eukaryota; kingdom Metazoa; phylum Chordata; class Actinopteri; order Osteoglossiformes; family Gymnarchidae; genus Gymnarchus; species Gymnarchus niloticus. The sequence goes on from JAACJT020000096.1 coordinate 581,064, forward strand.
GTGCGGGTGTCCGTCTGCCCCACGCCACCATCCTACCCCCAGTGTCCTCTTATTTAAAAACGGAAATGTGCTCACCCTACCCCAAACTCAACCTGACCCCAAGTCTCCCCAAATCTAGGGTAATCATATATTCTCCTAGAAACAAAAATAAAAAAATACAAAATAAAAGCTTGTTTTTTTATATAGTGCTTTTAACTAACACCATTGTCACAAAGCACTGGGTCCAGGGTACACGGAGAATAAACTGAGGACAACAGAGGCAAGGGAAAAATAACCTAAATAGCCTAAAATAACAGTAGTTAAACATGCTTAATAGTAGAGTCCGTGGATGTGATAGACAGTGAATAACGCTGTATTCATAATGCTGGTTCTCAGAAAAGATGGAACTCACGAGTCGAGCTTTGGCGTGAACTCTACACAGTAAAATCCGTTCAGCTGAAGTCTGCCCACACCAGTGGATGCACAAACCATCAAGAATAGAGAATTCTGCCCGATGTTCACCACACGCATCAGTAGTGTAGCAGTATGTTGTTTTGGAAGAAGTAGAATACAACGTAAAATTTGCAACAGCCCGCATGACACTGGCTTACATAAAGACATTGTTGCCAATGCTGAAACATCTTAAGACTGTCACCTGAAGCAGAGAGGAGTAGCGTACAGTTTAAGCCCCCATTAGCCCCCATTAACGCGCGCAATGAATTTTGGGCTGCCTTCAGTATCCATAGCAACCCGGTATACAAATGCGAACCTTCCGAAAGCGGATCTTCATACCTTCATGCCGAATGTGAATGTTCCGCGTGCACGTCCCCATTCCGAATGAGACGTAAATGCGCGTGTTCCGCGTGCACGTCTTTCTTCCGAACGTGCATCTTAATAATGGCGGGAATCACCCCCCATAAGTATATTGGAGTAATTAGTTAAGATACACATGTAATGTGAAGGCGTTTCCTCTATCTCGGTGTACTAAGATTAGTATTAGGATTTATGGTGTGTGGGGTAAGGACACCCCCCCACGGGCATATAAGGTGATGCAGTTACGCCCCATCACTGATCAGTCAGCTAGCACTGAGGGGGGGTGCCATTTCCTGATTTGTAATTGCAATGTTCTGATAGAAGACCTTTCGACAATGAGTGAAGTCTAATTACTTAGTTATTAATTTCCTGGTGCACTCAGAAAGAGGCGGCCTACCGCTGATGAGTGCCAGAGTATTGCATGACAGGTTGAGTACATGGAGGTTCAGCATTGGTCAGACATCGTTGATTGACTGACCATCCACCCAATAGGACCACTGAAAGAGGGTTTTTGGGTCAAAGGGCATAATGCTGTAGAACATTAATCTGAGATTCTGGTGCATGAACATGTACTTCTCATGCATGTAGATTCATTGATGTCAATTACCATATTCAAATACAGGCCCTGTTTTTGTCTGCCTGAAGAGTACCTTTCTTAAGTCATCTAGCTTTTTGCTGTTTGAAATGACGACAAAGAATTGTCTCTATCAACAGAGCCTAGGGATATTTCCTTTCATTGCAAGCATTATTTAATTACTGTAATTAGGCGAATGTGGGTCATGACAAGCATATTGCTGAATAGCATGTGATTTAAGATTTAAGCACTGATTATCTCCTGCCAGGCCAGGAGAATGTATTTGCCTTCTCCAGCCATTCTAAAGCTCTGCCACAGTCTCAGTCACAGAAGAGAAGGCTCATCCTGAAAGGTCACTATGTTCTTTACAGTCCCATAAGCACTCAGAGGTCTGGGTAAGCTGAAAGTCTTTGTCAGAACACAGCCAGAGCCCTTGCTCAAAGTTTTCCTTAAAAAAAAAACAAGAAAAACATGAAATCCTGACATCCCAGGTGCATCACGTCTGGGTGGCCCGTGACTGAGTTGGTCCACGTGACACAGAGAATTTCGTGTGTATTTTGTGCAACCTGAGAATGGAGTGTAGAGATTTCAGAGGAGCACCGAGAATTACATGGTGTGCCTGAAATGAACACAGCAGGGAAAGAAATAAGTAATTTGGGAATGAGGCTTTCAAAAGTACACTCTCCTGACCGATTTGTTCATCAGAAATTCAGCTGTGCAAGTAGTGGGGGGGGGGGAATTCAGTCCACCAGCTGATTTGTTGATGCAAGCTCTCCCATCTAGAGCACCACAAGCTCCCCCGCCCTCTGGACAGCTCTTCCCGTGTATATCTCCTCTTTATCCTCATTCTCCCTCACGCTTTCCCGTTATTATGCCTGGTTATTCCAATCATAAGCCCTCAGGGGGTTAAATAAAACACATCTCATTCTAGGCCTGTACCATGACTCGGCTGTGCAATAATATGGTTAATGATACCCAGTTCTCTCCTCCACTCAATTTCTGATATCATAGCCACTTTTATGAACGTCTCCCTTTAAAACGTCACCTAAATTCCATATTTCTGTTAAGTCTCACGCCAGTGTCTAGTTCTGCCCCAGTAAATTTGTTTCTGCGTAATGAAGTCCATAGCATTGCTAATCCCTTGCACTAATGTGCCGCCTGCAAGCCTATGAGAAAATATTACGCTGAAAATCAATAGTAAATAAATGTTTTAGATCTAATTGGGCCGTATGATGTTTGGAAGCGAAACACGAGATGAATCTCGAAATTGAGTCTTTCTAAATAGCCACTTAAGTCGATAAAACACTGTCTTCAAGAGGATGAGTTTGATGTTTTCAGCTGTGCTTTGAAGAAGATTGATTGCCTTAAGCTGCAGCACTCTCACATGTATGAAAATGTCTTTTTCCCGAAAGCGATGCGTAACTGGCAGATCGCTGCAACATTCAAAAGTTCTAGAATTTACATAATTCGAGGTATTTATGAGATTACGATGATGAGATATGCCGTCTCTCTTTTGACCAATAACAGGTCATTTTACAAAGAGATAACATGAAAAGCAGCGGATAATATAAATGCCTTGGCATCAAAACAAATTTGCAGCCAATGATAAGGACTCCATCACTTGGTAATGCTATTTTAAATAAGCCGGTGGTTGTGTAAACAACATCATGCATTACCATGTGGTTAAACAACGCAATAACGATCTCTTTTTTTATGCATCAATGTAATTTCACGTCATGGCTTGGCAGTGAACTGGGGCAAACCATGAAGTCCCTAAGCACAATTTAAAATGAAGTAAAGGGTTGGTCCAGGGTATCCCCTGCCGTGTGCCCTAAGGCCACCTGAGATATGCTCCAGGCCCCAAGGGCACCCCTGGGCAGAATGTTAGCCTGTCACAGAGTATAAACTCACATGCTGTAGCCACTTCAGAGACCTGCTTATAGATTCTGGGAGGAAGCCCTCACAAACACCAGAAGAACTTCCAAACTACACGGTACGTACGCTACATGTAGAGGCAGGGCCAGGAATCTAACCCGTGATCGTGGAGTTGAGAGGACAGTGCTACCTGCTGAACCTCTGTGCTGCCCAACTGGTTCTATGTTCCTGGCTATGTTCTATACTCTCTTTGGTGAAAGGGCATCTTAAAGTCACAAAAATGTTTACGTCTACCCACATGGAGCATGTAGCCCGACAGTTCTATCGCTTGATTCTCCCACATTTTCTCCCCATTCTCACCCACACTTTCCCCTTATAGGTCTGCTCATTCTAATCACAAGCCCTCTGGGGGATTAAATAGAAGAGGAATCCCTCTTGAACACCAGGAGATAGTATTGTATCTTTGAATGTATTCTATAAGCTCTAGGTCAAAGGGGGAATCATTTTAAAGTCAGTAAATTGTTTATCTCTACCGGCATGTAGCAGTATGTATGTTGGAGAGATGTATAATCATTTTTTTTCTATTAGAAAGATAGTGTCCATACCTATGTGTAACACCATCGGCTAATCAACCCAGTACCAGCTGCAATGTAAATTAGCTATTTCTACTGTTACAGTCTGTTGCCTTCCATTTCCTCCTAATGAAATCTGGTCCATTTGGAACAACTGTATGCACTGGGCAGTCTGACTGGGGTCCAGCCTCAGGATAGACCACCTGATGTATGGCTCAGGTGTGCCCCCTCCTGGGCCTCCTGGGGAATGGCACCTGGGACATCCATGAGAACTGCCAGGAGAGAACCAGACCCGATTCTGCAGTTGGCCAACATGGGGGTGTAAGTCTGTCCCGCCCTTAAAATGAAAGCTTAGGAATAAAATCCATTTACTTATGATGCTTGCTGTTGTAACAGAAAGACTTCAGGTGATACTGGGCCAGGAGTACAGCATTAACAATTGTATTGTCAAAAAGGGTTTAATAAGTATGTTAAAGCGGCAAATAGTAATACATTGTAGGCTATAAAAAAAAGACACTTGGTAGGATCACAGTGCAGAATTCAGAGGTGTATTTAACAGCGGCAGGGCAGAAATCGTGATCTGTAGATAAGAAAAAGATGGATGAAATGGAGCAATCCACAGATAGACCCAAATCCAAATCATGAACAGACATCACGGACTAAGGACTGACCGAAAATCCAAAAAAGTGAACCAGCATCAAAGGCAACACAGAACCAAATGCACAAAAACACGGAGTCCAGTAGAGAGACGGGTAGAGAAAGCGAGGGGTCAGGGTGAGGCTGGAGACAAACGTGCAGCGTGGCGGCGGCACATCATGCCACAACGAAGTAGCCGCACGGCTGAATTTGTGTTTAAGTTATATGAACTGACAGAGGTCTTGAGTATTGTAGGAAGTATTGTGTATGAGTATTATGTAGGAAGTACTGTGCAATAAACTAGCCACAATGAGTTACATGAATATAAGCACACTGAATGAATTACTGTTACCCATATACCCATATGGTTATCCTGGCCAGGGTTGTGGAGTCCCAGGCCACTGGTCGCCCCAAGGGTACAAGGCAGGGGTATGCCCAGAAGGAGATGCCAGAGTAAAACACAGAACCCAAAGGAAGCCCCTGTGGTAAGTGAGAAACACTCCAACTAACAGTAGGTTAATGTCTATTTCCCCACACGCTGATAATTACAAGTTACATTTAGGTCAAGCGAAAGTCAATTTAACACATCACATTTGTTACATTTTTAATTCTGACAGCCCAATTACAAATGCTAGCTTTTAATGACACGTGTGTGCGTGTGTAAATTGTTATATACTGTATACCTACTGTATATTTATTGAAATGTATCATCTTTCAATGATATGTAAAACAATCGAACTCTGAGCTGTGCGTAAATACACAGCTAGTACTCCTGCATCATTGCCGAAGGAGAGGTCCCTCAGCATCCCCCTTTTGATACATTTTAATTACTATTCATTGGCGGTTTTGGCAGATTCTGAGTGTCTCACATAACCATCCCGTGGCGTTTACTATTTATCTTTCCTTATTTATGTATTTTTTTTTTAGCTCTTCTGACAAAATGTAAAAAAGCAGTCTGGCAGTTTCATGCTAAATCGGACGTGTATAGAAAGAATGAACTGGGGCACCATGCTTATACAAACAGATGGAAGCTCGGCTGAACATCGCAATCGCAGTTTCTCCCGTGCCGCTGGTTCACAGAAAACATTGCGAGGGCTCTCAGCTTTTGCGACGGTGAAGGCAGTGGACTGGCTTTCCACCTTAGGGGTTTCATCAGATTTGATGATAAATAACGGCTGGGGTACACCCAGATGGTCACATTTCACATTTGTGTGAAATTCCCCTTCCTAATACAACCCACGCCGGGACTCCGCTCGGTACGGTACCATAGACACGTTCCCTGTCGAGAATTTTAGTGACTCGAAACCTGACGTTGGCTCATCCACGCGAAATGAGCCCAGGAGCGGGAGGTGACGAGGCTGCATCGAGAGTTCATTACTCATCTTCCGTCTACCTCATATATGCTGCTTTTACAATCCGACTTCTCGAAAGGTCTGTCTTTAATAATGCTCTCACAAGGACGCCAAAGGTCACTCTCAGAGAGAACGTCGATGAGTTCCTTCTTCCTGTTATTATTATTTCTAACTTAAGGCCCCAAATGCATTGTGGGATTTCTCAGGGAAAAAAAAAAAAAAACTTCATAAATACTTTATTTGTAAGAAAGGGCAAAGGACTCAAAACCAGGCACAATCCAAATATACATTCCCAGGCATATTATACATATTTAAAAATACAGGCCTGTAGAAAGTTTGGTATATGTTACTGAAAAGTAAGAACAAATCAATTCAACACCCATCCATTCATCTTCTACCCCCTTATTATCAGGGTAATAGGGTCCTGGAGCCTATCTCAGCCAACTTAGGACACAAGGCAGTGGTGCACCCTGGGCGGAATGCCACTGCTTCACAGGACACACATGCAATGATGCACTACGGACAATATAAAGACACCAGTTAGTGTAACTGCATGTCGTTGGACTGTGGGAGGAAATGGTGTGCTACTCAAGGGGAACGCGCAGACGCCGCAGAGAGCGGAGGTGAGATTTGAACTGCCAACCATGGAGGTGTGACACGACCGTGCAACCCACTGAGTCTTGGCGCTGCCGCCGTAACATACAACCAGGATAAAAATATCTTGCATCCTAAGAAACATCCCCGCTGTCAGGTATCGACAGTCTCTGTTGGGAACCTTGGGGGGGGCTACAACCATTGACGAGGTTCTTCTTGACAGGTGGCACTTTAGGCTTTGTCAGTTGTTGACTGTCTCTCAGGCGCCTCGCTTCTCACCTGTTGCAGCAGGATTGTTGTTCCGTTGGTCTGAAAAACGTTGCCTGCTGAAGTTCGCTCTGCGCCGTCTGTCTGGTGGTGCGTAACAGATCGAGGTCGTGCTCTGCTTATCTGTCCTCTGGCTGTCTGTTCGGCTCTTGGGCGGTGTGTAAAAAAGATATCACAACTGGTTTCTGAACCAGTTCCGTGGAGCTGGCTTGACTGTCCTTAACTCTGGTAGACTGGCATAATGTAAGAGAAAAGAATTATATTAAGGTTATTTTAACTTGGTACATAAAGCATACATTGGTCTTTACTGGGTTTTCAACTAGTTGTTCATGCTCCCACGCATATTTCTGAAGTCTTTTTAGTCCAATGTGAAAGTCAAAAATTATCTAATAAAAATACCTTGGATTAGTTCTAATATACCTAGCAACCTAACGATTGAAGGTGAATACTTTTAATGGGACTGACCTTCAGCATGTTCCTGTTAATCAGTGAAATTGTCATAAGCGAGGCCACATGCACGGCTGTGGAGTGACGGGCTTTTTAGAATAACAGCAGGCATGTCTTTGGTCTGAAATCACTGTGCTGTCAAGTACTTAGCTGGACTCTTGCGAGTAGCTGAGCTATACGTGTAAATTATTTAAAATTTCTTGTGAATAAACAAAAACTGGGTATGAATTTATATTATTTGCCAATAGAAAAGGCTAACAGGAAACCCTTTCATTGCAGGAATATTTTTTTCACAGCTATGCTTTAGTAATGCATATTTGTCAGATGCCGATTCCCGGCAAAGCTGTGCGGACAAGTGATGACCCCTTGGATAGTGTTTTTATGCAAATTATTACAGGCCACATCAGCATTTTTGCAGACAAATGTCAGCGTTTTAATAACTACAAATCAAATTACACATTCAGATGATACCAGGATACAGGATCTATCATTACAGGCGGCTTCAATCTGTAGTTTTAATGGGGGATGCAGCAACAATTAAAGGATTATTGTGGATTACATGAAAACCTGGTGGATAGTCTATCGTGCAATGGTACGTTAATTACACCCTGACCCCAGTAAATCAACAGCAGGCCCAGGGAAGACGGTCATTCCATGTGCTCCCAGTGCCGCTCTGCACCTAACGTATGAGAAGGTTCCTCGTAAAACGTAACGTCATTCAGGGAGATAGTCTGAGATTAAGCCTCTGCGTATCCTGTTTGTCAACCTCATATTTAACTCACTTCCAATCCCGGGCAATAAAAAAAAATCTTTTGGCAGGGAATTGAAATGTATCATGAGGACATGTCTGTGTAAGGGTCCTCGTGCTATCATTTAATGTTTAAATGTGTTCTTGTTAAGATTCGTTCAAGTACCCAAGTTTCTTTTTCATACCAACAACGTAAAGTGCAAATATTTGGTAAGTTAATGTTATAAAAAACAAGTCAACGGAGAAGCTGGTATTCTTCCACAATGCGCGATTGCCACTTTTTTTTTCTTGCGTCTTACTAGGTTCCGAAAGGGCAGCGTGTAAGAATGTGGCGTCAAGGATGGCAGAGTTTAAACTGAGCTATTCTGTGTCAGCCTACGAGTCAACGGCGATGCTGACTCAGGCTCCTGTTCGATTCGTCAGCCCTTCACCCTGCCCCATGATCCCACCTGAGAAGTCATTTTGGTGCTGCTGTGGTGAGGTAGCTTCCTTAAGAAGCCTGATCTGTGTTTTAAGAAGAGAATCCGGCAAGGTGAAGATTGAGGGAAAGGTCAATGAGGTGACCTCCCGTTGTAGGAGGAAGCACGCTATCCGGCTCGTGTGCAGAATGCAGTCATTGACTCGGTCTCCACAGCTTTGGATCCATTAGCATACCGAGCCCTTGGTGGCCAGGGAGCAATGCTCACAGCTTCCTTTCGGATGATCTAGAATGACCGTTTTGACCAGTGCCACTAGGCTTCTCTGAAGTGGGCCAGCCCTCACCCGCGTCGGAGCGGTTTGCCGCTTTGCTCCGACTCCCCTCAGCACCTCCCTGTCTCCCTTTTTGGCAGGTACAGGCATGCCTGTAATGACTGCTGAGTTCTTGTACAAGCTTTTGGACTCTGTCCAGCTGACGGGTAACAAAAAACCCTCCGGGGGATGAGAGACGTACACGTTCTCTGCAGCATACAGGACATCCTGGAAGTGTCCTCCCTCCATCCACCCATCAGCAGGCCGAGATCAAGCTCAATTTCTGCTTCCCTCAGGCTGCCCTCGCGGGAACTCTGTTCTTGCAGGTCCCAGCTGGCCACTGCCTTTCCTATAGCGCTCCCTATCCGTCTATGCTGGCATGTCATCCGTGATGAGTTTGAACGCTGCAGGCTCCTGCAGGGATTGGCTGGGTATGGAGCAGCATGCCACTCTGGCTGACCTCGTGTTCTACCAGCGGTGCCGCTTCTGATACACGACTTATCGGCGCAGGGACAGGAGAGCAGCAGAGTGCGAAGGAGGTGAATGTGTCCCCTCCATTAGTGCTGTGCACCCCCCACCGCCATGCTGTTCTCTCGTGACAGCGGGACTGGACTCCTGCAGGGTGACTGTGGATGTTTCCATGGCAGGATCAACTGTGTGAACCTCATGCTGTTCTCAATTCCTAACAGTCCAAAACCTGCACGGCTTCTTGGAAACAAAGTGACTGGCGCCGTTTGCCAGGAGCCACTCTGTCAGGTGGCATCAACTGGGGTCTTGCACCGGGCAGTCAAGTCCCACTCTCCACAGCTGTTTCACGCTCTGGCAAACAGCCGTGCCAAAGAGGCTTCCTCATTCTAGATATCCCGGAAGAAAACACCTTCTATGACCCCTGTCTCCCAGGAGAAATGGACTGCTCGCAGATGAGCAGGATTTTTAAGAATGGAGATGGTCCTTAAGAATCGATGCTCCCACTGGGATAGAGTACACCTTTTTACAATGTAGCAGGCAAATGGTGTTGTATATCAATTCATAATAACTGTTCTATTCTGCACAGTATTTTTTGCTAACTAGTCAGCAAACAAATTTTCTGCAGACAGGTAACTGTTACATTATGGTGTGGTTGCTGAGGAGCTTTTTGATATCTCTTTTAGGAAAAGAGGATTTGAAGAAGATTGTGCCGGTATGGGGGCGGAGCCATCCAAGATGTAGGTGTTTGGCCACGCCTTCGCTGGTACAGGTAAGTATATGTGAGATATGGAGATTTATGCTGCTCAGAACCAAAGAAGAGCATTCTTCATGTATGCCAGTGAAGGAGCAATCGGTAGTAGCACAATAATCCCTTTAAGCAGTCACATGATCACGTGAATCTGACAACCATTTTCATCAAAGCCAAGCTGATACATTAGCCTACCTAGAATTGCAAGCCAAGACAAATTGTAGAGCTTCTTTGTGATTAACTTGCCAGCACAGTCGGGAAGAGAATTGCGGGGTGAAGCTGAAGTCATCGTGAATTTCGTGTTTTAAAACGTTTTGCCGATTCGCTGGTCCGAATCATTACAGATGTGTATTAGACAAACGCAGTGTGCGACCCACCGGGAGGGTTACTGTGTGGAAACTGCATTGAGATAGGCGCCATGTTGCCGCTGAGAGGAAGTCTTCCGGTTATCCCATTAGAAGTGAAGCCTCAACCCACAGCTGCAGGAAGAATGCGCCTTGCCATTTCCTGACCCTTGTCCAGCCATTTGAGCTCCTGTAATAAATGTGTCCAGGGTGCGACTAGAAAAGGAAGTCTGTTAGCTCATTTGCTCTTCAGTCCCCCCTGATTAGAATCATGATTTTTAGGGTTTGCGCGCTCTGCTGAGGTTCTCAGGGTTGCTTGGCTAATAAAAAAAACACTACTCTGGTTTCGTATGTCTAATTTGCACTTGAACGTTTGTATGAAATTCAAATTGAAGGAGGGAAACAGAATAAGCAACGAGGTTGGAAAGGCACTTTAGCCATTAGATGTGAAACGCCACTAAATGTGAATCATTAGCAGTCATAAATGTTTATGCAACATTGTTACATTTAGCAAAAATAGCTCACCGTTTCGAAAGCAGTTAAACTACTGAAATGATCTGAACGCATATTGTTGGGAATGAGTTGAAATTGAATAGACGAAACAGCTTTATTGTATTGTTGACTTACTAAAGGATCTCTGAGTTAAGTAATCAACATCCATGACAGTCTGTGACAAAACACAAGAGTCTCAGAGAAATGTAAATGTCTCTGAAGCCAGAAAAGAACAGATTCATCAAAAAAATACACAGTATATAGCAAAACAGTATGTCACCCTGGGACGTTTGTCAGATAACAAGAAATGGAGGGAAGGCTGAATAAGCTAGAATGTACTCCATCAGATGGGAAACAGTGAAACACTGCAACAGCATGAAAAGACAGCACTGTTTAAACATAAAAGGCACATCCTCAAAGTTACCTTAGTCACACTTAATCCTGTTCTGTCAGCCTAAATTTTGGTCCTATAAATGAAACCACTATGACATCCAGGTGCATGAAAACATTCACTAATTCAGTTAGTCATCCCAGACACTGTTTAACAGAGAAGCGTGCTGCTGTATTGTGTCATTACAATGCTAGGCCTGTAGAATCCTACATAAATATTACAGATACCCAGTAAAATGCGCCGCACAAACAGGACAGAAGCACGTGATGTGCACTTTGAAGAAAGGGCCGTGACTTTGATAAAACACCACTAATGTCCGCTGAATACTTTTGATGAGAAAAGAAGCTGTCTCACAGCTGTTTTAAGGTTGATTTAAGGTTGTTGAATGATTAAAAGGTGACTTGTTTTATATTTATGTTTTTTTAAGGCTGTGAGTTTCTGCTGTTTTTTTATTTTAGTTTGACAAATTGACATAGTCATTCCAGTCAGTAGAGCACAAATTAAAACTTTAGGTGTCTGTTTAATTTTACATTGCATGAATGTATGCATTCATTATTGACCGTACAACTTATATGATCTGAAATTATCAGAATTTTTATCTCCTGAAAATCTGTATTGTATTGGAGACAAAATTTTCATACTGGTCATGCCCAACTGGCAAGATAAGAAAAGCAACAATGAGGAACTGACATGAATAAGATGTGTTAAAGACACGCAGGTAGCCGTGGATATGGAAAGACGTGTCCACGGGTAGGTTATCAAGACCAAGGACATGGGTAATGACTTCGCCGAAAGTTAACTTTGACTTCACAGAACCAGCTACTCCCCGAAATATCAGGCGTGTGTTTCAGGTGTGTAGATATCTAACAGCTGGTGCAGCAAAATGGAGGCAGTCAGGCTTAACCGAGCATTATGGGTACTCAGCAGGCCTTAAAAGCAGGTAGTTCTACTGTTTGCTGCAGTTTGCCATTAGCCAGCCTGACCTGCATTTATAAATGTGAATACAAACAAGAACTGCGTGAGAGTCTACCCGCTGAGATGCATGTGTGTAGTGGCTGCGGCCCCCAGCTCTGATGTTCAGAGACCCCATCACTGCATGCTGATCAAGGAACAGCAAAGGAAACCTACCACCCTCCCCCCTCCAGGCACCATATAACTCCCCCCCCATGTTGTTTGTTTGTCAGTGCAAATTGTTTCGAAATGAGCAAATCTGGTCAATCTTCCACCGAAGGAGACCGATCAACAGATGGCTGAAAGATCTAGAACAGGCTTATCTTTCTGTTAAGCAAAGTTCTGTTTTCTTTCCTTTTGTCTACAGGGCTCCTGGTCTATTCACATTTTCAAGCTCAGCACTTACAAAGCAATCAATTGATAGGATGACACCCTGTATTTAGCATAATGTTTTTCTTTCGCTTGTCGATGGTTTTCGTTTTCATCGGCCGCAGATTTATTAGCATGACTATAACTTATCCATCAGTCTGTCCATCTTTTAACTGCGTACCCTAGTCAGGGCACACTCACAGTCGATGGAGAATTTAGGGCATAACTGCATGTCTTTGAGCTGCGAGTGGACATCGACGCGACACGGGGAGACGAGGACCCAGACCGGAGGTGGGATCCAAACCCCCAACCCTCGAGGTGTGAAGCAACAGTACTATACCCTAACTATAACTCACATGGGAGCAAAATGTGGATGGGGCCTACGAACTTGTACAGATACGAGTCAGACCATTCATCCCCAATTTCCCCCGTAACACAGTCCGCCCCACCATTTTTGATTAGCACCAAAGTGATACCAGTTTGGCAATATTTTTGATAACAGAACAATTAACTGATTGACAGGGATTTTAATGAATCGGTAAATAAAAACAGACAAAGACAACTCCTGAATTTGAGAAATCGATACAACCGGACAAGCCGATGGTTGCAGATAGCATGGTGGATTTAAAACCCACCAAGCAATTTAGATAAGCCTGGTCACAGTGAAAGCTGCTCAGAAGATTAAACCGGCAAAACTGTTCTCCAAATGGCTATTTCACATTTTTTCTCCACCATCTTTTTAGTACAGCTTAAGCATGATTCATTAATACTCAGTTTCCTTCATTACTATATGTGTAATATTTATTTACCACGGTGGACTTAATCCACTTTGTGACATTTAGTTTAGGCCATGTTTTCAAGAGCCACTGCCTTCCGCGATTTTTTTAATCAACTAAAATGATAATGTGGAGATAATCTGCAATGTTACCACTTAAAAAAACAAAAGACAACCAATGTTTTTTTTGCGCCATCACTGTTTGGCAGTGAGTTGCATTGTGCTCACCACAGGATCACTGGTGATCAAAAACAATGAAGTAAAACTGTGTTTTCAAGACATTGCCGGTGACAAGCTGGGCTCTCCGTGCAGACAGATTTCCCGATGTTACGCACAACAGTGGACTGACACCCAAAGCCTTACTCAGTATGTACATTTATTAACATGTTTGTACAGTGAGAAAACAATAACAGCGAAAAGCTCCAATTCACCCATCTGGAGCAGTACCGATCACATCATGAAAGAAGCATCGAGAAAGGGGTGCAGAGGCTCCGCCCTCACCCATCTTGTTCAATAACGTAACCCTGTCGACAGTAAAGGATCAGCTGGAAATCCAGAGTGTATGAAATTCCTGCTCACCTGATTAAGTATTTTCCGAAACACGTGACATCTGACAACACTATGTTGTTGGCCTACCACGCCGCCTCTGCTCTCAGTAGCTCGGGTGGCAAGGTGTAGGAAAATAACGTTAGACTGTTTACTCTCCCAGAGGTTAACGAGTTCACTATACTAACCATAGCACACTGGAAACTGGAACCCCAGTGTAGCGCTGAACAGCTTCCTCATACAGTCAGTCCACATCCACCCCAGCGTCCTCAAGATAGGAACAGTTGCTCAGTGTTAAATGACTCCATTCTGTCAGCGACTTGCTAATTGTGCGGACAGGGAAATTCTGCCTTGTAGTGCGATGCTCACTCTACGAGTTGAGGAATCATTTATCATACACACAGGCGTAATCCTGCTACGATGGCTCTGATATCTGGTTTTAATGAAGTAAGAGTTGGTGTCTGAAACAGAGACGTGATCATTAATTTTACGTTCAGAGTTTAGCCTCTAGATGTTGGCCTGATATTAGGCTATGAATCATTGTAATGATTACAAAACATTTCGAGTAGCTTGCTTGTAGTTTTGGTGTAGTTAACGGTACAAACCAAGTAACGAGAAAGACTCCCTAGAAGAGTGCCTAAGATTCCCACTTCTGACGTCAGTTTCTGACTAAAAATAAGGTGTACCTTTTTTTACACATAACTGGTGAGGGTGCTGAAACTCAGCACTTTACTGTCTGCCAACATTTCCATCTCTGGTTCTGCGGTCCTGCCTTAACGGTAAATCGTTCTGCCCAGTGTCCGAAGCTTAAACATTATGGACAATTCATGCTAACTAAATGTTTAATCAGCCCACCTCTACATGTACAGCGTGAATTGTGCATGTAATCGGGAAGCGTACAGGCAATCAATGGGATGAAATGACAGAACTTGGCGTCTCCTCCCCATGCACGGGAACAGACTCGCTAATTAGGTCACGGGCCTAACTATCTGAGGTAACTTTCATGTGTTAGTTAGCTAAAATTAGATACCTGTTCCTTTTTGCTGACCTTTGACCTAGCTAGCTTGCTTAGTAGATTTCACTGAAAAATAAAAATCCAAAAATTTTGAACTAACGAATGTTATTACAAAAAATAAAATACTAGCGTCAGGACCATCCCACGCTCACCGCGAATGAGCTGCTGCTTGCTATATGATGACTCCTTGTCCTCCTCCTCCTCTCTCAGACATTCATCTCATCTTTTTAATTTCATTTTTCTAAACATACAGTCAGAAGATTATGCCTGATAATAAAATTTACCTTTGATGAGCAAACAAAAATCAATACTACTGACTAATGAGCTTTGACCACGAAGTCTATGTCCTTTAGGGAATGTAAGATTGTTAACTGCATTGGTTTAAAGGGTTCGTCAGTTTCCGACTGTGAAAGCCTGCTTTCACCTATCATGGAGTGGCACCGTTTTTGTTACAAGTAAATTTTGAAGCCAGCTTGTTTGTACTGATATTCAGTAAAGTCAGGGTCCCTTAATGCTGAGATGGGGGAAGCCGTAGCTTCAGATCCTGACCACTGTCTGATCGCTGACAATCCACAGCGGATACATCTTCCAGAGCTGTATTTGTAATTATAAATTGGGAAGAACAGGAAATGATTTGTTCAGTGAGATCATTTGAAAAACCATGTAGAACACAGCCAAGAGGGTCCTGGATCCAGAATAAAATGTAAAGTTAAATAAATCTAAAGTTAAAAGAGATGTAAAAACAGGATGAAATTAGAACTGGAAATTTCCAGAAGCTCCTACATGTACTCCGTGGATGTTATTGTCCTTTTGCGTCTGATTTGTATACGAGAGCGTATTGGAACAAAATAGATGCATTGCTGCCTTTTTGGTATGAAGATTTTTAGCTGTGGTGCTGGGGGGTTATTAAAACCTGCCTCTGGTGTGTAGGTACCATTCAGAGGAAGCGACATTGGCATGCCCCCCCCCCAACGATGCTGCCATTGATTCTTCCTCACTTGCTCAGCCTCCACTCCCTTATGGTCCTGCTCCTCGTTCATAATGGAGCTTATGGTGGCAACGTGCGAGTCAACGAATTGTCATCGAGTAGAAGGACGTGTAACCTGGACAACACATTAAGCTCACAGCACACACCATTTAATTAACACACAAAGCTGTTTATGTTGATTTTTTTTTTCCTCCCAAATTGACCCTCCCCCTAGTTAGTCCATCCCCCATCAGTCCCACCCACTTGGCATCTCACTCTGGCCCCTCTGTCACCTGGGGGGGGGCATCACAAATAAGCAACACAACAGTCATGGCATTAGTAAAAACTGTATCCAAACAACTGACATGCACGTCGGACAGTTTACGATGTACATCTGGCAGTAGACAGTAAATGGCGTAAAATGGCACGGTGACTCGTATACACAAAAGGTCTGTGCAGATTGTACCCCCCCATCCAGTTTTGGTACTGTCCAGGATGAGTTACAGTCAGGAGAATGGGGAGAGGATTCTCCTATCGCTCCATCACCAGGAGGGGAGCAGAATGGAGGAGAGACATCTTCAGGCCCCATTTGTGCTGTATGTTGAGAAGGGAAAAAAATCCAAGTCTGTCCTGCCTCTGAATGTGTCTGTCCGGGGCCTGGCAGGCCTCCCTTGTGGCCCCCTGTCCCCAAGGAAACTGGGCCAAGAATAAGGAAGAGGGGTATTGTTACATGTGGCCCTTAGCGTTAGCAGGCGATCTCTTCCAGCGTACCCAGTGTGGTCTGCAGTGGAACGCTCACAGTGTGGCTGATTGCTTCTGAGTGGTTCACCACGGGGTCACAAGTGCTCTGGTGCATGAAAACAAACAAAACAAACACACACACACACACACACACACACACACACACACACACACACACACACACACACGCCTGTCGGTCAGCTGAACTGGAATTCCGTTGGTTTTCTTTTTTTTTGGTAGAATGATTTAACGGACAGGTTTTCCTTACCACATCCTCACCATGACTCTCCTCCTCTTCCTCACGGCTCAGCATATCCAGCAACCTGTCCTTTATTACCTGACAGCCAAGCACAGATATGGTCACACTTCCATCGAGCATTGGGCAGAATCAGAACGATCACATGACCCCACTTGCAATCTCATCCATGTACTGCAGCTGAACTAAGCACTAAATTGGCCACACAAATATAAAAGACATTCTTTCTAGGCATGTCTTGTTTTTCTGCCTCACTGTAAACATCCTTTTAACAAATCACTTGTATGATTATCAGCTTTTAAAAAGAGGTAGTAATAGTATGAATCTTTGACTTGACACCAACCCCAAATCAGGAACCGAAACTCGGCATAGACCCTATAAACCAGGAATTCAGCTCCTGCGCTGAAAACCGAAACACTACAGCAGAATTATAGAATCATATAAATATCAAATCCTTGAGGTAAATCCCACAATACAGAAACATTCTCTTTTAAAAAGCAGCTTTGAAAGTTTTTTGATGAAGCACTGACACTTTTTGGTTTTGTCAAGGGGGACTTTTTAAAGCACAGGTCCACATTAAAAATGTACAAGTCTTCTCTCATTGGCTGACTTCACATTTTCTGGAGCAGCAGTGGGCGATGAGTCGCTGGTGTATATCTGGTGCCTGAGCGGGAACACGGCCAAGAGTAGAAGCATCCGGAAGGCTCCCAGACTACTGCCCCATCCTGCACCCGAGTTTGTTTTGCTCCACGCACTGCCAGGGCGAAGTCTGACCTCGTACACGTAGTCGAAAAGCTCCAGGACTGTGAGGATACTTGCGCCGATAAACAGTCCCATCTGTCCCCCGATGTCACCTGACAAGACATCACACACGGGCCCCCTTGGTTACATCACTCGTTGGCGTCGTCAGGTGTGCAGCGAGACTGGAGTGTGTCAAATCTCTCCCCTCCCCGTCCTTACCGAGCAGGCTGGCCACTTCATAGGCCTTCTTCTGCTCTATCGTCTCGTAGTTCAAGGCCTCGAAAAACACATCCAGGACAAGAATGTTGTCCCTGAGAAACAAGGAAGTACACGGAATTGTCACCAGACATTTTACACACACAGCACTCATGTGAACAGACACAGAAAGCACCCAAGCAATCGGCCAGCTCGTCCCATCCTGTCCAATGTTATGGTCCCAGGCGACTTAGTGACAATCTGGAATCTGACGAGTTGCAACTAGAATGTGATTTTCTGAGATCAAACAAGTGCTTATAAAGATTTTATTTACGCTTTAAAAATTCACCATTCACCACAAGAACATTTGTATATTACCTCGTTTCTATGATCTGAAGTGCCTATTAGCTGTTGTTGTGGTTATTTTTAACTACTTAGTTTCTAATAAAATCTTGAGTGGAACCGGCGCTAGTAAGCCCTTAGCAGCGTGTACAGAAGAAGGTCTTTCAATACTGTCGCACCTCTCACAAGGGAAAAGTGCAAACAGAGTCAATGCTGGGCCTCGACGAATAAGAACGGATTAAAAGCACAGAGTCCCTGCAGTTTGGAGCAGTGGGAGGGGTGTCATTAATGGGCACAAACCAAATCTTTGACAGGACGAGGCTGAGCAAGGTCAGCCCTGAGAGCTGCAGGTGCCATTAAAAGCAGTTTGAGGAATCTTTTATACAAAAAAGTTCATGCTATTTATGCTGTGGAGTCAAGAAAATGTCAGCACATAATACGTTTCTGACAACACTTACTAGACAACACTTATTTATTAAATATCCCATAGCCTTAATAGGGCTCCTCCCTGTAGCACCATTCCATAAAAACACCAAAGCCAGGTCTAAAGTAACTTTGGAGCCTATTGAACAAGGCTAAACTGTAATTGACCAAATATAAAAGCAGCTATTCTAGTCGACGCATATTTAAATCTGAAATGCTTACATGTGGACACAGCTACCGGTCTGAGGGTAGCTGAGCCACTCTGCTGAATGAGGGAGGCGGCCGTTTAAAAGTTACACCGCTACCGTCAGATTTCCGATGGCTCTCCCTGCGTGCGAGAAATCAATTATCCAGCGCCGTTATCTTTCGGTTCTGTACCTTTGTTATACTTCATCGTTCCCCCGCCGTTATAAAAGCAAACACGCAGGTCTCCTCCTGAGCTACTAGCCTAAAGTTCCCGACGCCGTTCTGTTCCAATTCTTATGCAGCTGTGCAAAATGATTAGCCAAACAGGAATTGTTGAACAGCTGGATAGGTAAACAAAATCCTGCCATATAAAGACCTTACCTAAAATTAGCATATTATTAAACCCAATGACGATATCATAAAAAAAATTTCAGCACAATTTACGAGCTATTTCAGACACAGCTGGTTTATGGGGCACAAGAAACGTTCTCATTAATTTACAATCCAGCTGTCAGGCCCCTTTTGATAAGGAATGGAAATAATTATTTTAGTGAAAGTCACTGCTGCTTTCTAGAGAAACGGTCGAGAATTGTTAAGTAGTCAGGCAGACCCAAAACTACAACTTTTATTTATATACGGTTAATTCTGTGGATGGGGGAAAAATGAAATTGCAACTTTTCATTTTCAAATGTAAAATAATACATTATATAGCAGGTCCATAACTGGCAATTAAACATGAAGTATAATGACTACCTATTTAAAACGTGGCTATACAATGTTCATCAACACACATCCAATATTTGGCAGGGTAACAATAATACTAGTTAATAACAATGACGATTTCATATATTCTGCTTAAGCTCTGACATCTAACTCGAAGGCACTCACGCGATGTACTTCTCGGACTTGTTGAAGCGCTTCTCCAGGTACCGGGCGGACGTCTTGCTGGGGATCCTCACCATGGACAGCTCCTTGTTGTAGCGGGTCAAGTTGCATGGCGTCCGGCAGATGCAGTTGGTGTTGGCCTTCTCAGAGAGCGTCGCTGTGACGGGGGGGAAAGGAAAATGAGGTGACGCAAATGAAGACAGAAAACAAGTGAAGATCCCCCCCACTGCCCACTGCAGAAGTCACCGCTTTAATACAGGCTTTTAGAGTGGGGGCAAAATAAAAAAAAAAAAAAAACACATAAAAAAAACAGTGCTTCTCATAGACTGTCTGAAATATCTGTATCATGTTTTTCTAACTAATAAACATATATCCATTTTAATCTCTTTAGGGATATTTATGATCTGAAATACACAAAACAATACAGACGGCTAAGCTACCAATACACTATGCCCCATTCTGTCCAGTATGGTGGCATTTATGATACCGTGAAAGTTATTCAAGAATAGCTTCATTTCAATCCTGGATTCTTTTTTAAATATGGAAATTGTTGACAAGATTAACAAGATGCCTAATGGGCTTTGTAAAAAAAAAAAAAAAAAAATGTGGTATTAATGACTATATCCTCTTGGCATGCTCAGAACACAATTGTATAAAAATCTTTTTATCAGCTCTCCTACAGCAGGACATTGAACGTCAGAGTGTCGTGTAGAGCCAGCCCCCCCCCCCATGCACCCAACTGATATTCCACACCGATAATCCTGTCTAATTTGCTGATAGGCAGCCCCCTTCCCCAGGGTCGCTTATCTGAACATAAGATCCATGACTCTGTGTTCAATCTAACATTAGCCTCGGAGTGACCCCTCTGTACCACCAGATTCCGGTTCCCCAAGGCGCTCCTTTTAACACGATCAGGAACGATGATTTATTTCGCCGCATATGATTAGCAGCACCGAGCTCTGAGGATGATGCCACTCTGCCCCATCCCCGTCTCTCTCATTTTAGTTATTAAACACACAGGTCCTGGAAAGGAAATGTATTTGAGGAGATGCAAAAAACCTGCTCGCGTTCCGCATTCTAGATACCTGGCAAACACTAAGTGCTGTTTATGGTCTCCAGTCCAAATATCCCTGGTTGTACCGACAAAGAGAGATTTGATTGTCAGAACCGCATTCAGTTTATGCTTCAGTTCACAATCACTGATTCCTTGACTGTCTCAAACAAACTGAAATTTGACCCTGTCATGGCAACCATCACTATGGTGATTCTCCGTAGACTATTAACATCTCAGAACTTCAGAATAATATCGTGTGTGTGTTTGTGACGAGAAAGTTATTGCACCTTCTTACCAGATTTGTAAATTATGTGGTTTGTGGTGGCTTTGGGTCATTTTTTTCTTATCTTGTATTAAGTGCATACATTACACAGCACAGGGACACATTACAGCGTCTTACAGCCGGCTTATACTTGGACCACCAGAGGTTACACCATTGAAAATGTCCAGACTGTTTGCTCTTGAAATTAAGTGCTTATGTGCTCCTGGCCCCACTGCTGTTCCTTTGTTATATGCTGTTATATGGAAAGCTGCATGCCCATAAATAGAATATTGCTCTTTTCTGTTATTCCCTCAATGCTCGCTGCTATGGTCCTAACTATATAAGATCTTGAGAACGACAGCAGCAATTTGCCACCGATAAAATACTGACAATATCGCTGCAAGATTTTTTTTGTATACGGCGGTGGAAACCAAAAACGACAAACACGCATTTATAAAAACAAGGCCACGTACATAGAATTGAGGATGAAAGAAAAACAAACAAAAATCTCCCTACTACTGATGACACCTGCACAGAAATGCATTCAAGGACGCCTGATGTCTTTAGCTTGCAGACTGTGCAATGAGCGAATTCAAGGTACATCTAGAATTCGCTCTTCCTCATTTTACCGTCACCTGGTTTCACAGATTTGTTCAGGGTTCTGATTTTGCACCTCCTATGGATAAACGCGTGTGAAGATGCCATTCCTGTGAGAGGCGGGGCATGGGACCAACAGCTGGGCAGGATCTGCATTGACTTTCACTGCATTCCAGCCCTTGCTGATACTTCACCCACCTACAGTATCTGTGGGTCATGAGTCCACAGTCTTAAAGACTACATTACCATGCCACTAGTATCTGAAATTTCAGAGACTCGTTCCATTTGAGTTACAGATGAATCAGTTTTTTCTCTGCAGGCTAGTGAATTTTGAACATAACCTGTACAAAAGACTGAAATTTCCATGCATAGACAATGGCTGGATATATCAAGGTTTTAAACATACCCTAATTAAAGGAGGATCACACACGTTCTGAGGTCCTCCATCAAAACCACGTTCTGTAGTTCTGGGAACCATTATGACATCACCACGATGATCTGACTGTGGGAGACTAAATCCACCCGTTAATTTGACGATGGGGGGGTTATAGCTGCTTCTGAGGATACATTTGAAATAAGGCACACCAGTGCATATCAACTCTCTGATCCCAGTCTAATCTGACTTTCATAAGCATCCCGGAAGGATTAGGAATCTGCCGGCAGACCACCTTAAAAATGCAGTGATGCATACAGAGGAGAGGAGCCACACTAACACGGGAGTATAAATTGTTAATGTTCCCGCTGGGCAACTGCTGACTGCTGCTCTCTCTGATTTAAGGCGGGAAAACCATAACCTGCAGGGTACAAAATAAGTTGGGGGGGGGGGGCACAGACCCCATGCATGGGCCGTGGATGGCTGTCTTCTGGGAGAAACCATTAGCTGCACATATTTTGAATTTGTGTCTTTTGGAGCGGCAATGCCTTTGGAGCAAGAAATATTAACAGAATGCACTAATGTATAATCAGCCAATCAGCCTAAATAGCAGTTGGACATGGACTGAACACTGATGGGAGGTAAGGGTTTATGAGGCACATTTTTTCACGTATATGTTGAAACAGGAATTAGGCCTAAGTCTATGATTCAATATATCCTCTGGTGGATGGAATCATACATTTTACATTTAGTTTTTTGCCAGATCGATAATGGGTAGACTTTGCAGGATAATTGATGCATCTGCAGCCCATTTTCAAATCAGTTTCGCATTGGAGACGATTCCCCGGCCAGCTGGCTAATTGTACCGAGGATTGTTGTTATGCTGGGCCAAGGTGCTTTATACAAAAAAAATTAAACTGTTGGAGGGACCTCATGGACCTCATAATTCTTTCAATGACGGCAATTACCATACATTCTCAGTCCGAGCAGCATTCGGGTCTCAGGATCCAGAATGGGACGAATGTATTGCCATGGCTGTTCCCAAACACTGAAATACTACGGACTCTGTGGTTTGCAGATACGCTAGTGCACCATCAGCCTTAAGAAGGTGTCCGAGGAATAGCGGCGTGCTGCAGCAGTCCGACATAAAGAAGTGAAATGTCTTTGGCCCGTTATCTGACTGTTCGAGTGAATCTCGCGAGGTAAGAGACCGTCGGGTGCCTGAGTGCCTGCAGCCACACTTACCCAATGCTGGCTCCGCACATTCCTTGTACTGCTCGGGAGTACAGAACGGAGAATCGCCTGCAGATGGAAAGAAGAGTCTTTGAAACGCTTTCCAGGCACACAGGCGCTTACAAGACCTCACATTCAGCTGCGTCTGCTGAATCGGGGGGGGTGTTGTTGACTTTGAGCAGTCCAGCCCTAAGTGGAAGCAGATTACCTTCTGATTTCAGATCACCACTCACATAGATGACTTTGTGCTTCAGTGTTCACCTGAATGCTGACTTAGATAAATCTAAATATAGACTCTCTCTTAATCTACTTGCTAGCATTCACAGGGGTACATCGCAAATATTAAGTTTATTTCAGTTAATCCTCATGGTGCTCAGCAACAGAAGTAAAACTTGACTAAATTACCCCAGGAGTGTGTTGGGGTGTCCGTTTCGCATTATGCAGAAAACAAACCTTTTACTTCACCTTCAAGAGAAAAGCCTAAAAGAGGCTGTTGTTGTACATAACTCACATTTGTATCAAATTCTCTAGCTTTCAGGGAAGCTAATTAAGGGGTTGGCCAGTTTGAGGCCCAGTTCCACTGAGTATAAGATTTGTCTCCTTCCTTAAGGACATTCTTCCACACCTCCACCACTGATGTGTACAGTATGATTTACTTTTGGAAAGCTCTGACCTTATATACACAGACTTGTGTGAAGTGTTCTGCGATACTACTGTGTTCTAGAAAACAACTACACCATCACCTGTTCAACATTTCCTGCGAGTTTCAAGCTTTAGTCATTCACATAGGGGTGTATTAGAGTGAATGCCCCATAATCAGACTTTTGAACAAAACCACTCAAACACATAATGCCATGTTTGGTGCCAGCCAAGAACAAAGAGATGGGTCTCGAGACCAAAAATAAACTCTACACTGACTTGTTTAATATCGATCAAATTTACTCCTGCGTGCCTCTCGCAATTGCGATTAGCTCGCGGTTCATGTGAGAATGATTTCCTTAATAATAATGGTGACGAGTGGTTGAATGCCACGTCATTAAACTTTAATCATATTGCTTGTTAATTGCAGTCATTAAGACGGAAGCCCAGAAGCCTTTGCAACACAGCTGTGGTAATGGAGAGTGTCGCCGTGGAATCACACAGCCGTTTTTTTTTTTCAACATTTTTTTCCCCAACACACTGAAAAGTTAATTTGCTTAATCCCCCAATTATTCATCAGACTCATCACATGGCCATGAAAGAAAACCAGCAAAAGGGAGATTAATGGAACTGAAAATCATGCTGAACTGTGCCAATGCAAGGAAAAAAAAAAAAAAAAAAACCTCGTTCATTTTAATTCCCTACCCGCTGTTACTAATAAACGGAGTTAATTACTAATAACTACAAGCGGCAAAATGGTTATTTAAATGGAATATTAGCTCTACCACTAATTTAGCCAACACACTCTTGCTGTGGGAAAGGATATGGTCATGTGACTTCTGGTTTACACACCTCTCAAACCACAAAATTAGAATATCACAGGTCATTTTTATATTTATAATGTGCAAATTAGGAGAACGGACACACTGCGGATGAGGTGCCTATTTTAGGTACATAATCCATGAATTCTTCAGCTTCATAATTCAATTAAAATTTTCTGTTATTAGCATTTGAGGAAAGCAAATAAAAAAGCAGTGTGTTTCTTATTACTACGGTGATGTTTCACAGGAATCCTTCAGAATAGACTTCACAATACCTTGACATATTTGCTATTAGCGCTGCCTGTTCTTCCTGGAAGGATGCATGTGGAATGTAAAGGACAGACAGACACAGAAAGAGAGGTGAACGAGACAGAAAATGAGATTTCACAGATGAATGACAGTTCCAGCCATGAGCATGTCAGGGGCAAAGGTCACCCAGGATCCAAGGCCGACAATTGAAAGCGAGATACAATGTTATTCATTTGCCCCGTTCGGGAAGAACGGCAGGCTAGTATGTGACGAGAAAATGGGAAAGAGAGAGAAAAATGGTGGAGGGAGAGATGCAGAATCTTGCGCATTACGGAGAGTGAGGCTCACCAGGCATGTGTACCATCTTGCAGTTGCAGTTCTCCACAATGTAACGCGTCTCGCAGTCGATGCGACAGGCTGTCACGCTGTACACCTGGAAGAATCCCGAGTCGGGGGGCTTGGACTGGCACTCGCCCCATGGGGGAGGCAGGTAGGTCAGCTGCAAAGATGCCAAAGATGCAGGAATACACCCAGACACACACAGGTTACGGGTCACAGATCAGTTTGGTTGGTTTCTAAACTTCTGTACCAGGTACAGAATTGCTCCTTTGATCCAAGAGAAGGTATTAAGGCAGTGCTGGAGACAACTGGAGCTAAAGATACAGAAAAAAACATGGTTACAGTCTCTCGCTACAAATCAACCAATCTGGCCATAGGGTCGGGTGTCTTAAAACCGCCATTTATTTGCCAAACTCAGTTTGATTAGGACTGTTTTCCAAGCAGCTTAGAGGAACTGCCGAGACGTGTTTTGGTTTCACATTTGTCTTACCGGATAATTTCCATTCTTTCCATTCTCATCCTGTATCTGAAAGTCAGGGGCATGGAATGGCTCACATGAATTTTAATGATGCGCCGTACCGTAGCTGTTTAGAAACCTGCCATGTTTACGACCTGCTCTTTGAGATTTTGGAAGAGCCAAACCTGCCACTGCGAGTGGTTGTTTTGACGATCTTCACCGTCGGGAAGCTCGTGAACCACGCAACAAAAAAATAAATAAATAAAAACAACGTGACTGGGGCAGAGCTTTCCCAAACCAAATGCAATGCACGGCTAATTAGCTCATGCTAAATTTAGCCCGTCTCCCACAGTGTGGTGCGAGGAGAATTTTGAAGAGGACGAGCCTAAGCTTTGACTGCTAATAAAGAACAAAGTCTGAGCTTTTCAGCCACAGAGACCCAAATTTGATGGATTGTTTTTTTTTTTGCATGCGTTGCCCTCCCCCTTGCTAAATTAGGAACATGTCGCTGCTTCCTACAGGCTAATGCCTCTGAGCTTCCTCCATTTCCTGTTTTTTGTTGACATTTGCAAGTGGGCTATTCCATTTATCAGCACCCAACTGTCACAGGAAAAATGTCGATGCATCAATCAGGCTGCCTGATCGATCGAGGTGCTGCAGTCCTGCACCTAGCCAGCAATCGTGCCTTCTCTTTTGCATATGAAGCTGATCGACGTATGGCAGAGAGGTAAGGGGGTGGTTGCTGTGTCGGGACATTGTATTGAGACACGAACCACATTGTGTAGGTGGTGACCACCAGCAGGCCTTTCACTCTGAGAAGATGCATGATCGACAATGTCAGAGAAGGTCTGTCGGACGGAATTCCATTTTTATACCTTCCTTCTTTCCCGTGCTTCGGTTTACAGCAATCTCTATCCTGCAAACACTTCGCCAAAAGTAAAGCAAATAAATCACAACACCTGACTTCAATATCAGCCTGGGGGAATTTCACTGGAAGAGGTGAACAAGCCATGGAGGACCTGAGGGTGTTTTCCAGAGGGCCGTGCTTCTGGTTGGTTTTCATAAATATGAGGAGAGCTGAAGCTGGACACATCCATCATGATCCTTTACAATCTCGTGGTCTAAACCAAACTATCTGGGGTGCTTGCTCATCAATTGCAGGTGTGCACACGACTTAATGAAGCCGGTAGCCATTAGCTTTGACGGTTGAAATGATCACGGACTAGGCCAAAAAGAAAAAATAAAAATAATAATAATAATAAGAAGAAGAAGAAGAAAAAAACTGGACCACACCTAATAAAAATATGAGCTATGTGGGAAATTTAAAACAAGAAAACATCAAAACATGGCTAGCACTTCCATCCTTAAGAGATCTGATGTTCATGTCTTAAAAAAACGTAAATTGTACTGAAACATTCAATCACATCAAATAGTGGAGAACTACTGATATAGTCTCCTTTTTTATCCAAAAGTGTTTGTTGTCCCCTTGTCTGAAAACTGCTTGCTATGATTCAAGACAGGGCATAAATACATTAGAGCGGCAGCTGTGAGGCTACAGACACCGTTTTCATCTTGAATTGGACATCTGATAGTTGTTTCAGAAAAACAAAAGTTCCCCAGAGGTTTAGAAGCAGCTTGTTTTTAATCTTGAAATAAAAAACACAATTGTACTCTCAACAGTGCTTATTTAAGAAATTACTGATGCTCTCAACTAAGACCCTTTATAACATGTTGTCTATTCTGCTGCCATACTCAGGGGGCCTTCTGATAATACGGTGACAGGACCCTTAGGTGTCTAAGC
Source organism: Gymnarchus niloticus (assembly GCA_009936485.2). Classification (NCBI taxonomy): domain Eukaryota; kingdom Metazoa; phylum Chordata; class Actinopteri; order Osteoglossiformes; family Gymnarchidae; genus Gymnarchus; species Gymnarchus niloticus. The sequence goes on from JAACJT020000096.1 coordinate 608,310, forward strand.
ATATGCCTGGTCAAATTAAAAGCCTAGCCACTGACAACATGAAAAGTCCCCATAAGGGAATTCAAAATGAATGAGGAAGGAGAAGAATAGGGAGAAGATTAAAGAACTGAAAAGGGAGGAAGGTTTTGTTGCAGTGAATAGTATATTTTTTTTTTTAACTAAATTTTTACTTGGGGCAGCATGGAGGTTCAGTGGGGAGCACCATCACCTCACAACTCCCGGACTGGGAGATTGAACTCTTTCTCAGCTGTGTGTGTGTGTGTGTGTGGAATTTGCATGTTTTGTATATGTTTCCGTCAGGTATTCTGGTTTCCTTCCACAGTCCAAAGACATGTAATGGGGCTAATTAGTGTCTCCAAATTGACCGTATTGTGTGTGTGTGTGTGTGTGGGTGTGTACATCCTATGATGGACTAACATACTGCCCAAGGTGTGCCCCAACCTTGTGTACAATGCTGCCCTGGATAGGGTCCAGCCTCTCCTCCAGCCCTGACCCTGATAGGTGATTAGAAGATGGATGGAAATGTTGATCTCAGTAGTAATAGGTTCAGGTTGCCTAGCAAGCAAGAACATAGTAAAAATCACTTACCCTCTGCTCTTGTGTGGCTACAAATGTCTGGAAGCCTGGCGCAACCCCAAAGCCCAGCTCGTGGACGAAGGGTGGCTCAGCCTGGCTATGGACCTGCACTCTGACTCCAGCCTCGAATGCGGTCTCTTCTGTAATGGGCATTAGAAGAGAACCAGAGTGTCGGCAAGAAGACGAGATCGAAGGCCATCTAGTCGTCACTGTCACCAGGCGGTAGGTTCATCTGGCTGCACGAGCCACTGTGAGGCTGGACCATTGAGAAGGAGTCTCCTAAGCCAGGCTTGTTTTGACACTTCAAGATATGGTTTCCTGCAAGATTGTCTCACCTGGTACCCGTCTTGTTAACGAGTCTGATCAAGACGAATTACCAGCTGCACAACTGTAAGGGTGGTGACTTAAAGGCGACTGGCAAGGTTAGCCTCCGTTCTCTTAGGCTCTGTGTTTGATTTCCAGAACCTGCGAAGCACAGCTGTATCGCCGCGTGCCGTTGTTCTCGAAGACAACACCTTCACATTAAACCCGTCCAGTTAGATTTTCGCTCCACACTTGCACAGCACCACTTTCATAGTCAATTCCCTGGTCTCTACTACGTTCCCATGACCTCAAAGTTATGACAAACCAACGATGGAGAATTGGAGGGAAAACAGTACTGTTTGTTCAATTAACCTTGCAGCTCCAGCAGCAGTGTGTCTGCATTAGAGTCATCTTCTACTACACACTTTCTGGCTTGACATTTTCATTGAAAAAGGAAATGAAAAACTCGATGTGCTATTTCTCCTTCCATATTTTTAACACAACATCCACGACGAACTCCAATCAGTAACCCCAATTTGTGGCACGAGCTGGGGCCACATAGCAAATGTTTAACCGCTCTTATTAGGCACAGTGAATTGTGTACATATTCTACGGGTTATTCAAAAACCAGCATCCGTTCTCCGCCACCCAAAACCAGGGTTAAGTGCCGTTTCTATGGAACAGGGTCTATGTATAGTGTATAGCAGACCAGGTTCGTAGGAAGTAAACTTTACAAAACGACGGTAACGTCAAGCACATGGGAGAAATGTTCATAGCAGCTAAATTTAATTCTTATGCACGTAATATTAAGGGTAAAATTTGCTTGCCAATGGCATTTTACCTGCTGTGCAGTATGAAACAAAATGTTACACCCAAGATTACAAAAATTTAAGAGAAGGTCCACAGGACTGAGTAAGGCACTGTCTCAAATACAACAAAGTTGCGCATATCTGTGGCTTTCGCTAAACGTGAGTTATGACAGATGAGGCGTTATAACATTTGGCTCTATGGCGTCACCACATCTTGCCTTGAGGCACTCCTTGGACGATTTCTCTGCACGCTTCAGTCATGCGGAGCTGATGAACAGGCAGAAATGCCATCTGTTTTGGCCGTGAGCCAGACTGCCAACAACAGGCTCAAACGAAGACGCCTCTCTTGAATGCAAACGATATCCTTACTTGGGCACACTGCCAGAAGCTATTAAGTCACACAACACTGGTTGTGAATTCACAAGGATAGGGGGCCTTACTGCACACAAACTCTCAGATGTGTACAATTTGGACATCTGATTTCCTACCCTTTCTCATTTTTGAATTTTCATTGCCCTCTTTGGTTCCAGTTGTAATCAGCCTTTCTTGCTGTTAGTGCTTATTACAATCAGGCTATCCTGCCAAAATAAGTAGCTTCCCCCTTTAACGCAAGGACAGAACATTCCAGGTACAAAAACTCAAGGTCACGATGTTCCCCCAGCCACTGTAAATCGCCAGTTGTAATCTGTCTAGTGTTTTTTATCATGTGTGGCCGACATATTTGACTTGCGGCACTCTGTGTCTTCAGTGGAATGGTCTCAGTATCGAAAGCTAATTTAGGGACCTCCTCAGCCCGTATTTTTAATGACTAGCGTGGAATTGAACACGGTGGCGTCTGCTACTGGAACAGAAGGAAACCATTCACCTTGTGACTGAGACAGCACTTAAGCTCCCCAGCCTCGGTGAGGAATCAGGTTGGAGCAATTCTAAAAACGTATGAAGCTTATAACTCATAAAGGTAACATAAATCCACATTACAAAACAATTCCCAGGCGTTAAACCAATTAAATGACATCCTTCCTTTGATTAAAAGACGCCAGCGTTTTGCCTCTGTATGCTTATCTTTGCTACGCATTTATTTGAATGGTAGCTTTATCCACTTAAATACAATGCATCAAGAAAAGATACCCTGTGCAAGAGCACCATCTCATTGATCTCTCCAGAGGCTTTTCATTTATGCTGGCTCAGCGACTCCTCATTAAGAACATTAGAGGAGGTAATGTGTCTAAACATGTTTCTTCTTTTATGCCAAAGAACTGAACCGTAAGCACGTCTAGGACAGACCGTCTCTTTCTATATAACAATCTTCTGAATTTCTTTAGAATTTTAGAAGCCAGTTCTGGTTTGAAGTGAACGCAGGCTTCTGGTGTTCAAACACAGTGTTTTGATGTAATCCAGGCTACTGCTCAGACCACGACGTTTTGGAGACGGTTTGTTTATGTAAATGTAAGCGGGCCGCCCAGCAACTTTGTAAATAAAAAAAAGAGATTAAAATCAAAAACTTTTGCATATCTTGAGTAGACATCTTGTGAGAGATCTTTGGAAAGATTTGGAAAAACATTCATGACAGGTTATTGCTGTAGAGGGAGACTTTCCTGAAACACACAAACACCATCCTTCGGAGGCTTCATCTGCAATATTCTTAGCAGCCAACACGGAATGGCATGCAAAGATATGATTTTTGTTAATTTCTTTTTTACAGGCTGACTATCTAGCTGCTGAAATTCTTTTTTCAGTGGCACAGGACAGCAGCGCAGAAACTTTATTGAGCAGTTTCTGGCATGGATCCTGTTAACGACGGCATTTTTGGAAAAGAAAACTAAATCACTTTTACGGTCAGCTGTGTAAAAGATAAAATGGAGTTAAAAAAAAAAATAGCTGAAACCTGACAGCCTGGATAGTGTGATAAGGAAACTGTGGCATTTTATAATTAAAAGACAAGAGGAAGGAGAACAGTCCTTTTCATGGTGTCAAAACCCTTGCCGCTACCCTCATTTCTGAGCCACAATACTGAAAAATTGAAGGGGTCCACGTAACAAGACTAAAGTTGACCATTCAGCATCTTTTAGCCGATCGGTTAGTTTTGTGGCCTGTCCTTCAGGACACTCGTGAAGATCTAGAATTTCGTATTGAAGCTCACCGGCTGAAGGATCTTTATTAATAGTTTCTGATAAATTATAGGCTCACTAGGTAGCACTGTATGCTCACAGCTGTGGGTCTGGGGGCTTTGTGTGTGGGGAGCCTGGATGTTCTTTTCGGGTTTTGCGCAGGTTGGTTGACAGTCTGTGACGGTCTATATAAGTGTGTGCCCTGTGATGGACAGGCATCCCATATGGCTTGCTCCCTGCCTGTGTCTCCTGGGACAAGAGTCTGGCTGACCAATCTGTGTACTGTATCAGCAGTTATGGAAGTCCAATGGCTATACACCATATAGGACCTTGGATATAAGATTCTGATCTTGTATATAATGTGATACCGTCCCTTGTTAAAGTCCTTTTCTGGACTGATCTCTTCCCTCACTCCCCCTATATTCTCCTTTCTCCCAGGCTGCTATTTTTGGCGCCCGCTTTGAGCTGAAATGGAAAAGCGTAACATGAATAAGTAAGAACAGATCCCTCTTTTGGAAACTCATTTTCTGGGCTGATACGTGCTCTGCTGAAGAAAAGGTCAAGACCCACTGGTCTGGAAGGAGAATGTGCGTGAGGGCCATGTCGTGAGTTCGTCAGCATCTTTTTAAACTTTCAGAATAGTATAGTCAAACTTCTGGTATCCTCATGAGGAAAGTGGATAGTCTCTGCATATCTCATTTTACTCACATAAGAGTAAGTTTTGGGGTCAGAGTGTGGGGTCAGCTATCATTCAGTCCCTATGACGCATTTGAGGTAAGGGACCTTGCTGAAGGGCTCAGTGTTGACATGGTCCGACTGCTGACTGTGGGACTTGAACTGGTGACCTTCTGAACCCAAAGGTGGTGGGGGGGGGGATAATATGTGGAAGGATTGCTACTGGAGTTAAATTTACTTATCTGGAAAAATCCATAAATTTGCATCTTTGTAATTTTCCCTCTAAAATGTAAGGAAAGTGTAACGGTTGCCATTAGAATGAACTGAGTCAGAATTCCGACGATTTCCTATAAAAACACTTTGCTGTCTTTCACATTACATAGCTTTTGCGAAAGTAAAAAAACTCCCTCCGCCCCGACCATAAAGGAGAATCTCTACAGTTCTCAGTATAGTTTGCTCCCCTTTCTTTCTTATTTATCCATTTAATTTTTGTAAAACATGCTACGTCTGCTATCACACCAGCTATTTCAAAGCTGGGATGAGTGTGAGATACTCCTCTTGCCGATGGTGTGTGAGTCACCTCTGGGAAAATGTTGAGACAGAACAGCTGAACATATTGCAAGCTGATGGGAGGAGAACTCATAAGATTTCATGACTAAACCACAGAGTAGAAAAATACAGCGGGGGGGATGCATAATGAGGTTCAACGATCAAACGGGCTTGAGAGTGGAACAGTCAGAAGGAAGAGAGGAACTTTGGACATCATAGTCTAGTAAACTAGGGGCGACTTCACAATGCAGAATGCAAGACACAACAAGTCACACTGCATGAAGGCACCAGTGCTTCCAGTGATAGGACATCTGTTAGAAAAACTAGCGATGAATCTATGCGTGGCTTTGTGGAGGGAGGTGTATTTTTCCATCCAGATTAACTACAACAAGTGGAGCCAAACCAAAGTTTTTAGAAGTATAAATATACAAGACCAACAGCCAACACTGGCAGGCTGGAATGTCGTGACCTGCATTGCCTAGAAGGTGTTACTTTACTGCTGATGCGGTCACATGGTAAGCCGGCTCCCCATCAGTGTAGTGGGCCATGGTATTTCTCAACCGAGGTGCGACACTGGATTTTCAGAGCTGCCTACAAGGGCTTAACATCTTAACGGGGAGTGACTCAGTCTTCCAAGCGCACAGACATGAGACTGGTGTGAATGGGTCATAACAAGCCAGCTAACAAGCCTCTAGTTCATTGCACCTTCAACTCACTCATCCACCTCGCTCAAGGATGCTGTTATTAGGCTATCTGCAAGTCGACTGGCCTTTACAACGAGATCGGCAACGTAGGGTTCGTTCTCACTGAACCAGTGAGCGCGTTGTTGAAGTTAGTGATGTGCTTAGAATTTCTAGCACTGCACTGCCCAAGGATCACAGACTTCTTCATTTGTTATCATTTTTTCACCACTTCCTTCAAACCTTTCCACTCCCCCCTTTATCGCACAGGCTTTCGAACACCCAGGGCTGTGGAGAAAGTTCATCTTATTTTCGAGGCGGTGTGATAACTTGGCACCAGTGTCACGGTGCATCTTTAAGTCCCTTCGCGTCTCCCGGTGATGCTGTTGGTGTTTTCGAGTTACGTGCAATTTATAATGCAGCAGGAGACGTGTCTGATAAAGGGCAAGTATTGTGAAAGAGCATCGCAGTTTGATGATTTATGAAGATGGTGCTGGAAAAGAAAAGTGGTAATTTTACAGAAAGATAAATAAAGTTATGTGGAATGGCCTAAATGTCACACACATTTATTGTTCCTGCACCTTGTCACCTTGCTTTTCCATAAGAGTGACCGCATCATTGCCTTTCATTACCCTGATATAGACACTCACATGCAGGTGACAAATGAGAACACTGATTCCAACCTAACTCCTTTGTCAAATATCGTTGTTATCGATATAATCTTTGCTTTTCATATCAATTATTGATTAATTTGTTCAGCAGATGTCCTTACCCAGCTCATACAATAAGTAACCATCCAGAATGCAATCTGTAGCAATGCTCAGTCTACAAGATGAATGGGGTGCATAACAACACTGAGTGCCACCTAGTTTCTGAATGGCAACAAGCCGCAGAACAGGAACCTAAGCCGTGAGCCTCGTAACATGGTGAACTCGAAGAAGTAGACTTAGGCTCCAGGAAGCAAAGAGCACAAGATTGCGAGAGGTCTTCAAAACCACGCTATTGGTACAGACCACGAGTGCATGATGCAAATATACACTCCTGGACAAAAAAATGGGCCAAACCCTAAATTGCAAAACATTAAGCTTTTAATGGTCTCAACAGTAGATAACTGGTTAGGAAATTAGCAAGAATTAAATAGATTAAATAACTTAGTATGTGACAGATTTTCCGTTTGACTTCCTTGAATGTTTAAGTCTTATGGGTAAACTTGCAGACAGCTTTTTACAGAAAGAGGAGTCAATGTTGTTCCACTCTATGCTAATGGCTTCAAACAGTTGATGAGGAGTCGAAACACGTTTCCTGATTAGTTTGTGTTTGAATTTTATATCGAACATCTAAATCTTTTCATGATTTTAGCTTTAGTACAAGAAGACTGTGCAAGTGAATTTCCCTGTTTCCAGCTTTTCCCTCCAACAGTTCAATGAATCAGGAATTATCAAGGAGTCAGGAACTATCTGACCAATGATTTGTTGTTAAGACCATTAAAACATTAATATATTTGCAATTTTGGATTTGACCATCTTCCCCCCCCTCCCCCAGGACTGTATAGAAGAGATGAATGAGTGACCTAAAATGACTCTAAATGACATGAAACAATGCAATCCTAGGCCATAGATATACAGTATCTGACTGTTTTCTTGTTGCTTGTCACCATAATAATAATGGCTAGTTCTATTTGACCATTCCGTTCCTCCTTAACTGTGTAACAGTGCATAAGAAATGTGTCCTCCAGACCATCTGCTGTTCCTTCCTGTATACTAGGTGTCTTTGTTTTGCTGGAGGGCACTGATGCTTGAGGAACTGAGAAAGGGCAAGAAGTGTATTTCCGTTAAGTGTGCCACTTGTACAAAGTTATTAGATAAAGTTAAGTTCAGTTCATTGGTACAGTATTGGTACATCGGTAAGTTCAGTACATCGGTAGTCATCTTCTACCTGCAGAACCACAACACCCTCCTCACGATTTTTCATCGCACGTGTCTTGTTACATTGTTACGGGGTGACATGCAAGATCACACGCAGGTGAAGCTCACCTGTCTCACCCCACACGGGTAGGTACTCATCCTGCTGGATGTCCAGCATGATCTCCAGGCCGTTGCCCGTGCCCCCCTTCATTGTCGTGCGCAGTGTCTTCCCCTCCTCCGCCGCGTTGAATGTATAGCACTTCCCGTACCTGGTGAAAACCTGCGGCAGGAGAGGCATGTGAAGGTTAATTAAGGTCACAGCTAGCGATGGGACACATGAGGCTTCAAAAACTATGGAGGGTGGGAGTATCCTGAACTACCAATCAATTTTTGACAATGGGTTTTGAAAGCTCATTTAGCACCAGCATTGATTGGTTAGTTCAGAATACTCCCACCTGTCATGGGTTTTGAAACCTCATTTATAGCAAGCACTGATTGGTAGTTCAGGATACTCCCACCCACCATGGGTTTTGAAGCCTCATTTGTCCCATAACAAGTCACAGTTTTACTGGGATTCATACTTTGTTCTATGAACATAAGGAAAAAGCTACAGTATTTATGTATGCTCAAGGTAATCTTGCTTTTTATTTATTTTTCCAATTAAATCATTCGGTAAACCAAACACTTTCCCAAATTTGTGCTGCTGGATCAAATTTCCTGGGCTTGACGACTATGCTACATTTAATTTCACCTTTCGGTGCCTAAAATGACCTCAAATTTGATTTCAGAGATCATCAAAATTCAGGGACGTGTAACTCAGGTAACTCTGTTATTGATTTATCATTGCTCGGTTTTGCATCCAACACTTTGGTTGAGACAAATCCTATTATTCCGTCTAATGGACCTTTAAAAGATTGTCCTCTTTCCCTGCTGTCGGATGCTTGCTGGGTAAGCAAACAATTTCCATCGTGGAGTGCATACTAAGTGTTTGAAGGCACTCGCTGCATATAGGAATCTTTGACAAGAATTTTGGCACCTGTGTTTAAACATTTTGTATGACACGCTGCCCAGTCTGTGAAGGGGCACCCATAAGCAGCTTTGGCTTTTGTCTGCCAACATGTGTGAGAAAAATTGTTCCACTATTTTGTTTTTGCTGCTGTTTTCCCCCCCATTAACTCATAGGCAGCAGGTAAAACCTGCATCTGATTGAACCGCGTGGTTTCACTGACAGAAAACAGTGGGGCAATTTGCTCAGTTATGTAAACGAGTCCCTTGTGTAGAAAACCGTCACTTCAATAGTGCAGTAGCAGACAAACCAACGCCGTGGGTCCTGTTGGCAGGGATCATGGCTGCTGGCTAAAGAGAGAACTGCGACACTATTGGCCAGTTATCTGGTGTGACGGAGAACTCCCTCCTCCCTTAGCCACTGATGCATCTGCTGCCGAATAAACCAGTTTCCACAGTGAGATCCATAGGACAGTTAAGCCCTGCTACTCCCACCCCCATGTAGTGACCTTGCCAAGCAGCAGCAACACTTCAATGCAGTGCTATAAGAGGGCAGCAGCAGAATCAACACCCGGTATCGATTTACCTAACATTCCGGATTGGTCTTGTCTACCAATTCCTCCCACAGCCACTGCCAGCAATGCCTCAACTCAAGCAACTTCTGTTCCATAGTCCCCACCACACCGCTCTGGGAATCTGTTTATCATCCCTGCCCAAAGAGCTTAACCTCAGTGCCACACAACCTGTTACCTAAAAGCTTACTGATTATCACAACACAGACCGGCAGAGCCATTGTATCCATTCCCAAGGACCAGTAGGTCTTCACAGTTGATCTCCAGCACGGGGCTCTCGCCCATGTCATTCAGTGTCACTCTTTGACTTCTTGCCTAAATACCAGAGTTGGAAATTCAGGTCCAGAAAGAACAAATCCAGACCAGGATTTTGTTTCAACCAACCTGCTGAGTATGAAGAGTCACTAAGAGTCACAGTCACAGAGTACTCAACTGGTTAGTTGAAACAAAATCCTGGTGTGGATTTGTAACTTCTGGACCTGAATTTCCCAATTCTACTAAATACCAAACTGATTCAAAAGATCACCGCTGTCAATTCGTACGTCTCAATTAAATTCAATTCAATTCAATTTTATTTATATAGCGCTTTTAACACGGAGCGTGGTCACAAAGCGCTTTACATAGTCCCG
>JAACJT020000096.1:625234-674062 GCA_009936485.2 Gymnarchus niloticus
TTGTCTGGGTGGGGGGAATGTTTTAACGAGATTTTTTCTGTGTGGAGGGAGGGGACGAAAAAAGAGCAGTGAAAACTGCCAAGACCCGTTAATTGAGCCCTGCGCCCCCCCCCCCCCCCCCGGAGACCCTTCCCATCGTGCTTGCCGCCGTTATGCATACAGAGGAACATGGCGCTTCCTAATACAGCCCACGGATAAACTCCAAATAGCCATACTAGCAAGCTTCAGGGGGAATGCTCAATGAAACTGAATGACACAGTGGTCTCAGCCACTGCTGGGCTTTCTTGGTGTGTTCGAGCTAGCCATACATGTTTACCATGGGAAATGCCTAATCCTTCTCCCTCTTAGCTTCACACATATGTGGCCATTCTCATGCTCACATTTCCTTTGCAGGAAATCCAACATCTGATAGAAACACAGAACGTTTCAGTACTTTCATTATTATGTACCCTGAAGTCAGTGTTGACTCCTGGCAACCATAGACAACGTGTCTCAAGAATGTCTTGGCCCTTTGTCCATTTCTCAGGAGGTTATTATCTCAAGATTTGTTCAAACAAACACACAAACACTGGGAGTGTTTGTGTGTTTGTTTGAACAACTCACTCTGACTGCCAAACCCACAACCCCAGGCCAACTACCTGAATGTCCATGTGATGCTTGCATAGGATTCCAGTCATTTTACAGCTCAATTAGTCAAAGAGTTTGGGAGAATTTGCAGGACACAGGCTGTTTGCCAATTTATCGTGACTTGAAAAGCCTGTCTGAGGTTGTTACCCATAAAAAAAATAAATAATACACAACATCTGCCAACATTTCAAACCCACCGCGGCAGCCCATTGTGAAGCAGCTCCATAGGCCTGTTCAAAATCTGGTTTCTAAACCAAAGGCACAACAGAAGTCTATTCTCACACACACACACACACACGTTTGTATTTCTAACCTTGTGAGGACCTTCCGTTCATTTCTATGGGCCTAATCCTGATCCTAACTATGAGAACCCTAACCCTTATCTAACCCTAACCTTAACCATAAGTAACCCAACAAAATGCAAGACTTTTGGCTGTTTTGGTTTTATGATTGCATTCACTAATTTTTGTAAAATTGAGTTCTCCCTCAAATGTCCCCACAAGGTAAAAAATGTCATGTTTTTGTTACTTCCTGGGGACATTGTGTTCCAACAATGTAATATAAAAATGATACACACACAATTTGTTTATTTCTCATTGTAGAGTTTTCACAGTGACTCTCCCTTTAATGCAATATTTGATTCTGAACTCCTTCCTAATAAAACTCAAAAAAATAAATAAATAAAATTGAAGTTGTTGACAAACCCTTTGTTTTTTGGAAAAAAAAATGACTAGGAAAAATAAAGGAAAATATTAATTTTTCCTTAGAGGATCATCTCCAAACAATCATTTTCAGATTTCAGTTTAGGCTGTGAAAAATGTACACGCATACACACACACCTACACACACAAATCCTATGACGTCTGTGACAAGGTCACACTTCTCCACAGACCGGGTAACGGGCTAGTGGCAGAACCAAACGCGACCTACAGGGGGAGCATTTGTTAAACAGAATGCCATTGCAGGTGGTCCAAGCTGGAAAGCCAAACAGAATCCAGGTACATGCACAACCTGTGGAACGCCGCCTGTCTCCAGCATAAAGAATAAGGATGAAGATAAAACAGGAATTGCCTTGGATGAGCCACAACCGATTCCAAGAAGCGTTTCTAGGCGTTATTGGGAGGAGGCATGTGAGTACACATTGGTGGTGGGTGGGACTAATAAAATCAAGCCAATGTTTTCTCACCTGCTCATTAGAGGTCTACTTTCTTTGGACACTGGGCCTGACCCTACTGCAGAAGGACATCGAACACAACTCTCCCAGCTGCTCTGGTGACATGGCTTCCGTGCAGAGGCATCAGACGAGTGACAAACCAAGCACCTGCGCGATACCCTCGGGGACCTTGGTGCAGGCAGGCTTTAGGAGCCCGTCGCATGTCTACAACTCCATCCTCTCCTCTGCCTTGCCACCTCAGGGGATGGTTTGATCCAATTTCTGATGTCTTCACCTGGTTGCCTCAGACAGTCGAGTCCCAGGATGGGTGAAATATGGGCCAATATGGTCCTAAATCTCAAAAAGACCTCGGAGCACCTGTCACCCTGAAAACCCAGCTTATCTGTCACCCTGTCTGCAGAACCTTGATGTAAGGTGACATCAGATGTCTTCTCAGAACCCCTCCCCCCACTCTGGCAGCCAGGGAAAGTGGCCAGTCAGTCAGATGAAACCAGCTAGTTTTATCTTCATCTCCCTCTTAACCACTATGGTTGGTCATAAAGGGAACGCCTTTATAGTGCAGACTGTAAAAGTCGAAACAGATGTCTAGTACAGCAAAAAAACCTACAGTCTCTGAAAATGGCAGTACTCTCAAGAAGGGAGGAGTACAACTGAGAGACAAGCTCACAGCCATCCTTCCTTTCTTGCTTCTTGGGTCTTTCAAAGACCAACGTTGGGTGGAAATCGATGTGTTCACTAACTAATGTGTGGGCTTAGAAGAGCTCCTAATGATGTGTGTGTAATAGGAAAAAAAAAAAACAAGTTAGCAGCTCAGTGACTTCCCAGAATCCTCATTGGGCAGACTGGAGTCCTTCCTTCCCCTTAGTTGGAGATCTGAGCACAGTTAGTCCATCGGGAGGAAGGGCCGCATCATTACCCACACTTCAATCTTTCCACTTGGCTTTTTTTTTTTTTTTGTTGCTTTTGGGATTACGGGTGACTGGCCCCAGTGAAAACCCACTCACAAGACAGCCTGTGTGAAATGCAACTAGAGAAAAATACAGCTGGCTGCGTTTTAATTTCCACGCTATCAAGCTGTCATCTCCCCATCTTACATGTTTTTTGTTCTTAATTAGCTTTTAATGACACAGAGTTACTCGTTCCGTCAGAATAATCAATGCCTGTAAACAGTATTGTATATGCAATAGTAGACAGTTTGTGTGAGTGATAAGGTAGGTAGACGGCAAAAACAAACACACAAACACGTATTTACAAGAGGATGCATGAGTGAATTATTCCTCAGTTTACTCAATTATAATGAAATACATCAAATTCATTAGGAAGCAGCTCAGAAATCGTAAACAGTTAGCAGAGCACAGGATATCTGTAAGCATGGCTGCTAGAAAGATTGAAGAATTATTTCCATTTCAGAAGGGAAATGGTTTAAAAACTGAAGGAAAAGACCCAGTTTGAGGTGAAGCATCGTCAAGTTGATGTGTTCCCGAAAACAGACGACTGAATAAATCATCAGAGTGTTATGCAAACACAGTTCTTATGAGGCCAAACTTTGAAGTCAGTCATGTGATTATTAAAATACATAAATACTTTTGTGTTATTCAGCCCACCTGTTCACCAAGGATTATGTATTTATGTTAGTTTTCTTTTTTTAGTAATTGGCATATCTTTGAGGATATGTATTTGGCCAGAAATGCTCACAACTCATGGTAAATAAAAAAAAATAAATGAATTAAAATGAAACGCACACACGGATAAAGTACACTTTTCTTGTCAACATGCTGTTCAATACATGTTGCTGTTTGACAAGAAATGCCCGTGAACAGGAAGAAACTCCTGGAATCATCTGGAGATCTGTTGTTTATTTTGTTTTTTATGCTTGCTTCTTCTCCTTACTATCCTGTAGGAATTCCACACGGATTAACTTCGGTAATACGTTTACATATTCAAAGGCTTAATTTCTCAAAAAGATTTTTTTCATAAGCATGAACCCTTGAAATGGTTCTTGAATTGTTTCACCTAAAGTCACGAGGGACAAACAGAAGACATTTAAAGGACAAATCAATTATACTGGGAAAATAGCACTGAGATTTTAGACCATGAACACCACCAATGTGGACATAAAACAGAGATTTTAAAGAGCGTGCAGATGTCTTTTTTTTTAGATCTAGCTGAAACTTCTGCGGGAAGTCTGAAGAAAGTTCATCAGATCAGAAGGTCTCATCTTTGTATTGCACTGATGTTCATTTTTATCTGTGTGAAACGGAATAGAAAGGGAACTGACTTTTCCTTTCCTCTAGGTAAGGGCAGCCATCTGTAATGATTTCTAAAAAAAAAAAATGGCAAGGAATGGCACATAATTCATGTAATTGTGAGCACTGTCTGAATGCAAATCGGGATCAGCTCCAACAATCCGAAGCACAAATGCGCAAGCAGAAGAAAGTCCTCCAGTTCACCCCGATTTCCGACAGACTGTCTGGATCGTACCGTGTAATTTCTCTCATTTATGTGACTTACATCGCAGATATTTTTATCCGAAAGGATCCGGAGAGCTTAAAATGTTAACGCTTCTAGTTCATTACGCAGCTCTGTATTGATTGAAGTGAAGTCGTCTAGTTTCCACATTTCTTGCTAAAGGACACAGCAACGGTAGCCATGACATTTCAGCAGAGTACCTTTACCAATAAAGCATGTTTTTTTTTTTCTTCTTCTTCTTCTTCTTAGGCACCACCAGCTATGAGGGCATTTAAAGTTCAGTGGCTTTTATGGCATATAGACTGCTCAAAACAGCACAGTTTATCACACCCTTCTTCCGCCCCACTCCTGCACTTTCTCTCCATCTCCTGATTTTTTCTTTTTCCCCCTCCTCTCCTTTAAAGCCTCGTTTTACATGCGTCGTGCATCCATCTTGCGATGGTTCTCGGATACATACATCACTACGTGAAGTCCCGGGCACTCCCGCTCCATTTTGTCACGTACTAGACGTGGTCATGCTAGTTCTCAGAAGTTACCCAATTACACGCACAGGAGAGGAGTGCTACGTATGGAGAGATCCGAGGGAGTTATTTATAGCCTTCCAACACATCCAGCAGAGAGGGATAAATGTCACCGTTGTCATTAGTACTCTTGTTTTGCTTTTGTTTTCTCACCATGTTATTTCTGCCCCTAACCGGTTCGCTCGCTTCAAAGTGGCTCGCCGACTGGGAAACAAAAACAAAACTTGATGAAATAATATATCACATAAGACAGGGATTAAAGCTTTGTTTGCTCTCAGAAGGTGCCCACCACATTTACTTGTTTGAGTTAATGACCTCCCGCGTGACTTTTTCAAACATGAAATATTAAAAACAAACAGCCGTAAACAGAAACGAAAACATGCTTGCATCCTGTGGGGAACCCCTGCGTATTTCTGGAATCTCCGTCCCATCATGTTTTGTGGCATGCATAATATCGGCTAATGTTTCGTTCATTTCTAAAGTGTTCTTTATCATCAATGTAGTTATTTTATCTTTTAGTAATGCCTTTAGTGTCCTTACTCTTTTGTGTCTGATTTTGCTGTTGTTGTATATTTTTAATGTCAGCTACTTTCACGGCGATGACATTACATCATGATAAAGTGCTAGTATGGAGTACTAAGTGTGCGGGACAATAAAAAGCTTGTGGACTTGGTTTCAACATGGAGCCCCTGCTCACCGCTTTGATGACTAGAGTAGGATTGAGAGCAGTGTAATAAACAAACAAGCTCTTAAAACAAGTTAATGATGACCAGCAACACCTCCTGAAACAGGCCCATTGCACCAAATAAAGGGATCCCCGAGAGGACATCCTTCAAGTTCCCAAAGAACAGTGGGACTGGTGCACTGGAGCTGTATCTCACCGAGGCTCTTAATGGTGTTGTGGAATAATGAATGGTGTGCCCAAAAAACTTCCATGCACCTGGAGCTAATGCCAAAAGAAAATGCAATTCACACCTTGCTCGATCTTAAATCAGCAGGACTATTGGACTCTAACCGTGTTTCAGGAGAGTCGCTTCAAGCAGTGGATCTCTACTGCTAACAATTTGGTGCTACCAAAAATCAGAGATCCTGAGCTTGTTTGGATCCTACTAATGTAATTTTGCCGGACGCAGCCTGCTGTGAGGCTGTAGCATGGACATAGAAGCACCATGAAGATGAGCCCTGCTACCACTATGGGGAAGTAGGACACGGCCTTTACCATTTGCCAGGGGCTTTGGCAGTTTTACGTGATGCTGTTTGGTCTTTATGATGCCCCCACAATGTTTGCACACATCATGGAAAAGGTGTTGGCCCCAGTTCCATGGACTGCTGTGTATCAGGAAGACCTGCTGGTGAAAGTTGTAAACTTTGATGGAGTCACACACAACCTGCAGCTAGATCAGACCAGTCTCCATATCAACCTCAAGTAGTATAGTCTGCTATACTACGAGATGCTGTTCCTTAGCAACTTGGTAAATACCAAAGGCACAGTTACTGATCATGCAAATGTGGCAGGTTTTTGGGACTAGCCTGCTTCCCGTAGCATCTCTGAGCTGTGCAACTTCCTGTGGTTGACATCATGTCCACTGCTGTGATGACTGCACGGCCCAGAAAAGACCAACTCATCACTGCCGTATTCTAATAAAGCAGTATCTGGTTTGGGCCTCTATGAAGCAGGTAGGTGGGGGGATGCTCGAGGTCCATTTCCTAACACGGAGTCAGAAAATCACTTTGTCTTCATGGTCTAGGTTAACTACACCATGTGGCCAGACACACATGTGATTCCTGCAATGGATTCTTTACCTTTGCATGCTATAATCAACATGGGAAACCATCTTTTCTGCATATCTGTCATATCTGATAACGGGAAATTAACCTGAAATCGTCTCACTTATAAACATACGTTTTCTCAACATTTAACATGCATCACAGCAGTCCATTAGGCACTTATAATGTACAGTTATCTTTCAATGTCTAGGTCTGAAAATGCATGATTAATGTTGCATAAATTTACAGAATGCATATTTACCTGAGGGCTGGACTGGAACTTGTTTTTGGTTTCACTGTCTTAAAAAATGTGCTTTTCTTCCCACATATTTCACGTTTGTAGACCAACTGCAGTTAATGGACTGTAATCAAAAGATAAAGAACCTTGGCTCATGTTTGATCTTGTAAATGTCATTTCCTGACATTTTTAAAACTATGATCTAGCACTGTACCACTCCAGCTAAAATTATTTATCGAATTACTGCCTTTCTGCTAAAGGAGACATCCAGACTTCAGACATATGCATGCATGTAAAAAGTTTATTTATCCCAGCTCACTTCAAAAGGTAATTTTCACTACCATGAGTCCTGAGCAGGTCCACAAGCTCATGAAGCATTTCACCAGTTTATAGGGATCATGTTTTAACATATGCATTACATTTGTGTTTGTGGAGAGAGAGAACTGGAGATACCCTTGGATGTTAATCCATCTTACATATGTTGATATTTAAAAGAAAAATTCAAGCTAGGTTTGAGCGTCTCCATTAACCCTTTCTTGGATTACTGGTCATCCTCTTCATCCTTCCTTGTGGTGCGAGGCAGGCGGCACTTTCAGACATCTCAGAGAGGACAGTCGGGTGGCCAGAGTTTAGAGGATTGATTGCAGTCACCTGTCCCTCGCTCCAAGATTCGTATAAATTAGCATCCCCAGGCCTTGCCGGCTGATCTTTTGCAGCCTATTTAAAATCCGCAGAAATGTGCATATACCTTATGCTCAACTAAGGAATGGACTGTGCTGTTCAACGGTGTTAGATATTTTATTACACGTTAACATTGTACATTAACTGGTTTACCGCCACAGCATCCCAGCTTCACCAATTCACTGCTTTTTCCAGCGCTGTCACTAAGCATCGACTGGCTCCGCCCTCACGTCCCAGCCAGCCCGTAAGCGGGTGTAGAGAACGTTCCAGTTTCTCACAGACACCTTGTCCAGCCAGATGCTGCATACAGCTCGGAATGGATGGTTCCAGGGTTATTTACGCTAAGACGAGATTCACAATTGCACTACAATCATTTAGACACATTTAATGCATTTTATTAAGAGAAAATAACTGTTTGCATTCAAACACAATAGAATGCCACTCAACTAACTGCACAGAGGATTATGTGTCTGCATTGTAATTGTAAATATTTTCACTGCTAGATTTTAGTCTACAAACAGGCATTTATATCCTTTTACCAAATGAGAGGATGCCTCTGGCAGTCTTAGTAAACCATCTTTCACAGGTTCACATTTTCTTAAAGTGACGGTATATGGCACAAGTTCTCGTCCCCAGAATGACACCTGAGTTGTGGAACTCTGCTTCGTCACCCAAGCCACAGAGAAACAGCATGAATATGAAGTAGACAATGAAACCACGGTAACCACCCAGGCCCCAACAAGTGACAGATTTGTAATAAATCCGTCACCCCACAGGTCAACATTTTCATTCCTGTCTTCAGTTGTGGCCAGAACCCCGCCCCTCCAGTTGATAAATGCAAACATCCTGAGTAAATTGGACGACCTGGGGCCACCCTCAGTCGATCAAGCCTCGCTCTGATGGATTACCGTGAGTCATTCATGCTAATGGCTCACAAGAATGGATGCCTTAAAAAGGAAAAAAATAAACGAATTGCCTCCTTATTGCTTGCAGTATGCAAATGTGCCAAACACGTTTGCGGCAGACATGGTATCGATTTTACGAAAATACTGACGCTTGATTTCTGAGAAAACTTCTGATGGACAGACGGACTCTAACTGGTGGGGAATATACACAGTAGCTACAAATGTCTCTGAGTGCTGCCACCTGGGAAAATTAATCTTCAGCTCACATCCCCAGATTTCCACCCATCGCCAGCAAAATGAAAACTAAATAAAAAACCTCACATATATTGTCTTTCCCACAGTGAATACAAGGGACTGTTCCTTTTCCATATAGCCTCCCAAGCGTAGGAATGACTCTCAGTGTCTTTAAACGTGTCAATGTTTACTTTACGAATGTTCTCATAAAAAAGTATTGTGCAGTCACAGTGCAACATTGCAGGTCGAGCGACCAATGAGAACTCGGCTCTATTTCAGTGGCACAGAGGACTCACTTCAGCTTTAATTATACCATTTGCACTGAGTGTGTCAACAGACAGTAATTGTTTTACCATCCTCCTTACGAACTACGCGAGGTGTTTCCTAATGAACCTGTGAAACTACACAAAAGATAATGAGACTGTACTAAGCCAGTGGTCCCGTCGAATAAATACTGGACCGCAGACTCTTCAAGACGTATTTAATGTTACATAGCTTGTCAGAGCAACCCTTCTCCAACTCGAAGGTAACATGATGTCCAGAGCATAATTTCTTGTCAGTTACGAAGCAGTTATTGATTGTGACAGAAAGCATGACTAGTGAAAAGCTTTGAAATAGTCTGGGAGAAATGATGGCAATCAGGTGTTACTTTCTGAGATACTGAGCTACCCGACAGTGGAGAAATTATCTCAACAAGACATATCGAATGCTACCTACTGCATGTCTGATAACCTCCTCATTCCTAAAACCCTTTGTTTCTGGACACAGCCTCTTAATTTCTCCTGCTTTCAATGCTTAGAATTCAGTAACACATTTTAGTGTAAGAAAACTGTCATTTAAAGATTATACCTTACACCCAAAGGTGTTGAACCCAGTGGTTTTGTAAGTGATAAGCTTACATTTCTGACTTAATACTAAGTGACAAACACAAACAACTGCTCTATATTGGACTTTTCTTTGGACAGGTAAATTTCTGTAGCACTTTTAGGCTTAGATAACAGAGCAACTAATGCACGTAAAACTAAAATTGAAACCTGAGGGCTCCAGGATCCTCGCTGAGCAGCCAGTCAGGACCCCAAGCGACCCTCACCTTGCTGAGCAGCCGATTAGGACCCCAAGCATCCCTCACCTTGCTTAGCAGTCGGTCAGGACCCCAAGCATCCCTCACCTCTTTTAGCATTCCGCGTTGCCACCTCATGACCTCCGATATACCTGTTATGTGCAAAAACAAACTGTTGCAAACTGACTTTGGCGTTTTGACTCGCCATTAAGAACCATGACGTGTCGTGACGTCATGCGTTCATGCAGACCAGATCACAAGGCCTTCAGACATGGGATTAGCACACAATGAAGTTCCCATCAAGGCACAGTGTTCCACTCCGTAATCTTGCACATAAATCATATGTGGCCAAGGGAGGCAGAGGGGTGGATGCAAACTGTAATCACAGAGCAATCACTTCTCCCCACAGCGGGCAGCACTTTCATTAATAAGCCTCAAAGAGGGAATACAAGGTTATTAATTGCCAGCAGCAATCAGGGGCTGCTGATACACAGCAGAGGCTGGCTGATGAGAAAAAGGTACAGAGAGGCAAAGATAAATAGTTTGGATAATGATCTCCCAGACTTTAATTGACTTCAGTCTATCTGTGGTGCCTCTCAATGCTAAGGCCTTTAAATCTACAACTGTCAGCCTCAGTAGCATTGCACCATGACGATCTTCACCCTCAAAGAGCCTCTTTCTTAATTAGCAATGATGAGGTCCTTACAAAATTTTGACTTAGAATCAATTAATGGCGATAAGCTATTGACCTTCGAAAAAAATAAAATGTATTCACTTGAACCTTGTGTTTTTTTAACAGTCGTATTCGGCTGAGTCAACTGACCTTTTCTTGGTGAGAAAACAGGAGCAAGCCATAATTAAATAAATACGTAACTGATGATTTTTCCAGGGCATAAACAAAAGCCTAAACGAATTCCAAAGAGTAGAAACATGTCCAGCTGTGGTTAGAAATCTGACCTGCATAATTACTGCCGTGCAGCAACATAAATTATGAGACTGCTGGCCTGGAACTGACCACCACAGGGTCTATGCTCCTTGAGCCAAATGGTCATCAGGCACTAGAAAGAAAAAAAAAAAAAAAGGCATCTTGATCAACAGCACCAGAGTGAGGATTATTACTATAACTCCTACTTTTCTGAAGGAGTATCGGAGAAGGAATCACAGCCGTTTACACGAGCCACCTCAGACTGTTTTGAAGAAAACCAGCGAAGCTCTTCTTAATCACCCAATTAGTATACTCGATTTGATGCGTCAGCTTATTTTTCTTATGACTGAGCCACGCATTTAATAAAAACTTGATTGCGATTAGATTTAATAAAAAAAAAGATCAGCTAAATGGTCAATAGGAACCAGTTAAGACTAACTCACATGCTACACATTAGCTGCACACAGTCTCTTTGATACCAGCATTTCATTTTGTTTTTGATGTCGTTCTGTTTCTGCGGTGTAAACTTTACAACTGGACCGAATCATTTTGACTGATTTATTGATTAATATTTTGCTAAGCAAACATTTTCCCCCTCTTTTTTGGTCTCCAAAGAGCTGTATAGCCTGAAGATATCCCAAGGAATTACATGCCAATTTTAACAAAAACAAAGCCATCTAGCACCTAGCAAGCCTCCTGGTTTGACCTTTCAAATACGGTCAAATTTAGCCTTGAGAAGATAATAGGCACAGACTGACATAAAAGGATGCGACAAAGAAAAACGAAAGGGGCTGGGTAAGAACGAGTGTGTGGGAGTATATTTAACTTGTGGCCCACCTCCCCTCTGTGAAGCTGTCACAGTAAAGCGTGGGCAGGACAGGTCTTTGTGCCACCTATCCAGGGGGCATACTTTGGGTTTCTGCAAAAAGCAGAACTACTACTGCGATGAATGTGAGTCACAAGCTGCCTGCTCAGTCGCAAAATTGCACAAGTGCAGACTGAAACAAGTGCAGATTTATCACCTGCGTGCACGAATTTTATGCTGTTATTAAAGCAGCTCTTCATACCGCGACATAATGGCGAGCTGTATAATAAAGTAATGCATCACGCTAAACGCAGACATCAGCGGCGGACAGATAATTGCCCAAATGCGGCGGTGGGCAGCGATGATGGACGTGGACATGGGCTCGGGTTGCCCTGCGCAGAGAAACGTTTCAAAACGCAGGAACCAAAGTCGTGACTCTAAGGGCTTGTGGTTATCGTGCTAATGATTATCCCTCATAAGGGGATATCCAAGTTCTGAACATTAAAAAAAAAGTACATAGTTTTGACTGGGAAAAAGAGCCGTTTAAAATGCATTAGCACATACCGACAATGCCAACATTCTGAGAAAAATGAATGATGCGTTGATATTTGTTGCAAATCAGCTAAAAAGATTGGGAAATGCTAACTGACCCCAATACTGCTGGCATCAGCTTTGACAAGAGCAGGCATGACAAAGTCATCCATCATAATCCTAAAATCCTCTGTGCATATAGAAGCATTCAGTTTACAGCTTGATTTCCTGAACCCCATCTAACAATGCAACAAAGGCAAAAGTGCTTGTTTGGAGACTTTGTCGGAGAGCTTCACTATGTGATCAGTTGCAGAAAAATCATAATGAAATGCAGGTTTAATTGCTTTTATATGTCAATGGGGAGTGGACATGTTGTACACCCACCAAATAGGATAGTATGCTTACTTAACGCTAATGAGATAAGATTCCCAAGTTGATCACATTTACACTGCAAATGTAAATGCAAATCAACACAATTACACGGACATGATTTTATTATTCTCTGACACCGAATTGATGATTGCATAAATAGGGCGGGGCAGATTTAATAAATGCTCCTGCAAGTGTGTAAGAAATGATGAGAGGATATTGTGCCTAAATCTGTCATACAAGCAGTTATTTTCCGCCACTGCGGCGGCTAAGATGGGGCTTTGTGTAGCATACCTGATGTTTTCCAATTAATTAGGGTAGCGTAATCTGACGGATTAATGAAAGACATGCTGACAACCTAATTTAGTGCCTAATTTCGAGTGACACCTAAATTGCTTCGCTGACATCTTGACGTCAGTCTTTCACACATTTCTGCAGGGACACTATATAAGCAGACGATGATCCTCGCAGGTTAGTCAGCAGGGCACGGAACTGGACGACTCAAATTTCACTCAGTGACCACAGTTATAGGAGATATAGTCAGGTTTAAATACATCAGTAATGCCAGCAGATTTCTTTCTGATTAGTCAGGAAGTAAGAAAAACAGCCAGATGTTGAGATGTATGATGTGTGGAGTGTGTTACTGTTTATCCAGCCTCGTGCTGCACGCATACGGAAACTCCCACCCCTCCCCCATAAAAAAAAAACAAATGGCTATAAATCTTCTTTTATTGATCAGCCATCATTCAGCTGCAACCCTCTTTTACTGCTTGTTTTAAAGACGTCTGTTACTCAAAGTAATGAATGGCAGTAACCCTCCTAGCTGCTTCCGTGTGAGCGAGAAGAGCCTACTGCTGTCAGAGCAGATGTATAATCAGATGGACCCCAGCCTTGCAAGATAGGCATTTGATTACTCATGCCTGTGTAGAGATTACAGATATACCTGCTGTGCACAGTGCAAAGCCTGGCTGAAACAGGAGGCTGTGGACCATCAAATCCACGTTTGTGTGTCTCTGTATGGGGGGGAAGTGGGGCTTTTCCACCTCCTCTCTTACTGCCAAACCACTTCCACCCAACTTCCAGGCCATGACCCACTTGTTCTGTATCCATTTCCAGCTCTCGCCAGCCACCCTCTCCTTCCCTAATCTCCCGCCTTTGTCCTCAAAAAAACCCCCGATTTTGTATTGTTAAAATCGAGACGCCTCAGCAGGGTGAATGAGTAGGTTACATATGTCACACGGCTGGTGCGACCCAGCTGCCACTCAAATCTACAATTGAAGGTGAAAGTAGACACCACAATGACAGGCTGCCCTACCAGCGACATGTGTCTTTCTGCTCTTTGCAAGTGGAAAAAACACTAATATGGCTTAAATGAGGGCACAAAGTGCTAAATCCTTCATATCCGAGCCAAGGATTTGGTCCTAATTGAATTCTTTACCTCATAATATGCAGGGATTACACATCCCAGATTGTGTAGTAGCGTTTAATCGCCTTTCGAAACACCAAAAGAATCTTAAAGACTCATACACTTACAAACTGCTCATTTGTAATTCTGCACGTGCCCCTTCAAAGTTATTGGGGTTGAAGGAACTGCTTAAAAGGACAAAGTATTCTCGGGGCTATTGCAGGCAGTAGCTCATGGTGCCGTAAGTGTGGTGGAGGTGTCTGGGGGGGTGGGGGCTGTGACTGGGTGGAGGTTCCACACTGTGAGACAGTATACTGATAGTCAAGTGGGGCATGGTGGCTCAGCGGTTAACACTATTGCCTTACACCTCCAAGGTTGAGGGTTTGAATCTCACTTCCTCTCCTTGTGCATGCTGTTTGCATATCCTACCCCGGCTTAGCAGGTTTCCTCCCACAGTCCAAAGACATCCATTGTAGGCTAACTGGCATGTTCACATAGTGCGTGAGTGTATGTGGGACTATGTTCCCCACCTTGGCTCCAGGCCCTGCCTGCATCCCTGAATAAGGTTAAGTGATGTGGATGATAGTTGATGATAAATGCTCTTCTCTCATAGTCTCCCTCTATCCTCCTTGAAGCATTAGTCTTCTCTGTTTGCCTACAGACAGCAAATGAGCATCATTAGTCTGAAGAGTTGATCTTCACACATGTACTGGAATCTTCTCCTTAAACCTGACCCCTGGGGGAACCACACTACAAAGAGCCAGTTCTAATAATATTCACGTTCGCACCTTGATACGTTTATCTGCTAAAGTCATGTCAGCAGCTCTTAAGGGAAAAAGCCAAGCAGAGAAAAGCAGTCGGAGGTTTGGATTAGGCATTGAGTGAATGGTTGCAGTTAAGTCATTAAATACCCCCCTTTTACACAGCAAGTAATTGATATAGACATATAAAATAATCACAAAATGCTGCTCAAACATTACATTTAACGCTACCATCTTCAAGATCATTTCAGATCGACCTAAAAAGGCAAAACGCCACCCAACCACAGCATCTTCAAGGCAGTTTCCTCAGTTCATTGGGGAAAGTGAATGCCAGGAAAAAATGAACTGTATAGCCATGAAGGATAGAAGTACAGAAAATGAAGGCAATGGTAAGTATTTTATTAAGTGTCTGATCAAGGAGGAGACCTGTCCAAAGCATGGCTTTTTCTGTGTTAATATCATGGAATCTGCTCAACTTCACACTAACAATTGGCCCACTGGCTCCTTCGGAAAACATGTCCTATAGACACCTACGACTTACTACGCAATCACAGAGAAGATGCCAGATGACAGACAAGGTGCCCTAATCCACTGTAATGGGGGACAGGCGTAGCCGGAATTTTGACCATAAGTTGCATAACAAGAAGCTTCCCTTTGTGGTTAAAGATCTCATTTTTGTACTGGCTGCTCAGTATAGCAGCAACAAATCGATGCAGAAGATTAAATGAGTTCAGCTCAGGAAGCTACGTGTGTGGTGTTACCTCTCTGAGAAGTGACGACAAGATTTGTACCCCCAAAAACTACACTCTCAAGGCAGCTGTCAGAATCCCAAACAAAAAAAAAAAAAAAACACACTTAAAGACTGTGAAACCCAAGAATAAAGCACTGTTGAGATGTATAAAACTTTTTCAGAGCTCAAATAAAAAATTGCACCACATAATGATTCATTTGACAAGCTGTTCGACAATTGAAGAAAAGCCTTTTGATGCATTCATCAAACTTATTGCCAGTTTTCACCCAGTAATTTAAAGGCTTCTAGTCTCAACTGTGGTGTCCAGCCCTGACGGTCTTTCTTTCAGCAACTGACATTTGCACCTTTGATCCACACACGTGCCAGAATGCCCTTCTTTACAGACAGCAACAAATGGAAGAGCCGTTCCACCAGGAACTCCCAAGCAGCCAATCAAATAGTTTTTAGCCCAATTTTTGCCAGATGTGCCCCAACTCCACCCACCGCATCAATTTGTTCTGCTCCCGGTGGCAACCGACACAGCTCCACCCAGACATGATTCCTAGAACTGTAGAAGCTGCCTTAGAGGCTGGGATTTGCCAAATATGATTCAAGTGAATATAATTTCTTTTAATGCCCCCTTTAATTGTCGTTTCTTTATTTATTTCTCTCTCTCTTTTTTAATAAACTCAGGCAACCAGAGCAAAGGGTTTTGCTCACACAGTGACAACTGTGGAGGGGGGATGCAACTCTCTGTTCCGGTTTGGTTGAGCAGACAGAATACAAAAGAAAACCACCTTTTTTCCTAAAATGAAAGGCACAATGATTAGTATTCTTTTTAATGGGAGTTAGCCTGCCTGCATTTTCCTTCCTGGACCAATACAAAACCATCTCATCTGGCTCCTGTCCATGCGAAGGGGCAGCGGTTCTGTTTTGAGCTCCTCCCACCCTAAGGCAGAGCCCAGATGGCCTGTAAAAGCAGCTCATTTCCGCCCCTCGTATCCGCGATCTCGTTCTTTTGGTCACTACCTAAAGATCATGACCGTAGATGAGGATCAGAACGGAGCTCGACGGGTAAATGGACAGCTTTGCCTGACATCTCAGGTCTCTCTTCAAAACGACAGACCAGTATAGAGTCCGCGCCACTGCTGATCTACCTAAAAAAAAAAAACAAAAAAAAACTCTAACTTCCTGAATTTGTAGAAAAGCTCTTGCAGGCATTTGAAGTGTAGAAAAAAACACTCATCAATCAGAAAAAGCTGCAAAGTCATTAAAACTGCATGTGATGGTCCAAAATCTCCTAAGTCACTCCACAGCATGCATAACTACCTGTATGGTTTCCTACATCTCGTACAGGCTCAATATGTCATATTACGTGAATTTGTGTATTCTACTCACGCACGACTGTTCTTGAAATAATGTACTTCCAGTGCTGGTTTTAGACGTGTTCAAAATTTGCACTAATCATTCACGAGATACTGAACCACAAGGTCTCGAGTAAGTGACTGTCTGCTCTCCAGTAAGGAATACGTGTGACCACGTAATGTCATTTTGAATGACTGTCACCCAACATGTAAGAAGTTGCATTCTGCTCGCTGCTGTGTTGCCATGCACTTTGGGTTCCTGTAAGCTTTGCAGGAACTTGGTTTTTATTGCCATGGGGCGTAAAGACTGGACTGCAAAGCATGGAGTGTGTTTGTGTCCTCTGGGCATGATGATAATTTTACCACCAATGCTTCTCTTATACGATTCCTCATTGCAGTTTGACATTACATAGGGAATACGGCTTGAGCAATCAAAAAATATCCACTTCAACGTTGGAAACACACTTAAGGCTTCTGGTAATACATCGTCTCATTTTGGCACAACACACCGTGAAATAAAGCAAAGATTAATTTTTTGGTGTAAAGCGTCCTTCTTTTCACAAAAAAAAGGTAATCCCCTTCCTTTCACCTTGACTTGAGCACCACAGTCTGACGAAGTTTAATTTTCTCAATGAGGTGTAAAAAGAAGCCAGCCAAGCGTGAGATGTTATTTGGTGACCAGGTGGAGAGAGGTGGGCTTCCAGTGTCTGCCAGGATGTAGGGATTAAATCGCCTCTTTTTCATCTTTATTAAAAGAGCCCCTTCTGGCCCACAGACACTATGTACAGAACCAGCCTGCTCGTCAATGATTTGCTTGACCGGGTCAACTCCTACTCCCCATCTGAGATTTCATAAGATCAACTACAATCCTCTACTTACAGTATCCTATGGTCGCCCGTGTCCTTCGATCATTGGTTCATTCTCCACTGCTTATCAGGGTCCGAGGCACCAGTCTAAGCAGAGACACCTAGACCTCCCTCTACCTAGCCACCTCCAACAGCTCCTTTGGGGGAATATCAAGGCGTTCTCAGGCCAGTGCGTCTTCGGCTGTCCTCGGGGTGTGTTCCTGTTTGGATATGCCTAAATGCCTCGTTGAGGAGGCATCCTGGACCAATACCCAAACTACCCCAGCTGGCTCCTTTCCACGCAAAGGCACAACGGCTCTCTCTTCACCATGACAGCCTGATAGAGCATCCACGTCATGGCCAACGCTAAACTGATCCTCCTGTCAATCTCCTGCTACATTCTTCCCTCATAGGTGAGCAAGATCCCGAGATACTTTAACTCCTCCACTTCAGGCAATGACTGTTCCAACCAGTGTTCTACTAGGACATTTTGGGAAACAATAAATTTACTCAAATTAACTAAAGCTTTACGCTAATTATTTTCTTCCATATATCCGTCAATAGATATGCATTTTCCAAAATATTATATAAATGACTCTCTCTATGCAATTAGCTGTCAAATGATTAATAGAACATACTGTGAGGAGTCGAGGGAAGAGCTGCCAAAAAAACAAATCAGGGACGTCACAAAGACGTATTATGTGGCATTATAATGGCAAAAAAAAATGGAAATGGTTATGTTAAAGCAACAACAAAACTACTGAAACGCATTTAAGCAGAAGACCCCCCCACACACACACACAACAGTGGGTAAATCATTACGGTGCATCACCACCTTAATGACTGATAACTTGTGACCCGAGCAGGAAGTGGTTTGAAGAGCGAACGTGGGCAGATGTGGCAAGTGAGATTACATGAAGAACATGTCAGAGATGCAGCTAGATGTGTTTTGCAAGCAAGTGAGTAGTACAGGACCGCCGATGTCCCCCAACCTAGACAGTGCCAGGATATGGACAGTACTGATCAGACCCATCCGGCATGACCCCTCCTCATCTCCCCCATGAAACCCAGCACTGACACTGGACCACAAATGCTTGTTTGAGGCTGCAGTCAAAGCAGCCAAGCCTGTCCCAAGTATTCCAATCCAGTCAATGCCCAATGTAATCTGCACTGTGTGTTTGGGTTAATATGGATTCAAATGCTTGACGGTGCACTTAAGAAGGGAACAGTACAGTTGCCATGGACATCAGACAGAAAAATTTAACAGAAGGAAAAAGTTGGGGAAGGATGGAGCGATGGGAGGAGAGAGAGTGGGTGGGAAAATGATTTTCAGTTTTGTGTAATTGGCACAAACAGTCAGTAAACCAAGGGTATCCTGTCTTCAGCCTTCTATTAAAATGTAACATATGAAGTACATTTGCATGCTTCCAGCTGAGAACATCTACATTATTTAATATACATATATAGATATTTTCTTAGGTGCCAAGTGCTATTGTTGAAATGTGCAACAACACGGCAAGCGTGTCATAAACTGAAGTCTGTACAGGAACAGAGCCCTCGGAGAGTCTTCGGGAGATGCTGAAGACATGACTATCTGATTCAAGTTCACAACTGGATGAGATATCAGGCTCTTCTTTTACCGTCAGACCTTAGTTTTTAGCCCAATTTTTGCCAGATGTCCCCCAACTCCACCCACCGCATCAATTTGTTCTGCTCCCGGTGGCAACCGACACAGCTCCACCCAGACATGATTCCTAGAACTGTAGAAGCTGCCTTAGAGGCTGGGATTTGCCAAATATGATTCAAGTGAATATAATTTCTTTTAATGCCCCCTTTAATTGTCGTTTCTTTATTTATTTCTCTCTCTCTTTTTTAATAAACTCAGGCAACCAGAGCAAAGGGTTTTGCTCACACAGTGACAACTGTGGAGGGGGGATGCAACTCTCTGTTCCGGTTTGGTTGAGCAGACAGAATACAAAAGAAAACCACCTTTTTTCCTAAAATGAAAGGCACAATGATTAGTATTCTTTTTAATGGGAGTTAGCCTGCCTGCATTTTCCTTCCTGGACCAATACAAAACCATCTCATCTGGCTCCTGTCCATGCGAAGGGGCAGCGGTTCTGTTTTGAGCTCCTCCCACCCTAAGGCAGAGCCCAGATGGCCTGTAAAAGCAGCTCATTTCCGCCCCTCGTATCCGCGATCTCGTTCTTTTGGTCACTACCTAAAGATCATGACCGTAGATGAGGATCAGAACGGAGCTCGACGGGTAAATGGACAGCTTTGCCTGACATCTCAGGTCTCTCTTCAAAACGACAGACCAGTATAGAGTCCGCGCCACTGCTGATCTACCTAAAAAAAAAAAACAAAAAAAAACTCTAACTTCCTGAATTTGTAGAAAAGCTCTTGCAGGCATTTGAAGTGTAGAAAAAAAACACATCATTCAGAAAAAGCTGCAAGGTCATTAAAACTGCATTTTCCCTCAGAGCTCCCTGCTCTTCAGTGCTTTAATTCCGTGCTATTCAGATGTGTGTCAATGCCTCAGTGATGATCAGGCTGGACCTTGCGACAGCAAGTCAACAAACCAGCTGTTCTACAGAAAAAGTGTGTGTCTAAGGCCTTGTTAGATCTCGTTTTATGAGGCAATTCTGATGGGGCATGCAATTAGGACATCGATGCTGCTGTGTCATTCAGTCCAGGCCAGACCGTGCACCATTTCTCCCCGCACCGCGATTCTGCGGCCTGTGACGTGTCCGGCAAGTGAGGCACAAGATCGTCCTCCTGTCTGCTCCTAGCTTGTGATCCAGCTGCAAGATCATTGGCAAGGCTGACTACCATTTACTGCCAAAACAATCCACATAGGCAAAGGTAAGAGGACCAACATGCAGCCCTTAGTCGCAGTGTCCTACACAACCTGATCTACACCTGAAACATAAGCTTACATTTTTCATAACCGCAAACAAAAAACAATTAACACCGCAGTATAACATGGCACTCCACTACAGACTTCAGGCCACGAGATTTTTGCGGCTGATGTTTGTACTTTAAAATGTCATTCAAAGATTCAAGCCAACATCCAATCGGCATTGTATAGACCCAGATCCTGTTCAAAAAAGCTTAGGAAGTGATACAAGCTTCACAGCTGGTCAAGGAATGTTTATACTTAAAAACAAAGGCAATTTAAAGATGCCATTTCACCTGAACAAAATAGTGTGAGAAAACCGAGGTGGCTGGAAGAAGCCCACACCAACAGGAGACTCTGGACATGGAGAACTGGGGTGGGGTTCAAACCCAGTGCCCTGGAGTCATGTGGGGAAAACAGCCAAATGTAGTGGAGCTTGGAGAATGAGAACTTCCATGGTCTCACCCCCTTCATAAAAAATAAATCACTGAGGATGAGGAGGACATTTGAAAAGAGCATCTGACTGCTGTAACAGTCTTTTACATGATCCCCTAATGGATGTGTAAGCAGGTGGTGTTCTGGTCATCGCCAGTGCTCAGCCAATCAGCTTTGTTTGTCCCGCTGCCCAGTCGGCACTGTACTGAAGTAGTGCTAGGGTTCAGGACCATGGACAGCGTCCAGGTCACTTGACGTGATCACTGCATTCTACCCTGCTCAACAATGTAGTCAGCTTAACGAGAGACCATGTGGAGTGAATTAGACACCTGTTTTTGTCTGAACTCTACAACTTATTATCAACCCGCTTCTTCACAAAACAACCAGCAGCTGGACACCATTGGCAAAACTTGTCTCGTCCATCTGTGATCCAGCCGCATCTTCTAATGCGATGCTGCAGAACTCCTGAAGGCTGCTGAAGAGCCACAGTCACCTGCTGTTATTCCAAACTCAGGTACTCCACAGGCCAAATGGTTCCCGGGGGGGCGGGGCCAGCCCATAAATTGTCCCACTGGATGTGGGCTGCACCATAATAATATTTTCGAAATGCTAATAATGTGCAAAACTGAAAATGTCTAAAGGTCATAAATCATTCAAAGATTTGAAAATATTATGCATATCAAGTGGCTTACAAGTTGGGAAGCAAGTAAAATTTTGGCCAAAATAACGCATTTAACAAATGAGGGGTGATTTAGTGCTGAGTGTCCCCAGGGTTGCCTACTGAGAACTCTAGTCTGTGTAGTCTGTGACCCCAGGGGAATTTCACTACCTTAAAAATTGTAAAATGATCTGTTTCAAAGTAAAGCAAAATGTAGGCGTGAGGTTCGGCCTAGTAGACATGACTCGATTGCTAGCGGCAGTGGAGAAATCTGGGCGTAATTTAACAGAGCCATCTTCAGCCAAACCGTGCACATCTCCGATCAATTCAGCCCCCTCCCTCACCAGTCTGGTCACTAAGCTACCGCACACCTCTGCCTTGTTCACTGGCCTCATCAATAGGTCCCTTGAACAAACCATTCAACCTTCCAAAACAAGGCTCTGCTTTGTCTTGAGGTCATGGTGAGAAGGTCTCACCTGGTGGGGGGCGGAGCTCTAACCTACAGTCTACCCCATCACTGCGGTTGAAGCACTCGACCAGCAGGACCCCTCGCTGCATCCGCCTGCTATTCGCCGGCATTCAGGGTTATCAGTCACCATTAGATACACCATCCTCTACAAAGGGAAATAGACCAGTCAGATTGAGTTTCCAGCTGAACCAGTCTCAGCAGACTACCTGGCAAAATTAAACATTTACCCACTGGTTCTACTGCCACTTTGTTCATTCCACAGTAGTTTCAGCACAGAGTTTCCATTTATCTTCAGTCAGGCCTTATCCAGCTGGACCAGCCCAGGGATTAAGGGAGCGAGTAAATCGTGAGTGGCCTCTTATTCATATCAGAACACATGCAAGGTAAGTTGCCAACTCATCCTAGGCCAGGCTAGCTGGAAGAACCAATCATAAAGTCATCTACCCATCACCAGTTGTGCAAACCTTGTGCAGTATCTCATTTCTATTAATATACCTTCGCCATCATGAAGCCAGCAGCCCAATCTTAAAATAAAAGCACTTCTGATTGGCAGATTAGCTGACATATAGAGCCATTATGAACACACACACACACATCGTACTGTAGTCTTCTCCCCTTGAGAAAGCACTGACAAATGGCTGTAAGCCTACGTTGAACACACAAAGCCCTTCGAAGGCAGCCCATCTGTTCGGCGTCATAAAGATGTGTAAAAGACAAAACTTGGCAAATCTTCACAGGGTTGCGCTTGTCACGTCTTCCCGTCTGCTGCCATGTTTGTTTCATGCTCTTTAGTCAGGACCCAATGGCGGAACGGGAGAGACATGCGAAGGCTTGATTAGAGGCCAGCGGGGGATTTCTACTCTTTGTGAAGTCTTGCTCCTTCAATTTAGGTGATTATTTGTGTAGGATATTGAAGCACCAACTGATGTTGAGGCTAAATCAAATTAATCAACAGTGTGTGGAAAATATTCAAATATTCAGAAATAAGGATTACATGAATAATCTGAAGCCACACGGGTGAGGGGGGGGCTTGTTTAATTGCACGAGCTGGGAAATGTGCAATTTTCACAAAACAATATCATAGTCTGCCACTTAGGCCCACGACTGCATTTGTTAGCATCGCAGGCCGAACGCGTGACAGCAGCGTGTCATTCTGAGCCGTCACTTGTGCCAACACGCGGGCCCGTTGTACCCAGGGGCACGCCCGAAACAAGGCGGTGACGAGATGAGACATTGCACCACAGGAGCGTAGTGAGAGAAGTTCGCCTGCTCGACCCGCAGTACGCTTTTGACTGGTGTTAAATGGGTCACTTGTTAGCTGAGCACTCACTCCACTTGGACATTAGCCCTGGCTGAGGACAAGGTCCACACTATCCACACCTACGACTCTATCCTTTCCAGAATTTTCCATGGCCTTCAGTGCCTCTGAGCCTGACATGATCACACATTGTAAAACAGTTTCCCGTTCTGTAGTGTGACAGTTTGGAGGGTGTGGGGTCCAAGCCCATATGGTACAAAACACCAGCCCCCCCATGTCATCTCCACGCATGACAGCAGTATTGGGAAGGGGGGTAGGAGCCAGTTGTATGTCCTGTGTGCAGGGAGAGGAGGGTTGCTTAGCAACTTGACTTGGCACAGACACTTCTCTGTCTATCGGTCTCTGCCGAAATCTCTCTCTCGCTCATTCTCCCTCTCACATGGGCAGACACAAAAACGAGCGCTCACACAAAGTGCGGCGTGCCTAAAAGGCGGATTCCTGTCAAAATTACGCACGCCACATCAGTGGAAGAACAGCACGATAAAAGGCGTTTGAATTGTGTCGTCCCCGAAGCCTTCCTAAGAATAACGTCCCCTGAGGTCCTCTCAGGCCAGATTTGTAACCTCCTTGGGCAAAATCTGGTCTACTTTTCCTCCTTTTTTCACCTCCCCCACTTTTCCTTAGCTCTCTTTTCTTTGTCCTTCACTGAACCTTTCCTAATAAGAGATGGCAGACATCCTTTTCGTAAGCCAGCCTGTTCCTTTTTCATTATTTGCAGCTTTTGTTTGTATAATTGGATTCCCCCTTTCTTGGGTGTTTTCTGAGCTGTCAGACATGCTGAAACGCAGGTTTATGCTTCACTTAACGGAATTTAAAACAAAATATATTTTCTCCTTTTAAATAGCCAGCTCCTGCAAGCTTTCCCTCCCTACCACTGTTTTTCATGGAATAGCTTATACTTAACAATTAGAGATTAATTTCTAATGCCATTTTGTACATCGATTTTCATGCATGGATGAATTTTTCTTAAAGACTACCTTTTCCATACATTCCACCCTAGTATGGATAGTACAATCTATTAATCCTTATGCAATCCTATTAAACTGGCTCTTTTCACTATGAGATTTCCAGTCCTCCAGGATATTTTTGTAAGGATTGCAGCCCTAATTATATTCCAGAGAAATAGATAAAAAGAAACTATGCATCCAATTCTGCCAAATTAAATCAGACATGAAGAATGATTCAAAGCAGATTTTAGTTGGAAATGCAATTTAGTCCTATAATGACTTGTGACTTCCATGTGAATGATATAGACAGCTGGCCAGAAGTTCACTGGGTCAAAAGAGGGGGACAGTCCAACCGTGTAGCAGATCAGACCCCCAGGAAGAGCAGCCGGTGAAGGTTGGCATGCTCCAGGCGTCCACTCTGGGTGATTTACTTACCGCAGCACAGGCCAAGCACTGAGGGAATGAGCCTGACATCATGAAGGCCCTACAACTACTACAGACATAGCTCATCTGGAACTGCCTCTCCAAAAACAAAAAACCACACACACTCATTGCCATACTCATTTGTCACGGTGTGATCATTTGCACAGGTAAAGCCCAAAAGTGTTCAGCAAGGCATCAGATAGAACAAAACCACTGAGGCGGAGATCTGGGCTTCCATTAAGTAAAGAGGTATGAACTGACAGCATCCTCGTGGTGGCTGACAGGAAGAGACTAATGGATATGCTGGTTTAAGTCACAGAGAGACCTTCAAGAACCGGTAACTCGCTGAAGAATGAATGATGCCAAACCAGGAAGCTCTAGTAAAAATCATCCACATATCCTTTGGAGCTTTAAGAAGGCAGAGGAACCATGTGCATTGGAGTGACTTTGAGGCATCTTGCATCACAGCCTCGGCAATGGCTGAAATAGTGTTAATGTGCAGGATTGACCCTTTCATAACAGCCACAACCAACATCTCAATGGGTAACAAACAATAGCTTTCATCTACTCTATAACCAGTGTCTTAATGTCTGTGGAACTTCAGCATCGACTTCTGTTGGCTTGGGTCAGACTTACACAACGTCCACCTCATGACCTGACGGAGAAACTGTCAGTCAAAACGTTTTGTACAGTTAGCTTAGAATCAGGATTGTAAACAAAGAGTCCTTTAGGATTTATGGGAGGTCCAAGGTTTTAATAACACATTTGAGACGGCATATGAATTTAAACAGTTAGCCAAGGGCACGAGTAGAAAGCAGAGTGTAAGAAGGGGGGATATGATTCACACAGTAAGGAATCGCTGAGGTATAAATGGCTGGTTCATGGCATCCAGAAGGCAGAACATGTAGAGGAAGACTCAGTGACAAAAATTTTAATGACAAAATATTGTAATCCCAGTAAAGAGTGAGCCCTTTCTCCCCAATCTCGCAGCATGTCATTTTGCATGAAAGGAGGTCAGGATTATCAGGCTAGAGAGCTCGGGTATTCCGCAGACATTTCTGCTGATACGGAGAAGTGGGGCTTAATTTAAACAACCACCATTGTGTTACGATTGCTTGTGAGTGCGTCTTGAGACGGGACTGGAAAGAGAACCATATGACTCCGAGGTAGAGAATAGTGGAATCACTGCAGTGTGGGGGAAAATGAGCTTCCTCTTCAGGCAAAAGAGGGGATGGACTGAAGACAATAGAAAGATTAAACACAAAAAAAAAAAAATTATTTGTTGAATGATAACCGTAAAAAAAGAACCTCAGTATGAGAGACAAAGAGGCAGGGAATCAAAACAGGCAGTGAGCTGTAATGTCTGTCATTCTGGTGTCAGGACTCCAGCCTGGGTTTCAGGGAAATTAAAAGATCAGGACAAGCATCTGTATTAGGAATGAGACCACATGACCTGAACTACCACTTAATCAGCACTATCATACTCCACTTCTGCCTGAAATGGATGGAGGTCCCGTCATACCTGAATCCACCTATAGGAGTTACTGTTCTTACTGAAAATTCTCCAGGTCCAAGAATAGAGTCATGTGGGACTCCGTTGTTAGTGCTGTGAAACCATTTGCCAGATTATCTGAAATCTTTCTCATATGCAGAACATGTGACTGTGCTATTGAAAGATAGCTAGGATTTTATGTGAATCTCAGTGTCGATTAAGTATTTGAAAAAAAAATTTCAGCCCTTAGTTACAATACTCAATAACATAAATCTTTAATTATACGATCAAAAATAACTGAGTAACTGGATATTGGAAGAAATCTATTTGGATTCTTTTGCTGTATTATATTGTTTTGCAGTAGTTTGCAAAGCAGGCTGAAAATCTTTAATGCACAGACTCCTCTGGAAACAAGATTCGATGTTCTATTATTATGTAGCAAATTTGTTCAGGGCAAGCCTGAGAATCTCCAGAGATCAATGTCAAGATTCATAGTTCAGCGGCATGCTCATAAGACATGTGGACAGCTTTGAAACTATTGTGCAAAACATGACTGGAATTCTTGCTGTTTCAGCTGACAGGCTCAGTTGTCAGAGCATGGCAATCAGACTCTACTGTGAATTAACTGGTGCCAAACCATGTCCACTCAACGCATGCCAATACGCAGCAGCCATCTGCTCTGCAGGAGAAACCAACAAAAGGGGAAAAAAAGTGCACTTCATCTGAATTTCATTCTTTCTATTTTGCACTCTACACACCAAGAGGGACAGAAGTAACGGATAACGCAACAGGGCTGCTGTCTGCAGTCTCCCCAACACACGTGTACTTAATGATCCCTCTGAGAGTGTTAAGGCATTTAAAGATGTAGCAAAGCCTAATAGGGAGTGAAAAGAGAAGGAAAAATGAAGTGTATTTATCAAACCACAAGAACCTGGGGACATGAGTTTGCAATACTCCAGGCTGAGGGAGAAACTTATCTGCTCCACTACCACAACTACATCCCATTTCATTATTTTTTCTGTGTGAATCGTTCAAGTTGAGTCAGCCAAAAAAAAAAAAAAAAAAAAAAAAAAACAAGGAGGGAAGTTAGAAGAAAAAGATAAAATTAAGCAAAAGAAACATCTCAAACCATCTCGAAAAAAAAGGAACTTTAGTCTTACATGACAGCCCTTGTGGACTTTGTGAATAAACGACAGATTCCAGTTTTACCATTTTCTCTTCTCTTAATGCTTGTACTGCTCTGGAACGGTTATAAATAAACTCAATTGTTTGGGGTTGTTTGTTTTGTCAGGCGGTTGGTGATGCCTGGTAATTCACTATCTGCTGTCTTACTCCTATTTCCAGAAAAGCAAAATATGTAATAAAAATCTGATGCTTTGGAGAAAAGTACCATTTGAAGAATACTTACTAACGTATATACTTTATTAATAATGTAGAGTGCGTGTAAAAATGTAGTATCATTCAGCTGGAAATTCCTGTATTCGTTTCACTGTGCGATGAAGCTGTTACCCAGAGTCCATGACTCCAACCCTACCACAGACTGTGGGAAGATTGGAGGGGGGAACCTAACTAACCTGTAGGAGGAAATGAAAACCACAACAAGGGACAAGAAGAGACGCAGACCTCAGACGCATTCCGTGCCATAAGTGCGTTGCCTGAAACGCTGAACCCGAGATTGCCAGCCAAAATCATCACCCCGAAGGCGAATGTAAATCTTCACAGGAGATCGCTGTTCTAAAGACGCCAGTTGTGCATTTGGGAATCTGTCAAGATCACAGGAACTCTCAGCAGCATATATAAATGGGAATGACTGATGGCCAAGAGGGCTGGAACCTCCTGTGGGCACTGAGTCACAGTCCCCCAGTAATTTTCACCTTTGCTGCCTTTCTCAGTACAGTATGATGCCTTGTAATACCTGCAGCTCTTCCCCATCTTAGCTCTCCGCATTCTATTCTCTCCCACTTGTTAAATTTGTCACGTCATCTCATTTCCTAGTTTGTGCACAATCAGAGGGATTTATGAAACAGCGGGGGGGGGAATCGGTAATCTCTGTACCACTTCCTGAAACTTTTCATCGGTGAAAGTGTGTGCAATCACAGCAGATTTTTCACAGGGGGGTGGGAGTAATTTATATATTAATATTATTAATAATAATAATAATAATAATAATACGGAAAGAGAAGGTTATCAAATGAGATGAATGGCTGTCCGAAATCGAACTTTAGATGGTTTCATCCTTTTAGTCCCATTCCACCCTGTTGTAAAAAAAAGAACGGCTATGGTTATATAATAAAGAAAATATTCAATCCCTCTCAAAATATGTGTAAGCATAAAATTATCATGAAGTCCCAGTAGTTGGCAAAAAGGTCAACATGGGTTTAGTTATATTTTAAGAAGGATTTTTGTTTAACAGTAGGGTTCATTTTATGGGTGGTGTGTAGTTCAGTCAATTAGGAGCTGTGTGTCTTTTCAGAAGGTTGTCGGTTTAAATCCCATGACTGGCAGGGCAGTTTAATCATATTGACGTTGGTCCCTTGAGCAAGGTCCTTAACCCTTGCTGCACCAGGGATGCAGACAGGCACCAAGCTTTCCTTACTCATGCGTTGCTTTGGACAAAATCTGCTAAAAAAAAAAATGCAAATTGCTCACAAGGAACAAGACAGATAAGACGAGGACAGAGATTTGCCTCTGCATAGAGGCACGGCTATCAGTGTTTGCACTATGTTCCCTTTCTACAGGTCAAAACTGAAGCAGAACTCAGTATGTACATCTGAGAATGCTAATGTTCATAGTTGCCCTAAAGCAAAGAGCAGTTGGTGTATTTCAGTGTAACAAATGCATGAGGAAGGCATTTGTGCCACCCAGAAGGAAGACGCACCTCAGAAGCGTTCCATTACAATGATATGCACATTAGAACCAATACTTCCTTTTCCAGCCTCATCCATCCATCTATCTTCCATAACTACTCCACCAAGAGAGGATCATGGTGAGCCTGGAGGCTCCCCCAAGAAGAACAGGACATGACAGGATCTACACCCTTTACACATCACACTCTCTCTCTCTCTCTCTCACACACACACACACACACACACACACACACACACACACACACGCGCGTGCACACACACCACGAGCTAAAGGTAACATTGTTTCACCTATTTGGTGAGAACATGCAAACCGCACTCACGAGAAGCCAAGGGAGATCTGAACCCTCAGCTCAGCAGCTGTGAGGGTGTAAAGCTACCCTAGCATATACACTCTGAGCTCAAAACGGATGTAAAAAGACGTGTAGAAACCACAAAAAAAAACATCCTGCTTCTTTAACCGAAGACACAAAACAACCTACCTAACGACTTTGATGCATCTGCGACAAAAAGATAAATTCAATTCTGATTTGGCTAATGTGCCGATAATGCAGCAGAGCAGCGAGCTGCACATTTTAAGGTGCGCGTGAGGGCACCGGGAAACAAGAGAGGAAGTCAAGGTCGAGTGGATGCCTCTCGTGTTTCCCTAAAACGTAGTGAAACCCGCCGTCTGACTTCCCGAAATGTCGAGCCGCCGTCGCTTCATCGCAGCCCACTGCCAGTGACTTAACGTGCATTAGCAGACTCTTAACCGAGAGCACGGTGCAGTAAGGGATCGCTCTGTGCTTAGCTATGCATTTGCATAAACTTGTTAGGCCAATGCTAATGCACAGACTCCTGTTCCATTTTGCAAAGCCATCAAGGCGAAAGAACTGGAGTGGTTTGGGAAAGGTTACAATACTCAATAATATAAATCTATATATCAGTGCATGAACATTTAGGGGTGTTGCTTGGCTCTGTAGGTTAGGAGCTGATGACCAGAAGGCTGCTGGTTTGAATCCTATGGCTGGCAAAGTGTCCATATCACCACTGGTGCCTTGAGCAAGATCCTTAACCTCAAAACTGCTCCAAGAGGGCTCTGACATGTACATGTGTGTGTCTCATGGAGAACAAGATGTGTGCCCACACACATAACCAACCTTTAAGAGCATCCACTAAGGTAATGGTCACAAAATGTGAGAAGGCTTCAGCCCTCTGACCACATCTCCATGGTATCTCCCAGAGATCTCCAATGCATGCCCTTTACAGTCCCATCACAAGGGATGGGTGTCATGCTGCTTCAAAACTGGCCCTCTTCAGGAAAGCGGGGAGGGTGTCCTACACAATCAGAGAGTCAATTATTGGACTAACAAAAGATCTCATGATGATCAGAAACAAAATTTTAGTCATTTAGGTTGGCATCTGCTCCATTTTCTTAAGGGTGAACAAAAATAAACTTTGCCATCACGGTAAAAGAACCTTCATTAGAGTTAAGTGTCACGCTTGTTGCAGAAGAGCTTAGTTTTCAAGTGCGGACGATTCCACGCATCTCAACGACAAGTGACAAGAAGGCTGCTTCAGGTAGACTAGAGATATTAATATGAGGCCCATGAGAATAAGCAGGCTGGCTTCTCCATCCCCAGAAGATCAGAACAAGTTACTTGACATCTCCAGATTGTGGCTGCCCCCAACACAAACCCTAGATGGGCCCTGGAAATTGGCAGATTGCTTGCAACAAACATTTTCTCAAGAGGAACAAGCTGCCATCGACCGTGGATGAAACGGCATGTGCAGCGATGAAATTGGGCTGTGTTGGTAAGCTGTACTTGTTTTATGATGGCTCATGACCAACCACGGTAACAATTTTATGAATCGTGTTCATATGCCACATGGGGGAGGGGAGGGGGGTATTATCTCAGTCATGTCCCGGAAAGAGACAGGTGCACGTGTGTCAGATCTGGATAGTAAGACCTGATGTGATAAACACCGTCACAGCGCAGGATGCTGCTTCATATTTAAATTTACCTTCACACAGATGGGAACAGAAACGTGTGTGGAAGCCTCTCAGTTGTCCATGTGACCTCTACCTAGTGTTGTTTCCCTGCATCCTAATTCCCTCTCTGAAATTCATCCCCCGTGTAGCTCACTCCATGTATTCATTTATTACACATGCAGACGCTTCACGCACTCTGAGGTACAGACACACACACACACACACACACACACACACACACACACCAGTACACTGCACACAGCCTCCAGTCAGAGGTGCATAAGCTTCCTCCTGTTTTTTTTTTTTATGCGCATAATATATTTTTGAAAGCTACATCCATTAATGATTTCAGACTGGGTCTGTCATCTTCTTGGCCTTAAAATGAGTTCTGGCTTGGTTCTGAATGCATGAGGGTTCCTCTCAAAGATGGCGGAGCGGTCACTCTACTCAACCTGTTTTCGAGAGGTCATAACAGGTTTGTTACAACCTATAACCCCTTGGCTAAGGACCTAGCATGATCTCCCCCAACTCCGGGTGGATTCCCTGAAAGCATCAGGTCAGCTTTGACACTTTGACAGACTATTAAGTTTACCTGATGTTCAGAAAAACAGTGGAGATGAAAGTGAGGGTACTGAGCACAGTCACCTAACAGCAGCTTTACCATCACAGCTGTGAGACGTCAAGGGCGATGGACGTCAGGTCAGTGCTCTCGGGATGACGCCAAATTACCCAATGTCCACCGTGAGAAGACGCCACGTCGTTATGGCCAAGGCACACTAGATGGCACCCACAAAAGATGAAGCTGGAAAGATCCAGAAAAGGTTCTGCTGTGAGATGGAGGTCCTTATTTGCATCAAGCTGCACCCGTGATTTAAAAACACTAAGCTCCTCACCATCTGAGCATGAAAAAAGACAGCATT
Organism: Gymnarchus niloticus; assembly: GCA_009936485.2. NCBI lineage: Eukaryota > Metazoa > Chordata > Actinopteri > Osteoglossiformes > Gymnarchidae > Gymnarchus > Gymnarchus niloticus. The sequence continues at coordinate 657,043 of JAACJT020000096.1, forward strand.
TTTATTTATAAGACCAAAGGCTGATTGCTAAGTACCCTTTAATATAAATTAGCTTAATACAATATAACTCCGAAGCACAGGATGTCCATTCAATGACTGGCTCTTACCATTTATGATTCATACACTCTTTTCCATTATAATTCATGGCTTAAGACATATGGGGTCAAAAAATCTGCTTTGAATTATGTTAGCAAAATCCATTTATTTCTAAGGTAAAGGCCTTCCGAATGCTCACACAGACAGATTGCTGCATTGTGTTTTTAATCTAAGACCAAAGGATGAACAGATAAGCTTGGTCAGGCTTCCCCAAGCGTCCACTTGACCCAGCTAACTGCATGTGTATTTATTTCACCAACATCTACTAGACAAATTACACCCACAAAGCAACCTCCAAAACAAGGAGGCACCATCTAGGCTAAAGGAACACCACCTAAAGGACAAAACAAGGAGGCACCATCTAGGCTAAAGGAACACCACCTAAAGGATGAAACAAGGAGACCATCTTGAGGATTCCAGAATATTACACAACTAATAGGGAGAACGATTGCAGTTAAGGACTGTAGATGGACATCAATGTTCAGATGCCAAAAGATACGGGTTTGTTGATGACTTACTCAGCCATCTCCAGCTGTGCAAGTCACTAGAAAGGAGAACGATGTAGAACAAAACGGAGAGGACAGAACCGGAAAATGAAGAGGACAATAGGCTAACAAATAAAACTGAAAATTCATCACGACAACCCTGATATATTTTGAAACCCCTACACAGCGAGAAGCTCTGAGGAGAAACAGAAATATTACTAGAGCAAGATTTCTGGAAAACAAGTGTGAAATTGGGGGCACGGGAGCTTAGCGTACAGTCTGAAAATCCACAAAAGAGGGTAGCAATGCATCAGACTTTGTTCACTTCAGGGCCAGGAAAACAGCAGATGAATTTGCCCCAAAGCAGTCATCAGCTTTTTAAACGGGACTGGATTGTATCTGTACTGGATTTTTCTTTTTCGGAAATTTTCTTCCATAGACGTATTGCTTTCTACTTATCTCCTTGCGCTGCATCGTCTTCCGCTACCTATCCGAATCCACCCCCTAGGGTCCTGATGAATTATTGATGTCATTTTTAGCTGGCGGGACCCCTGCCCCCATTCCCCCCCCCCCCCCACCCCCACCCCCAATACTTGCTGTCTGCTGAGTTTGTTCTGCGAGACCCAGGAGCGTTTCTCAGCTGTGTTGAATCCATTGTTAATGTTCTCACAAGTCTGAAGCGAAGCCAGGGTCTCAGTATCAAAATCGCAGAAGCTTTGTTTAGCACGCATGCTCCAAAAAATAAATAAATAAATACATGTGCTGGAGAGACCAGACTCTACAAACTTGACCTTAGGATACAGTCTCGTAGTCATGTCTACCATGAGGTCACTTACATTAGCTTAAGTGCTAGCATTGGGACACATGTGGGGAAACTGTGATCTACTGGCCAGATATCTGGTTTTGCGACAGCCGTGAAGAGTCACCGTTAACTTAACGTTTAGCAAATGATCGGTGGCAAAGCGGGAAGCGGACGGAAGTCAGGCTGCATGCTCAAGACAAGCGTGGGCGGCTCTGCAGTCTGTTAGGTCTGGAACAAACAAACCAATCTTTCGTCCCACTCTGAGGTGTAAAAATAACCACTTTGTAATCATCATGAAGAATCGTTTTCATTATTGCGGCTGGCAAACGTCCTCCTGTTTTTCCGCACGGCCTAGCGCGGCCTCAAACACATGAATTAAGGGGTGGGTGAAAAGCACAAATCTGATTAAAATCAAACATCCCCAGTGGGGGCAGGGTTCAGCTCCCAGCTGGTCCTTCACCTACAGCCATTCTGTCATTTTTTCCACTCCGACAGACGCGTCTCCGGTCCCTCTCTGTTCCACTCATAGCTGCAGGCTGGCCGGTCTTCAGATACACATCCCACATGTCTAAAGGTCCTTGGGCATCCTGCATTCCACCATGTCCCTCAAGTAATAAACACCCACTGCTCTGTTTGGGTCTGAATGCATGTGAAGGAGAAACAGGAAGACCCTGCCTCTAACCCCAACATACAACCTGTAATTTACTCTGGGTTTTGTGTACACGTGTGTGCATGCTTATGGGAGACCAAAAAGCTTTATTAAATCTGATTAGAGGCCTTAACATTAGCAATATTGACATTAGCAGTGCGTTGTCCGTGCACATGTGGCGCATGTGTGTGCGTGCATGTGTTTACGCCGGCAGTCATGAGATCCCGTGCCAACACCATCTGTCAGAAAATCCATAGCGTGTGCGGAAGTTACAGCCCGTGCTGATCAGACTCGCCCAAAAGTAACAAGCTGTGTACGAGGCTGACATTACACAGTAGGCCCCACGCTGATCCAAATCATATATGATGTGTCTCCGAATGGTCTAAGCACGCGTGGGGGGAAGACTCATACTGAAATGATTAAATCGCAATTACGAATGCAGCTACAAAAGTCCGTCATATGAGGGTGAATGTCAGTTAGCAGCATGTGGTAAAGAGGCCTGACAATCAGTACGTTGATATGAGTTCTCATCTCAGCCTAATTACAGATGGATTGGTCGCGAATATTGAGAAGTTATTTGATATGCCAAAAGTAAGGGGAGCAGTCTCGGAATAGTGCCAAACATAGAGAAAATGTATCCACAGAGGAACAGCTCTCACAAGTGGATATGGTGAAGCTGTTAAAGACCACAAAAAGAGAGCCCTAAAAATGACCTCAGAACTGAGCAAGTACTACTGGGATCCAGGGCTGTGGCCTGCATCCATGGCCAGATGCACAAGGATGCAGCTCCTGGAATCAGGAGCACAAACCTGTACTCATAAGTGATGGAAAGTTGTAATAAGGCCAGTTTGTGGGGGTTTATGATGCCTTTGCATGGCCGTCTACCAGCTAAGGAATATGAGGCCATATTTCAGCACCAGCTGCACTCTATGATACCAACACTGACATTCCCATATTCCAACATGATGATATCCACATACATTGCCAAACACATTCAAGAGTGTTGTCATGAACGCCAACCCTGGCCTATCCTCAGACATGACCTACACAGACCTACTCTGCCACATCTGTGCACTCAGCCTGCACGAGTGTTTAATCAAGTGTTGAACAGGCGCCTAATCACCCCTTGGATTAATTAGACCCAGAAAGCCCTGGGGGCCATGAGTAATTTGGGAAGGGCTGGTAGGGGGGAGAGGGGAACGTACACTTCTCGTGAGTCAAGCAGGTTTCCCTCATTCTGGAAGAGGTTACCAATTCCCAGGCTCATTCATATTTAATTTTGCTCTCCTCCCTGCAGCTATGCAAAACAGGTAACCAACCCCACTGCATCTCCTTCAGATTTACAGCCATTGCTGATTCAGTTCGCACCAAGGCAATATAAACTGAACTTGAACCCAAAGTGCCCTGGACTTAACTCACTTTACACCCATAATCATCTGGAATTGTATTAGTCCTTGCAACCTTGAACAAGATAGGTGGTTGATGGATGGATGGATAGACATTTATTGGTGTTCCCTGGTAGCTGACTGTAAAAGGGTAGACAGCTGAATTCTAGCAGAAAAGTTAGTTGCGTAAAAGCCTGGGCTGCAAACTCAATCATGCTGGCTGATCCAGCAGGTTGCAGAACCAATGTGATATGGTGAGACCATTGCACCGATTCAAAGGGTTTTCAGCTGAAATCCCAGAGGGCTGTGGGATGCTGTATCCTCAGAACGGGGAGAATCTGAAGACTGGAATGAGCTGAAGGAAAGGATATGAGTGGGATAATGGCTGATTTACTCTGAAGGTAGAAGGATTCCCTGCTATGGGGATGGTGAAGACCCAAAAAGAGAGGCAATCAGAGCCAAAAGAAACTATTGATTACAAATGATTTTAGGAGTCTATGGGATGTGGATGATTGGTGAAGGTGGTAACTGAGAGTGACTGAACAACCTGGCATTAAAAATCAAGCCATGCCACAAAAGAGCAGCCTTGACTACCATTGCTCAAAAATATGAAGGACATGTGATAGGACATACAAGGTCTTGATGGGTTGTGGGATTTGTAGTTCATTTGTACAGCTTGGACATGCACATTGACGTTCACTGAAGTTAGCAGAGAATGTAAATGGCATGACTCAATAGTTCTACAAGAAAAACACTTGGGTTTGATTTTCCTTGAGAGGTTAAGTTTGAACAAATGCAGATGCTGCAATAATCCATGACATTTAGGATTTGATGTAAAATATATCATGGAAATTACAAGAGCATGTCTGGAGCTAAATCTGGATGGACTTGGGGCATTTACAGAATAACCAAAGTTTAATAAAGCCCCATGGGCCGGTAATTGTGACTCTCTCCCTCTCAGTACTCAAATTCCCCTCCATCTCGAATTGTGTGGTGTGACAAACCTAACCTGACAGACCAGACTGTCGCATAACTCAGTACTCAAACCCTGGTGCTGCCATGTCAGATCCTCCACTCTCTTCCCAGCCTGTCAACTTCATTTCTCGGATGTCTACATGATGCCTGATACGGCTTTTCCATCTCCCACCTAAGTACATCCCAGCAGAAGATGCCCTGGTGGTTAAGACCACAGGTATACAGCATAACCTTAAGGCTGTCAGTTCAAATCCCTGAGAAGACACCTACCATGACCTGGAACAATATACCTCCCACACTGAAGATAGTCAGAAGCCTACTGCAGCACCCCAGATAAACTTGATGCTGTACTCCTAAATAGGAACAGATCTATGAGAAAAATTAAAATGTGCTTAAAAATGGTCTGGATAGCAGTAGATTAACAATGCAGGGTCATATCCTACAGCGAATAGACTACTGAAGTAGGAGGTGCGAGTCCTGGTGATCAGCATCTGACTCTCCGGTCATATCCTACAGCGAATAGACTACTGAAGTAGGAGGTGCGAGTCCTGGTGATCAGCATCTGACTCTCCGGTCATATCCTACAGCGAATAGACTACTGAAGTAGGAGGTGCGAGTCCTGGTGATCAGCATCTGACTCTCTACCAGCCTGGTCACATTCATTCCCTTAAAGACATTGCCGTTCTCTTCCTTAGCCAAGGTGCAGCAAATGCATCACCACAACACCACAATTCAGCAAATATCATTTAAACAGCAGCTAAAATCCCCGGTAATAAATTCAAGTCCCTGAATGCTTGCAGCTATTTTGGGTTTCATTGAAATAACATGGGTTGTGGTTAATGTACTTACTCTCTCCACATCGCTATGGTTATTAGGGGCAGCACCTCCAATTCTTGTTTCCAAACACTGACATTTTGAATTTATTAGAAAATTAATGTCCGGGAGAATGCCTGAACACCTTCTCTACCTTGGCCTTCCCCTTGCCAGCCCCCCAATCAGCTGTCATCTCTCTCTCTCTCTCTAAAATCCAGTTTTATTTGCCTTCTTTCGTTGTTCATAACATACTTGTGGTTTCGTACACTGGTTCTTTTTTTGACGCCTGCTGGGATCAAGTGTGTTGCTCCAGCATATGGAGGGGGTGCCACCTGAGGCTTGAAGCCCCAACCCTCCTCATCTCTTTGCCTTGCCTCCTGGTGTCTTCATCCAACCCTCCCACCCCGGGGGCTCCCAAGTCACGTCTTGCCATGTAGCAGCCAGGGAAAGTGGTAATGGCACAATTTTCACCGCAGGCCAGCAGCCCACACATATTTTAGCGGGACACGGCTAGTCTGTCACCCGGTGTTGAACAGCAGTTACATCTGAATCTCGCCCAGCCAAATGAGGTGATTACAGCACGAGTTCCCAGAGAGGCACAAGCTCGCCATTGTTTAATAAACACGTCTTCTCCCCTCCCGCCTTGGCTGTCAGTTGAATTTGTCCCTGTACACATTTCCAATGCAGTACACCTTCAAGTGGCCCTTCTGGAATGGTCCTCAAGATGACCCCTGCGTGATTCGTGTTGAGTGGTTTCTCACTGAGTTAAAGCAAAAGTGAAGCCTTGTAAATATGACAATTCATACAGTCATCCATCCATCCATCTATCTATCCCAGGCTGTACAGGGCACAATTGGCATTTTTAAAAAGCTCATAATGTGTGAACATGTATTTATAAGTGCATGAGAGTATGGGGACATGTTTATTATCATGCTCTGGGGACACAAAGTCCCCCAGAGGAATGAAAACCAGTTACTTTTTACCTAATGGGGACATTTGTCATGTCCCCACAAGGAAAACTCAGTTTTATAAAAATCTGTGAATGCAATCAAAAAAACCAAAACAGCCAAAACTCTTGCATTTTGTTGGGTTACTTATGGTTAAGATTAGGGCTGGGTAACGATTAGGGTTCGCATAGTTATAATTAGGGTTAGGCCCATAGAAATGAATGGAATGTCCCCACATTGTTATAACGATGTGTGTATGTATATAAAAATTCATCTGGGAAAAAGGCAGAGAAAACTGGTTAGCCAGTGATACATGATTTCACCATGGAGCTTGTACCATAACCCAGCAGAGGACTGGGGGAAAGCCCAGGGCAGCATGGTAAACAGAACCATGCAACGCAGGGATTTTGGAACAGACCATAGTGTTACCGGGAGATGTCCTACTCCGCGGCTTACGGCAGCAGAGGGGGAAGTAAACCACTTTCACACTAAACAAATGGAAAATTGCCATTTTGGCAGTGAAGCGAGTGGCAAACATTGCACATGCAATCCCTCTGAGCACAAATGTTCAGGTCTGATATGGGAGGTCTTGTCTGGATAAAACAAAACTCAGCAATATAAAGGAAGACAGGGAATTAGGAAACAGACGAGCAAGGTAGTTCCCATTTATCAGGTACTGAGTCCATTCCATGACAGTATTGTTCAACACCTTCCCTCTATATTTTATACACCTATACCCTGTTATCTGAGGGCGACTGGTGTCTATAAACTGCTCAAGTAGCTCAGACTTGTACATCGGGAAGTCATTTCCATTGCTTCTTAGTGGGAAAATTATAATTGGTTCCAAGACCATCCAAAACACTCCAAATAATCTCCACAAAATATCCCTAACACTCAAAAATACCAATTTCAGCATGATAAAGAACACTTTAAAGCACAAATTACCAAGAAGTTAATGAGGCAATAAATATGGATGTGTGTTTACATGCAATCATTTTTGCAGCACCAACATTACATATCGAATAGCCACGGGCATTTAAAAAAAAAGAAGTCATCTATGTAAAATAAATAAACGATATTCAAAAAGAAAAAAATAAAACCTACTTACTGTAATGGTCTGTTCCTGTAATGATTTGTTACTCGGAACTAGTAAATTGTGAAAATTTGGAAAATTTGTTGACGTGCTCTCTCCTGCACTTCACTTCTGCGTGCGTGCGTGTGTGTGTTTGCGTGTGTGTGTTTGCGTGCGTGTGTTTGCGTGCAGAAAAAGTCACGTCAACGTTACTTGGCTCTGCATGCTTGGCTCGGTGCACCTGTTAGCATGTACAATCCAACACATTACAAACGATCCACGCTACATGGATGTGCCCACTAAATACCAGCCATTGCTCCGTACCACCTGAGCGTCAGCTAACGTTCACGTTCCAGAAATACACCCCTCATCCGGGGTATGGCGCTCTACAATTCGCACATTATCCTTAAAAAAAGAGCTTCAAGACTCCCGGGTCCACTTCTTGACTTCTTTTATAGATATAATTGAAGGAACCTATTGAATGGTTCTGAACAGCCCTGTAACCACGAAGATTGCACATGGACTTGAGTTGAACTATAAATAAAATGTGCAGCACACAAGCGCTAATGGATTAGCATAAACATGCCGGCATAAAAATAAAGGGCCGAAGAAAACCATTTACATCTTTAACCATTATACACAATGAAAAAGCTGCATTGAACTCAACCGATAGTGAAGCAAAAACAAATGTTAATTTGGATTATAAATTTTTGCTAACATCTTGCCCTTTAAATACAATAAAGGTTTTCTTTTCCTTTTATTGCCATCGGTCCTTTAGTACTGGAGTTAACATTTAATTATTCACAAGGCCTGGGAGGGAGAGACAGGCCGGGGATGCTGGAGACTGTAACAAATAAACGAACCGGCTCTTGAAGCACGGGAACACCGTGGTGTTGAGCATCTAACCAAAGCAACATTTAGAAATGAAACCAGCAGAGTAAACGGGTCCTAACTCAACATCTGACCTCACGTCACAGCTCACATTTCGAGGACGTGCTCCAAATCCACCCGGCTGGCCCTATTTGTACCCTAACAAGGTGGTACAATCATGGTCAGCTGGGCACGCATTCAGGGGGCATATGAATACATGGCACTGGTTTCTATGGTGATGTAAAACAGATGCAGATCCAACATACGCAACATTTTCTTGAACTTAGAAAAATGAAACGCTTTTCTTGATATAGAAAGGCGTTTTTCATGGAAGAGCTTTGTTTAATAAACCCTGCCGTATTGTGCTGTGGTATTGGGGAGTTATTGACTACCATACATCAGCCAAGGGTGTAGCAGTTCAAAAGTGGGGGGGGGGGGGCATAATTACATTAGAGATTCATTTTAATAACACAGGGCTATTTTATTGGGAGGGGATCACTGCTGGGTTATGAAACTGCTTCAAACCTGTATTGAACTGGCATTAAGGTGAAAACAGCTGTTCTGTCTGGGAGGGTCATACCACCTTAATTTCCCCTAGAAGAGTCTGAGATTCTCGTACCACCTTAAATTCCAAGCAGCAGCAGTGTTTCATCTCTTTAACCCTAAACCTACAAAATCACCTGGTCCACTCTCACGTAGTGAATGCTTTTAACCACTACCCCAGAAATGGCTGATCAGGGACCACAATTTGCTGGGTTAGGAATACACAAGAGCGGGGTCCCGACCTCCTCAACAACTGCTGTGAATAAATCCACACAGAGGGTTGTTTTTTCAATGAAAAATTTAAAGTCCGAAGAGGGAGTATCTGAAAGAAATATCGGCAGAAATGTTCCACACTGGCCATAAAAAAGGACATAGAACACACACAGGAAAAAAACAAGGCATTATTATTTGTGGCTTACTTATACTACTGAACAAAGAGTGTTTAAAATTTATAAAATCAGTCTTGACACCTGTGGCCGCCCCTTCAGATATGCACCGTGCCTCTTCTCAGAAAAAACCCACAATGAGTTGGGGTCACATAAACAGTCACGTGCTGAATGTGCCTATCTCTATTTCACGGCCGCCTGAAAGGTCCTCCTTTGATCAGATCTCCGCTTTTCCCAAATGTAGGTCAAATGAGAAAAAAAGCACTCTTTTGTATTTTAAGTGATGTAGTCCTGCACAACCAGGCAATAATGGGTTTGTTAAAACGCATCGTTTTTCCACAGCGGGACGAGACCTGCAATAGAGCGGCTGAAGTCAGCTGCGAGGCCCTGCCCCCTCACATTTGCAGGCCCCAGAGGAAACAGGATGATGCGGGAATTACCTGCAGGGGTCACCATGGTCACACCTGTGAATACCGGAAGGCTGCACTCAACACAGGTTCTCACATTAGCCTTATTGGCGTAAGCGCTGGCCCAGACTCCTCCTGGAGGACGACTCGTTACTCGTCCTCTGTTTTACGGACCTTAATATTTTTCAGATATCCTCTGGAGCCTCCTCTGTCCAAGGGCTTAATATTTAATATGTATTCTACAGCAGCCATGACTGCAGGTCCTTAATAATCGCAGCTGGATGGGATTCAGGTCACACAGCATGAACGCTGTAGTGCCGGTCTTCTAAACCAATCGCCCCGCAGTCCCTGATAGTCAGAAGTCCTCGCCCCCGCACCACCTGATGGCCAGGGGTCTTCTGCTTCACTGGACTGATGGTCCTCACAGTGCAGAGGCCTCCCGCACCGGCACTGCGCTCAAGTCGCCGAACACACACACACACACGCCGACGAAAACATGATACCATGCAAATAGACAAACAAAGCAATTTTGTCCCACTCTGCATGGAAGCAGCCAAATTTAGACACTGGCTGGTCAGTATTTTTCACACTGACTGAGCAAAAGTGATGTCATCTAGAGAAGCCACCCAAACAATGCTGCTGCATTCTGACGGCAGTGACTTCATCCCAACATGTCGCACAGCAGTGTAACAGACGCTTTTCACAACCTCCTTCATTACTAAGGTATTTACATTAAATCACTGAAGGGTACAACAGCAATGTCTCCTGCGGAACAGAACTCGCCATGCAGTCATACAGTGCTTGATGAGACGAGTTACCGCAGCCAAACTTGATAGCTCTGACACGACTCGAGCTCACCCTGGCACATATCTGAAGTGAGGAAGGAGGGAGCAGACACCCAGACTGTCCATCCTAATCCCCCAGTCTTTGGTTCATGTTAGAAAGCCATCCAACCCCTGAAATTCCGGGGGTATTCCGGAATGTGCCAGAAGGCCAGACTTGGCTAATTACAGCTCCTCCTGGGCAGACTCAGGGCAGATTAAGCTATGATCCGAAGGCCCCTGTAGGTTGAAGAATGCTTGGCTGGGTGTGATGTGGACCCGACTGTGGAGGTGGGGAATAGTCATGTACTGCTTCTCCTTGAAAGAGAAGGGAGCTCAAAGCAGAAGAGTTCTCACAGAATTCAGTTCTCTATGACAGTTTTCAAACAGTATGCAGATATCATATTACAAAATGGCTCCTTTAGTCTTTGATACTTGGTTTAGCCAGAATGACCGATACTATGAGAGGTAAATGGTTTCATTAAAGCCATACAGGTCACTGTAACATTTCTGCATGGAAGCCTCCATCCTCATGTCACCAGAGTGTACATTTGTAAATGCAGGTGCACTATATGGTCAAAAGTATGTGGCCACCTGCCTAAAAAGCACCTCATTCAAATATAAATACAAAGTTGGTCCTTCCTTCGCCGCTATAATAGCCTCTACTCTTCTGGGAAGGCTTTCCATTGTTGGAATATTATTGGGATTTGCTGCCATTCAGCCATAACAGCACTGGTGGGGTTGGGTCTTCAGTTCTCTTTCTATGTGCGTGGCCTACGAGTTCACAGCTGAACTCTTGTTGTTTCTAGATGTTTCCACTTCAGTTTCACTTTACTTGCAGCTAACCAGGGCATAAATCTGACAAACTGACTCATTGGAGAGTTGGCATCATATAATGGTACTATGTTGAAGTCTCTTACCTCTTTAAAACGACCCATTCTGCTGCCAGTGATTGTTGATGGCGATAGCGTGGCTGTGTGCTTAATTACACACCTGTGTCAGCAGTGGGTGTGGCTTAATTAAGCGATTTCATTAAAGGGGTGGCCACATACTTTTGGCCATATGGTGTACCATTAGAAAAGATTTCTACTGCAGGAAGGAGGAGAAAAACGACAAGAACTTCTGAAATTCTGGCAGGTTTCCCCTTTGAACACTGCTTCATTTGGAAAATAAAATGTGCCGATATGCTGAAAATTAAACTGTTTCTTGCCAGATTTTTCAATGAAAAGTAACAGATCACCATGTTCTCGTGATTTTTGCGATAATGTATTTTTATTAAGTACTACCTACAATTAAATTGTTGTTCTGTCTAATATTACAAAAAGACCCTGAAAACCAGTAGAAGGTGAATTTAAGACAAAAGGCATATGAGTCTTGTGTACATTATGTGCTGTTTCCCCTCCCTGGAACAGCATTCAAGCACTCAGTTAAGGGGCATTCTGTATTAAGTTAGAGAGAGGCCCAGCAATGTCTCTATAACTTAAAGTAATCAATACTTTCAGGCCCCCATTCCTACCTTAACTCTGGATGACTGGGACTCTACAGAGAATTGACTGGAACTGGAGAGATGTTAAGCTAAGTAATCAGACCTGGACAGGGTCACCGGTTCAGGAAAGAAAACAAAGCTGTCACTGGGCCAAGCCATCTCGCCTCACTCCTAAATTCGCACTCTTTAGTCCTTCCTCACCACTGAAACCCATTGAACAAAAGGTACATAAATGATTTATAGGAAGAGGTATGCAAAAAGATGAAAGAAGCAAGAATCAGGGGCTTTTAAGGTTGTAGACTATCATATTCAGGACATGGCTGAGAGGGGAGCTCCCAAATCACCCATGTAGACCATGCCTCCGTTACAGAGGCACGGAAAATCAAACAACCACGTTTCCGTACTTCTCCACCCGGCTTGAAGGCCGCGGACTACCGCGCACTTTGTCTCTATCCACGAAGTGAAGCAACATCACAGTTCTACAAGTCATACATCCAGACCGCCTCCAGCCTTACGCAGGGCTGTCCCCAAAGCGACCTGAGGCAGTAGTGCTTCGACCCCGCTGTTACGTCCCTGTGTTGCGATCGGAATTTTGAGCAAGCGGAGGGAGGATGTCGGGGATGAAGAGGCACCCTCCAGTTCTTTCCTGCGCCCCATAGCATTCCGACTTCCAGTCTGGGGGTGCTAATTATCACAGCAGCAGGTCCAGTCACGCTGCGGGGGGAGGTGATGCACGTGACCATGGCAACCAGATAATGACCAGGGCTGTTTCTCACCCCACACAGCTTCCTGGTGCTTTTTTGCACTCCTAAACCTTGAGTCTGTCTGGTAGCAGGGAAAAGGCCTTACGGTCAATGGATTAAACTGCTGCTGAACAGAGTTTTACATGTGCAGAACACCTACACTGGTGGAAGTCTATGGCATTGCTACCTTCTGGGCTGGAATGTGATTGGCCGCTTCGCTATCCTAGTCTACAGATCCTGTCTCCAGACTTTGTCTAAATGGCCTGACATCCAATTCATCAGACGCTATCAGTGAACTGTGATTAGCCATTCTGCTATCCTATCTGTTACCAGATAGGATCCAGCACCAGATTTTGATTGGTTGGCCTGTGATCTAATTTCTCTGGGCTTTTCAGTGCATTGTTATTGGCCTGTCTGTTACTCTATCCTTCAGATCCTGTCTCCAGATTTTGACTGGCTGACCTGAGAACTAATTTTTCAGCACATATGACTAAACTGTGATTAGATGGATTACATTCCCAAGCACACAGAGAGGAAAAAAGCATCAGTGATTACATGTTTTTTAGTAAACACTCTATGATAGTGAAACATCTATATCTGAGCAATCACATCACCTGTTCAAGGAATTGTGGGATTTAATTCAAAGCAGGTTTCTTATTTTTTCTGGCTTGTGCTGACCATGAATGTGGTAGCCATTGTAGCTGTTCCTTTACTCAGCTGACACCTCGATCCCAGCACAGAAACCGTGTACAGCGTCGTCACCCAGGGAAGGTTGCTGACATCACGTCTGCTTAGCCGACTTTGATGTCTCTGTAAAGCGGGGGCATAGGTCTTCAGCGCCGTCTGAAGCGACGCTGACGCATACGTGGGATATTAAGACCAGCTGGGCAGACGCATAAATAACACAGCCGACGGGGTCGCACGGGCCGATGGCATCAGACGGGAGCAGTGCATTTGAATAACAGCCTGCGATCATCGCAGACCTCAGAAAAAGAAATGATTTCCTTCAAGACACCGCTCACACGGGGATGGAGGTGGCGGCCGTTACTCGTGTCACGTTGTGTCTAGCAGTTCTTCATCCCGATATCTGACATTCCAGCCGCCCTTCCGCTTGTGCTTTTGCCACATTCGCAGGTAACGCGGAGACAATTTCAATCAGGCTAAAACAAACAGGAGAAGCGCATGCTGTTCCTTTTATCAACTGCCAGTGGAGATGAAACAAGCTTTGTCTCGGATGTGCAGATGTAAACATGACCGCACACACACATCACTGCAGCTTGGCCACGCTCAGAAAGCCCATTATCTCTACGTTAATTATAAAAATATCACAGGGGGTGCACAAAAAAACCATGTTTCTCCGACGGGGGGAGGGGGGTTGCAGAGTGAGCCCCTTCCCTTTAATTTGCCCAGTAACTGAATTCAGCCTCCCTTAACCTATAAGGAAAAAAAATGTCGTTTTATTTGGTCCAAAAAGCTGTATCTTTACAAAGTGCATCCAAAAAAATGGCCTTTCATGAATATGGTGTCTTTTAAATCTTTGGGTTAGGGATTTAGATGTATATTCAATGCTTGCATAAGTCTTTGGTAGGCATAGAGAAATGTTGACGTCCATTTATTTGGCGAGTATGTGATTATTTGCTCAGACGGAAAAAACATGATGAAGCATTAGAATAAATGCGATAAAGGATAATACAATAATTGAACATTTTCTTCTGTTCTTCAAAGTGTTTCTGATAGCTGGTTGGATGGCTGGAAGAACACAGCTTTGCTTCCCAAACCTCTCCTCAAGAGCACCATGACCGTTCCACACATTGGTTTAATTTCACTGCCATCTACTTAATTAGTATACTTAATTAGTTAACTTATGAGGTATTGATTGAAGTTGAACAAGATGTAGTCATAGTGGAGTTCAGTAAATAGATGACTATAGTGAAATGTAACTGCAAATTCTGCTGTGACTTGAGATGTTTTGAAAAAGGTAAACTGACATCTACGTAGACTCAGTTTCGCATCAGTATAAACATATTTTAAAAATAATTTTATTTGCATGCCTAAGACGTTTGCACAGTACTGTATATTATTGACGGGATAAATGATGCTTCAAAACCCATGGTGGGTGGGAGTATCCCGAACTGACCTATCAACAATGGCTCTAAATGAGGCTTCAAAACCCAAGATGGGTGGGAGTATCCTGAACTGACCTATCAACAATGGCTCTAAATGAGGCTTCAAAACCCAAGATGGGTGGGAGTATCTTGAACTAACCAATCAATGGTAATAGCTCGAGATACACCTTGAAGCCTCATTTGTCCCATCACCACTGTATTTACATAAAGTATAAGACAAGAGGGAACATAATATAAGTATCTGTGGACAGTTTTCCCCTGTGACAAGCTTATGGCAGGAATGTTCCAATTCTGCCTGTTTAGATGGCACCCAGCGAGACGCGACCTGGGTTGTACTCTCCTCAAAGACATGTTGGCTTTTTAAGCTCGTTATCAGGAAATTCATGCCGGTGACACAGCTGTGCCATTTATTGTGCCTTTTTCAAGGCACCTGCATACCCAGCGCATCTTAACCTTTAAAATGTGTCATGTAAACACTTCTCCGGGGCTGCCTGGCGCTTGCATGATCTAGGGAGGGGAGGGGTTATTCTGTCGGCTCATCCCCCAAGCTGTCGCTCCTTCCACAATCTATTCACCAACCATCATTCTGCCACTGGGTTCAGCGAGGCCACAGTGTGATAACGGCAAGGCCACGGTCAAAGAGTATCAGCTGAGCAAATCATTATGGGTTGGAAACGACACCGGAGTGCCAGCGATGTGTGCTACCATGCGAGCTCCATTAGAAATGTGCCTTTTGGCTGGTCAAGGGAAGTGTGAGGGGACACATGGCTGCAAAGTGAAGCAGTTCACCGAAGAAACGACTACCTTGGTGGATGAAGACGTGGCACGGTTCGAATGGCTAACCCTCGCCCTGATAAAGTTACACGACAGACAGGCACGAACCCCTGCTGTCAATTGTCTGTCCATTCGGCCGAGTAATCAGAGGCAAAAAACAGAAAAACACAAACAAGTAAGCAAGGAAGGCTCCACGGACCCATGAGGCACAGAGACGCTGACTTGCACGAAAGATTTTGAGTCACAGCACAGCTGAGAGAGACAGTTAAAGCTACACAGACCCTCCAGCACACCTGTACAGTTGAATCACAGCACGGCTGAGATACACAATTGAAACTATACAGACTCTCCTGTACAATTTCTCTCACTCGTTTATTTGTTCAGGAGAAGGTGGCCTGGTCTTAATAGAGAGTACAGCGTAAGACTCGTTCACGTCCCCAAATTAACATGCAAGCACACGGCTATACATGCTAGCACACAGAAATGAAACAGTCACAGAGAAGCTCACACGCAAATCATCCAATACCCACACAAGATTCCCACACGCTCACCCACACACAGGCACAGTGGCCCATCTCTTCAGAGCTAACCTGCTGCATGTTTGTTTATTACTGTTATTATTTTTTTTACGAGTTCTTTTTTTTTGGTTCAGTTAGCTGGTACCTCCTTGTCTATACAATGGACACAAAATTCACTCAGTGACTCAGCACCAGGGGAGAACAGGTCCCATATACCCCAGCGCGACACTGGTAAATCAGTTCACACACACGGGTCTCAGCAACCCCCCCCCCCGCATTGATGGCTACAAAATGAGGGGCAGAAGATGATAATGCCTGAGGAGCCTCTAAGTTTCCGCCCCCGACTGGGCGGCGAGAGCCCCTCGAAGAGGCAGCCACATGTGAAACATCTGCGACTGGCTCTTTACCACATCTCCCTATCGCGTCGCGACCCCCTGGACAAATGACCTTCAGCCAATGTTGCGGAACGTGTCCAGCAATAACATGCTGTGCTCTGTGGACCGGTGGTGTCATGCAATCTCATTTCCCACACCACCCCAGTAGAAAACAGGTCTGTCTGATGGCACCTTCGACTCAAAATGGATGACTGCCTGGCAGCCATGTTGGATTTCACACCCGTGCGTGTTGCAATGCGACAGCCCACCAGGGATCGATCGTGGACCACCCAGTCCATGTTCAGCACCAACCAGCAGGACGGCGACTCATTCCTCATGGTTGGTCTGGAAACCGCGAGTGAGGAACACCACCAGGACGTGGCTGGCACCTGCTGATTGGGAAGCTTGGTTGGGCCAGTGCAGCTTTAAACCTGAGGAAAAAGGCATTAGCCACCTACTGGTGACTGTTTGGGCCCTCAGAACCGACAGCTTTTAAGACGACCACCCTGAGGGAAAAGGTAATTGAGTGACTTTAAAGTTTTGATTCAAATTTCAAACTTCCCATCATAATGTTGTTCCTCTCACTGTTCTTCTGATGCCAGGCCTTTCTCCATGTCACATGACTGTTAGCCAACTTTGGCCATGCCAGTGAAACCAGGCGCCGGCCGGTGGAGACACTAACCTGTGCTGCCCTTAGGCCTCAGGGTGAGTCACAGCCCCCCCCCCCCCCCCCACCACATGAACAGTG